>JARHVA010002040.1:645000-1080000 GCA_037957365.1 Torreya grandis
TCCCTTTATCTTTTATACCTCTAAGTCAGAGTCAATGATTTGTTGATTGCATCCTAGACACAATCAACTCTCTACCAATTTTGTCTAGTTTATTTTTGTGGCCTTATTTTTCATTATCCCTTCTCTTTTCAATGTGTGGACCAATGGATGTTAGTTTTATCTCTTTTCCTTTTTTGTCTTATGTACAAATATGTTCCTAATTGAAATATCAATAATAATTATCATTCAATCACTTATTATAAAAATTCTTAAGCATGTTACTAAATCTTTATTTCTACTATTTAAGGATTTTAAATTTATTTTAAGGATTTTAATTAGTTGTATACTTGTAAAAAGAGAAATTATAAGTCAACATTCATGTGGTTGTTATTAATTACCTAGGGAAAGAAGTTGAAGCTCTATCTCTCATCTTGGGTTGGGATTACACTCATAAATCACTATAACTACCTTGGCCTTGAATCTAAACATGTAGGATATGTAGTTGAACACCTCAATAGGTTTTATAAGCTAATTAAATTATAATTTTTTCTTATTGATCCATGATAAATAATTATGTAAAAATCAAAGGAGAAATCAAATAATTAATTCCATCAACCAACAAAGAGAAGAAATGAATATGTTTATTATCATTTTACACATCTAAAAAAAATTTTGTAGATATAAAAAAAAGCTATAGGGGTAAAATTTGTCATACAAGGAGATGTATTAACATCTAATTTAACATGCAATAGTGCATCAACAAAAATAAATATCATAATTAATAAGAATATTTTCATAACCCTTTACGTGTGCATAACCCTTTAGAGTTATTTCCATGAAGCCTACTATCCTTTAAATTAAATTTATATAATTCATATACCAAATAATTTTATTTGTGGTAAAAGTATCATAGATTACTTGGTCTCATGGAAATTATTAATATCTTTCATTTGTTCATTCAAATAACTTCCTTGCAGGATCCTTATCCCTAATTGACCATCCATGGAACATCTTGAGTCTCATGTCATCCTTTTCTCTTTTTACAATTTGTCAAAGTCAAGTTATCAAATTTTAGTTCCAAGGTACATTTTCATGTTGGTCACTTTTTCAAACATATTACAAATCCTTCCATAAGTGTAAAAGTTGTTTAAGGGTTTTTTATTGAATAAATTAAAGCTTTAATAACTTTATAACCCACCACCTTTATTTAAAAAAAACTCTAAGGCTTACGTATTTAAATATTCCAAAACCCACAACATGCATTTTACTCCAAAACCCATAATATTTAACTTATGTATCCTTTTCCATGGAATTTTCTTTTCCAAAGTCTAAATACATGTAAAACAAGCCTTTAAAACCCACCAAAATCATTTCAAATCATATTATTCTTCCCTGTGGAAATATTAGAGCCCATAAAAGACTTTTTAAAGCATGTTTTCCACTAACAATTCATGGTTTTTAGCATTTTCAAAGGTTGGTTTATGAATCAATTCATGTTATTTGATGTTTAAAGGATGTTTTAATAAAACATTCATGGAATTTCCCTTGTAAGATTTGTTTCATGCCTACAAACCCATGGTATATGGATAATAAATGTAGTTTTACCAAGAGAACTTATGGTTTTTTTTTGGAAGGTAGTTTTGGCAATAGAACCTATGATATTAGTTGTGTGAAGGTAGTTTTGTTAATATATAACATGTTAAACACTTTTACAACCTTTATAAAACATTTTCACATGTAATTTCTTGCTTTCAATCCCATCATGATTATAAAATCCTTCTAGAAACTCTCAAATCCTTCCAAACTTTTTTATTTAACCCTCTAAAGTTCTTTGAGCTCTCAAATTTTTTATGGAAAAGTGAAATTATATTAATTTAAAATAAAACTTATAGTAAAATTCTATTCATACAAAAAATGAGTGGAAAAGTTACATCCTAGAAGCCAAACTGAGATAAGAAAGCCTCGAGAGAAACCAAAGTCCAAATACAAATGCCACAACCTAACTGATAACCCAAATGAAATTAACTCAAGTTCATATCGATCAAAAAAATATAATGAAATATCACAAACAATAAGGAAAACACTAAGCAACAACTACAAACATGGTGGTTGATAGAGGAGGCAAAAACATAGGGTCTTGAGGCTTCTATCCCTAGCCATCCTAGTCCAGAGGATATTTATCAACTAAGAGGGAATCCCAACCATAAAATTGGTTAGTTTCATAATCATGTTGCACCTAAAAATCTTGGTAGGGAAGAGAGATGGTTAGCTCCAACCACAAGAGCTTTTCTTATAAAGGGGGTCTCTACCCTTCCACTACCATTATCTCTATCTTTAATAGATATATTTATATGAGATGGATAGTGAAAGTAAGGAGAGGATCTCCTCTAACTTTGATACCTATATCTTCAAGAATGGTGGTGCCTCCCCCCAGGCCCATGACCCCTAGGAGGAGAGTAGTGAGGTAGGGGATTAGGTGGCTCATAACTGACCATAAAAGGAGCATTCCCCAAATGGTCTAAGAGAAGTTGCATATGACAAAGATCAAGTTGGTCCTTTTCCATTTGAATTTAAATCTGAATTGTAACATTAGTAATCACAACAAATTTCTTAATTAATTTTTTTTTCCATAATCTCATTATTAAAATAAGCTTGATTTCTAGATTTCTAAATCTAAAATAAAATGTCAGTATGGAAAATCTATGATAATATATTATATCTTGAAGGTAATAAGGTGGATTCCCATAGGAGATCATTTTACAAGTTAATATTTTAGTCTTGAAGGGTTTGAAAAGGGTATGAATCCATCTCCAAGTTGACTGGGTATAAGGGCAAAACCAAAAGAGATACTTCATGGTTTCTAGGTGATGATAGGATGAGCAAGTGGGATTTATCACCCCCATGTTCTTGATCCTATACCCCATGGGCAAATCCTAGTAAATATTACACCAAATTAAGTGGTATTTTTTGGGATCAATATAATCCATCCAAATGTTATCAAATATCTAATCCCAAACCCAATAGATGGATTAGAGAGACCATCGATGGTTAAGGACATTTGTGTCAATATGTTGAGGGGCCAAAAAATAATAACCCAACTAAGGAGAGTATCAATGGAATGAAATGGTTATAGGCTAGGACCAATCCTTCCACCATGGTTTGAGAGAGGAAACTCCAATCTTGTGCAAGTACTCATCAGGTATGGAACTCTATAATTTAGAAATGGATTCTTCATCTTCCTTGATAAGATGGAATTTGGCCTTTGGAATAGTCCAAGAAAGCTAGTCCCTATATTTATTACAAAATATATCACCAACCATTATAATAAATTTCTTAAATAGCCTCAAAAAATTTATCCAAGGGACCATGGAAAAGGGCACATTATGGAAGGTTAGTTGAGGAGGCCACCATAATGACTAGGAGTTTAGAAATGACTAATTCTAAACCCATCCCCCACCCAAATTAGGTGGGGTTTGAACATTTCCTAAGCCTTCTAAATAATTTTCATGATACATGTTCCCCGTAATTTGATAGACACTAGTAAGATAAGCATGTTGTGTAATCTTATGCTTTTCCAAGCTTGTCTATCGAGTGGGAAACCTTGAGTAATGTAGTGCCTTAGTAAAATTTTCTAGGATTAATCTCCTTCCAAACTTATGATGAACCATCTAAACCTAATAGTGGTCCCCTAAATATTTATTTCAATAATCCTTGATTCTCTAACTTCTTTAAGATGATAATAGATGGCATAGGAGACTTGATGAAAGTCTTGGTGCCCCTCAGAATCGACCCATAGAAAGTCTCACATGAGCTTGTCAAATTTCACATGGGAAGATTTATAAGGGAGCCAACAAAACAAATAGTATACATGATTAGTAGTGATCACCTTATAACAAATATGGAAATTTTTGACCAAATTCAAAGGCTTAGTGATATAGAATGAGGTTTGTTTTTCCACTCTTTAAACCATGTATGACCATAATTCTACAAGAGAGGCTCTAAAAGCAAATATAATGCATAAAAATTTAAACTAAACCCCTTGAAGGATCCATTGCCACATATGTCCCTCCATCCAAATATTTTTGGGGGACAATGATTGGTCATAACACTAGGATTTATGCCATTGGATAAATGACCTAAGAACAAGGCAAAAAAATCTAAATATTTCATGGCATGTTTAACATAGCCTTCATACTCTTGTAGAGTGAGGAATAAGTCATAAAAAAATTCCCATTAATTAAATGGTGACCTAAATTATGTAGAGATATCCCTTTGACCAAACCCTTAGAAGAATAATTAGCTAATAAATAACTAAAACCTTTAGTAGCCAACATATAAAGCAAGGGGTTAGGGGATAACCCTTTCTAATGGATTTATGGAGCTCAATGTGTTGATATTTAGAACCATTGATGGTAATTTAGGCCCCAACAACTTGAAATAACATATTGATACTATGAAAAATCATGGGGCCAAACCCTAGAGCCTAAATCATAACTGAAATAAAGGTCACACTATCTAGTCATATGTTTTCTCAAAATCAATTTTGATGAATAATGCATTTTGCTTAGATATTCTTTCCCATTCCATACCTTTCCATGTGATAATAACATTGTCTAGAATAAATATGTGATAAATGAATCCATTTTTCTCACTTCACATAATTAAGGGAAGAAAGGGTTTGATTTTGAGATATAATTATTTGGCTATGGTTTTTAAGAATACACTGAGCAAAGTGATGGGTCTCTAGTTGGTAATTACCCTAGGTTCCCATACTTTGGGGATGAATTTTATGTTTATTTGATTTATGAGATGACCTAGATAATTTTTTAGGACCATGTCAAAATAAACTCTCTACAAATTAAGTCCAATAGTATCCCATAGGGTTGGATAGAATTCATAGGGAAAGCCATCAATACCTAGGGATTTATTAGAGGCCATCTACATAACAGCTTCCTTAAGGTCATTGATACTGAGAGGTATATCATAAGGAGCTCTCTAATATTATGAGAGCTTACATAGGACCATATCAAGACATTGAGAAAGGGAAACCTCATGATCAAGAGATGATGATTGCACTATAAAGACACCATGGTAGTGATGCATAAAGCCTTGGAGGATATCTAAAAGTCTGGTAAGCTTGTCTAAATCATTTCTAATGGATTTTATTTTGTCATTAGCTTGCCTTGACCAAAGGAGAGAAAAAATTCCTTGGTCACTATGTCTCCTACCTTCAACCAAAGCATATTTTCTCAAATTTGAGCTCCTCTAGCCTTATAAGCCTCTATAACCTAGATTTTATGTCTCCACATGGTGGCTTGAGTTTAAAATCTAAATTTAAAGACACATATTCTAATTCCTATGAAACTATAAGGTACTCACATTTTGTAGTATTGTGAATTCAAAGCTTGAAAATAGCCTCTTATTTACCATAGATATGAAGGAAAGAAGTGGTGTGGGATATAACATCATACCACCACTCAATCCAACTAGTGTCCCCTATGGGTATAAGAGCTAGGTTTCTAATCCTAGTGATATGCTCCATAGTCTACTCATGCTTTAGATGGTTAGTGTTGAGGTAGAACTAGGAACCCTTGGGTTTAACCTAAGGAGAGATCCATTATATACAAAAATAGATGGGATAGTGGTCAAATAAGAAAGATCCTATAATTATAAACATAAATCACTCATGAACAAGAGAAAAGAAGAAAATATCATGCTCAGCTAGCAAGACATAATCAACATGTTTGAGGACTTGGTATTCTCCTTGTTGAAATTCGGACCATATGAATTGTAGGTTACTTGAATCTCCCCTTATATAATGACTTGGGTCAAATACCCCAAGTTTATTTTACATGTAAAACTAAGCTTGTCATTATCCTTCACACCATATCATGGGAAGATGGCCTTATTTTTCTTCTATAGATTTGATCATGTTAAATTTACCATAAAGAGTCCAACATGCATTTGAGAGTGAATTAACTATCCATATCTATATAAAGGTTCATTTCACAACATCTTTGGAGGCATATAAATGACAATGCAAATGATGTGATTATCAAAGTTAAAAAGAGTCCAAACCACTTGGTGGGTAGGGTTAGAACCCTAAAAAATGATATTTTGAGATAGGTTAGGTGCTAGTAGGGTCATAACTCCCCCATGGATAGATTTGTGATAAGTGTTCTAACATAGGGCCCTAAGATAGATAGTGAAAGATAAAAATTGAGGTAAAAATCCAAAAAAATTAACTTCTTACATGCACAAAAATTTCATATGATCAAAATGATGCCAATTATTCTTGACCGTATACTTATGAGTTATATTGGTGAGTCCTCAAACATTCCAAGAATAAAATATCATTAGGAAACATCTAAATTCATATAATTTAACTTAGAGAGGTTTAATACAGGTGTAAAACAATTAAAATCCAAGACTAAAAGAAAAAAAATCCAAGCTTAAGGGGTTGTATTTTATTTGGTACATAATCCTCCTCTACATAAGTAGAGGGAGTACTTAAGTGGTTTATAATAGCCTTGAACTTAAGGGATAAAAGTTCATAATCTAAATCCAAATCTTTCACCCTTGAAATGGGTTGTGATAAAGGAGTTATAGGAGTGGGAGGTGGGGAAGACACAAACTGGGTGACTATCTACATGAACTAGGAGATGAGAGGCTAAGATTTAACTTATGATAGTGTTGGAGATTCTATCGAAAGGGATAAGGAATTTGGACCCCTATTAGGCTGGTAAATAGTTTACTAAGGTCTAACATTACCATGGGTAATAGTATTTTTACTATTAGAAACCATGTCTACCCATCAGAGGATTGGGGTTTTATTTCAGACCCATTTTTTTCTTGAGAGACTAAAAGAGTGGGGAACATTAAATGACATTAGCTAATCATGGTATAGATCATATCACCTAAAACAAGTGTTTGAAAGGTTAATATAGAGCACACATTGATAAAATTGATTATTACCCACTTGAAAATCAATGTAATCTTTGAGATCTTTGGCTATGTCTAGACCCTTCTCTAAGCCCAAGATGCATATAAATTTGCTTAATCATCAAAGATAAATTAACCCATAGGCTTGATAATTTGGTCGATAAAGTTCCATAGAAGAAGAGGTAAGCCTTAAAATTCTACCCATATCAAGGTTTTAAGATTAGTTTATTCATAGAATTGGAAGCCTTAGGTCCAATGGGAAAAAATAACTAGGTTGTTGTGAATTAACCATAGGACATGGTTAACAATGGATATATAATGTTTATGCTTTTTGAAATAAGATAGGAAGAAATCCTTAGTTAGGTTTTGGACTCCTTGTTTCACCCCATGGCCTTGCCAATGGTTGTGAACCCATTGTTTCAAAAGGCTCTTTGGAGGAAATCGACCCACAAAGTAAGAAACTAGGGTAAAATTTTCAAAATAATGATAGGCTTTATCAAACTCTAGTAAATCTAGAAACATATCTAGTAGAGGAGTATCAGAGTCAAAATAAATACCTCATGGTAAACCTTTGGGACACAATTTCAGGTTTATTTTGGTGTTATGGATTCTCTAGTTCTCATTGGTGGTACCTACATCAAATGATGAAAAATGGGTGGTGGAACACATTTAATATAAGGGAAGGTGACAAACTTCCCAAAGAGAAAATGGAAATCTTTACTCAACATAGTAAATGTCTTGTCAATAACTCCCACTTAGATTAGATAGATTGATAATGTGAAAAAAGCATGGGGAACCCTAAAAGCCCATAGACATAAGTTCTCTATAATATACTCTCTCTCCAAATATCTAATATTTTTACCAACCCAACCCATGGTTTTAAACATGGTTTTGACATGAAAAATCATGGTATTCACTATGATGAACAATTTTGGATTTGTAAACCTATTTTGTCTAAAAATAGAACTATGGTAGTCCTTTTAATAGTTTTTTACATGTAAAACCTCCATAAAAGTCCACAAAGTCTAAAATAGATCATTTAAAAGACATTTTTAGAAGAAAATTAATGTTATTTACAATCTAAAGGTGTTTTTTGGTTAAAATGAAACCTACTCTTGGTATGTGGTATCCCTCAGCTAATTTTTCTACCTAATTCATCCTTGATAGCAACATTTACATCAAAATGAAACTTATATAAAACTCTCTCTCTCTCTCTTTCTTCTTCATACCAATTCAAACATTCTTAGGTTGGTTTCAATTATAAGATAACATGATTATTTCAAATTACTATAGGTGATTTTAGAGCGTATACGCATGTTTTGATGTGATATGGTCTTTGGTAGCCTTGTGAGTCCTTCAAACAACTCTCTCAATATTTCTATGTGGCTTGATGAATTAATTAATTTCTCATCAACTTCATCCCTTGTTTGTCTCTTCTTTTCTCTTGTATGTAAGACATTTTGAAAAAGACTAAGGTGGATTTTGAAGGTAGAACATGCTTATGAAAATATATCACATGTATTAATAACATATCTAGAATCCAAATCTTTGCATGCATAATGAATTAATCATAATACTATTTCATTTCATAATCTTCACAAGCTTATATAAAACTTAATTTCCACTAAATATAATTTAGTCCCAAGCACATACTTTCTCTCTCCATATTTTATCTATAAAAATCTCAATCTAATCACTTGAGTTGATATCCTATTATTCACCCCATCAAAATGAAGTTCAATTACATGGGCCATGAACCCATTTCTATGATGGACACAAACATCTCAAATGTCTCTGATAGAAACATGACTCACATGAACATCGATGAATTCTAGGAGAGGATGGGTGCCATGAAAAGGACTCCTTTGGGAGAATAGATTTTGGATAGTGCATTCATGTATGTTACTACTTTTATAACATATTTTAAATGTGAAGATATAATACTTGCATGTGTGAAGTAATATAATAAATAAATAATGGAAATAATATCTATAGATAATTAGTTGGTGGCTAAATTGGATAAAACCTCCATAGCCATCACCTTTAGAATTGAACCTCATGATGGGATGGTTAAATTCAATAAAAACATTGCTTAGTAATTTTAGGAAAATAATAGTGAGAGATGTGAAAAGATATTTAATTAATATTGGTTGATAAATATAAGAAGAGTGAATATAAAATAGACCAAAACATTATATATGTTAAATTTCATGGAAGAACTATCAGATATGATTACTTTGTTAAGCAAAGTCATGGGGAGTGAAGTGACAAATATTTTTTGTCATTGGATATACATGTTCATGAGCATCATCTATTCTAGGAAATAGTTAATTTATTATTCTTTGATCATCAACAAAAACATTCACAAATAATTAACCAATTTTAGAATCCATGCAAGAATTCTATATGACCTTGTATTTGTTATATTTTATTATAATACTCAAAACATAACATTTTTTGATAAAAATGAATAAGAGCCTCCTTAGTGCATTGGTATATGATAAGTTCCCTTATATCACTTGTGATAAAAAAATTAATTTTAAGAGATTAAATGATGCATTCTCCATGATGACAGTCAAGACATTAGATGGAAATCTTATAGATAGGATTTCCAATGAAGCAGATACTCTAATCAAAAAATACAAGAGATGCTTCATTCAATTCCCAAATTTTACCTATATCATAGTTAGAGGATTTTAAGGTGTTCTTATAATTCCAAGATATCCAAGTGATATAATAGTTTTGATCAAGCTTTGTAGATAGTTAAGTGAGGTGCACATGATCTGTATCAACCAAAAAATTAGAGAAATAACTTTTCCTAATAGCCTTAGATTTCATTTACAAATAAAAAATATATGCTTCTAATATTTAAAATTGACTGGTGTACTTTATAATCTAGACATACATGAGGATACTTGATTTTGATATAAAAATTTTCATGGAAAACAATCTCAAAATTGTCCCCAGTTATCCTCACATTTCAAAAATTGAAGACTATTGGTATAAATATGAAGATGAATTTGAGATCAATAAAATAGATTAGTCAAGTATGAAATTGAAAAAAATAAAATCATCTATATTTTAATGGTGAAAAATGAAATTAGAGGATGATGGTATAGACAATATTTGTGAACTATAGAGCACCTTAGTTTTGTACACTTGGAAAACTTAGACCTTGGTTTTTCCTATCAGTTTTAGACCTTTCCCACTTTTGGAAGTGTTGAATATGCTCTATTTTATTCCTCATGGCCTATATCTTGGTTTGACCAGTCTTATGTTAATGACCTAGACCTTTTATCTTTCTCAGAATGCTTAAAATATTCTTATCTTATTCTCCTATAAGTTTTGAGCATATACCTATTTTCTAACTGCTAGGATACAAGCGTCAATCCTTTACCCCTAAGTCAATGCTAGTATCCTACACTAATGCATTTTACTAGTTCCCTAAAGTCACTTAATTTTTAAATGAAATTTATCCTAATGATCTACCTATTTACTTTAATGTGATATATTTCTTGATAGGAGTGGCATATATTCACAATCACTCCTCATTCATTCCTAACCTAACATTCATACCAAAGAGCATTCAATTAAGAAAATATTACCTATTTATTCATATTTACATATTAATCATAAGGTATATACATTTATAGGTATGAATTACTAAAGAAGCAACCCAAAATCCTAATTTTCCAAGTTACAAGCTAGGTCACTATTGTACTTGATTTCCACATATTTCATGATTCACACACAAGCCAACACATAGGGGAAAATTACATCAGTCTAAGGCCCTATTTATATTATTGGGTATGTAAAAAGTGTTGATTGACAAAGGGATCTTTGGGGTCAAATTGAAACCATGTGCCCACTAACCCATTTTTTTCCAAGGTCACTATGAAGATGAAGAACTAGGTTTTGTAATCTCATAATGAGTAATAGTCTATGACCTAGATCTAAATAGACCAAATCAAAGGTGAAGACAAACCCAAAATCATCCATGTAATCACATACTTTTATAATAGGTATTCTATACATGACACATTCATCTAGTTTAGATAGTATCATTGATGCTAGCATCTAAGGTCGACACTAGTATATATGACTCTAGAGGCATTCAATACAAAATTTGGTGATTTTTATAGAATCCTCTTCTAATATTCTTCCTACCTATAAATAAATATAAAAAAAATTTAGCATCATAACCAAATAAGTACATTATTTCTTTGTCATTTCCATATCTAACATAAATTTACTTACTATTTTCAATCTATCTCAATTTGATAAATTCAACATATATTGTATCTGAGTTTAACATTTAATTAGCATGATGTAGATTTTATTATCACCCTTATGCATTTTTATTTATATATTATTAACCCTATCTACCCAAATAGGAACCACATCCAAAATTTAGGGTTAAACATTTTGGTGAACCTGAACTTTAAACACCAAACCCTAAGTGGTTTAGGGTTTTATGTTTATTATTTACCCTAATTATTTTACTTTTCTACAATTTCTAAATTTGTGAAGGAATAGAATATGTCAATCCCAAAACCAAATTTCAAAAGGAAGATAAAGCAACATTGATCACTCATCTCAATAATATCAAGATCTTAATGAATGTATTTTTGTATGTTGCAAGAGATGAAATAAGTAAGCATGATAAAGCTAAGCTTCTTCACCTAGTGATAGTGAGTCCTTATAAGGTATTATAATTGATTTCCTATCAATCAATCTATCTACATCTAGTGGAGGCATAGATTATGTCTTCCAACCTTTGTTTCCTAAAACTACTATTGCTACATCTAGCATATGGATAACAAATGTTTCAACTCAAATACCAATTTATACACCTATTTAAACCATGTTTACATCCCCTTTGGTGAATACTCAAGTTTCTAATTTAAATCCTAATGGATATATAGTTCACACTCCTTCAATTTATAAATACCTTGGAGAGAAAGGTTAAAAACAATTGAGAAAAAATCTTTAAAGTATCCTCATACTATTGATTCCAAAGATGTGTAACATAATCCCCTTACACATGAGATATATTTTAACTCCTTGCCAACTAGTTTTATTGCACCTAAGTTCACATTTTATGATGGCAATGGTGATATTGAACAACATCTTTGATTATTTTATTAATCATGTCTTGACTATGCCTCTAATGATAATTTTTTTACCAAATTATTCCCAAGAAGCCTCAAGGGCTATGCTTTGAGGTGGTTATATGATTTACCTTTCAAATCTATCAAAGCATTCAAACCTCTTGTAGGTCAATTTTTGGCACACTTTTCCATTAATATTTATGAAAAGTTTTCTTATGCTCAAAATTCCAAAATTAAAAAAAGATAAAATGAACCTATTAATGAATATGTCTTGAGGTATAATACATTGTTAACTAAAATGATTAGTACTATGGTAGATGATGATTTGGAATACATATGTAAGAAAAGTTTATTTGATCTTTTACATGAGTATATTATTTTCAATAAGTTCAAATCTTTTTATGACTTATGACATGTTGTATGGGACCATGAAATTAAGATTATTTAATTAAATAAGCTAAAGTATTTAGAAAACACAATAACTAAATCTACATCCACTACCAAGTTTACAATCAAACTAATTTATAAGGTAAAACCTCTTGAACCTAAAAGGGAAACATGAACAATGATTAATGAAATTTCATAATATCCTAATCAATTTATCTTATCTAATACACCCAAAAGACAATTGACATGCTTACCTACGTATCTCACTTCATTACTCCTGAGGCCAGTAGAGTTTCATCTTATATCTCTCCCTCATCCTATAGAGGTTGATATCAATAGACCTCTACCCAAAGGATATGATGTTAATGTTTATTATGATTATTAATAAGGACTAGGGAATTATAAAAACATATGTGTTACCTTAAATAATAATATCTAAGACCTCATTGATGAATAAAATATTAAATTTGATGATCCTCTTAAGGAATTAGGTTCACAACCTAGTGATCACTAGAAAAAGAAAATATTTAACAATCCTTTGCAAGATCATTCTAAGAAACAACAAAAAGTACAAATGACATATATTGCATATCCTCCTTCATCATATTATGAGAACCCATTGGATGGGATTATTGGTACATATACATAACATATACCTCTTATGCTTCATAGACATCTATTAATTTTGATGATAGTGAGGTTAAGGATGACTCCTCTGATCTTATTTCTTTATTTATTTGAGCATTCTTTGATCACCATCCTATACATAGTTCTATGATTGATGGTGGTACAAGTGAAAATGTTTTCACCATGACATTACTTATGCATATATTTCATACTCATCATGATTTACATATTTTCATTAGATCAATTAGAGCATTCAATGGGACCTCTCAGAAGGTTCTTGGTGAGATTTACCTACCTTTATAGGTTAGTCCCACACATGTGGTTAGTAATTTTTTACTTATACTTTCCACAATAATATTTTATATGTTATTGGGAAGACCATTGATCCATATGCTTCAAGAATTACCTTCTAAAATGCATGGGTGTGTTTAATATAGTCATGCTAATTAGGTAATTATAATTTCTAGAGTTCTATATGATCATCCTATTGAAAAATAAAAATTTATACCCACATAGTTAATTATCAATCTTACTAATGCTAATCCATAGTAAAATGGTAAGTAATGGGTAATCCCCTTTAATAGTCTACCATTACATTAGATACATAAATTATATTCCATGAAATGCTTATATTCTATTATGCACCATATTCAAACATATAAAACACCTAAACATGTTTCTACTATTGTTATTCCCATGAAACCACACAACACACAAAGATGGGTTCCATGAACCCACATTCCTTTTATTTGTATTTAATGACCTACAAGTCTTATTATCAATATATAGAGAATCATTGATATTATACTGATATATATTACACCTATACATGTTCCTTGGTAGAAACACTAATTACTTAAACTAGGTTTTAAGTGGGGAGATACCTATGACCATCCTTTAGATGATATCATAGGATGATATTTCCTCTTCACAATATTCAAAAATACAAAAAAATTAAAAAACATTCAAAAATATAAAAAAAATTATGACACCTACATATTCTATTGTCTCCTTGACATTTATGTGTTAGTTACATGCATATCAATTATTCCACATACATATGTGTGTCATGCTTCAATTTGAGTGTGATACATACAAACACGGTTACATAATCTATTCCTATTTCAAATTTTGTGACTTAACTCTACTCATGTTATGTGGACATTGGGGGCATTCACTTCTTTGATCTTGATATACATAGAATATATGGTTTTATGATCACTTTTCACTATCATGTTTGAGTTTATATGTACTTGTAAATGCCTTTATCCATGATCATATCTCTCACAGGTTACTTGATATGCTATGAACTTGGCATTTTTTTCTCACACATTTGATCCATGGGATACTATGATATGTTCATGTTGGTTAGTTATTCTTTCATTTATGCACTTCTTTGAGTGTCTTGCCTTGATATTGTCATGCTTGTTAGAGCATTTGAATATGCTCTTTTGTTTGTGGGCCCCCTATGTGTGCTTTTTTTGACATTTGAATATGTAATTTGTTATTTTATAGAAAATTGAATATGTCATTATTTATTTCTTTGACTAAGTCATGTCTCTTATATTGTGAGACATTTGAAAATGCCTCTTATTTTTGGTCTCCTATGACCATTGTATGTTGACTTAAATTTGAGTGCTCTTATGTGTGTACTTGTTTGCCTTTTTAGCTTGTCATATTGATATCTAGACATTACCATGATATTTATCATGCATATTAGGACTTCATGTGATCACATTGTTCTATTCACTTTAATGATATTGTTGATGTACTTAATAGTGTTTCCCTTCCTGATGATGCACTTAATGTTATCCCTATGTCATTAGGGAATGAGGGGAATTAATAAACTCAATTTTAAGTCATACAAGACTTAGGGCTTGAGTTTTTTACACAAATACTACTAGAAATAGAAATATATCAAAGATATAGCCACCACTTATAAGTCTACAAGTAGACTCTACTATAGGGACAACATATTATACATAGTGACACTTTATTTCTTATTAATCTTTGTGAAATTATTTTAAACTTTTCCAATTATTTCCGAAGCAAAAAATAAACCATGAATATTTATATAATGAGCTAAACTAAAGTGATTCATGGGGTATATCCAAATGTAATAAGGGTAAGGAAGAAAATGTAATTTCCTTTAGATGGTTAAAGGTGTCAATTCTTCCAACTTCTATGACAAAAACATATGAAACTAGCATTCACTGACCCTACCATAATACTCAAAGCAAAATGAATGTAGTTGAAGGTTAAAAGGAAAATAAATGCATATATATATATATATATATATATATATATATATATATGTTACACAAACGTTACCCACTCACATCAAATTTCATAAACACTTTCAACTACAAATAAGATGAAAATAGAGCACATATACTAGCAGATTTATTAGCCTAGTGTTAAAGTCAAACCAACAGATGCATATGATGATATTATTGCTATATTAATTAGTACAAAATAAACCATTAGTTATCTAAAATTATGAGAATCAAAAACTATAGAACACAATAAATAATATAGATAATCTCTCAAATTCTTATCTATTTTGTATTAGTTCTATAATAATTGTTCCTATTTTACAATGAGGGGGAATACCCCTATATATATGCCATAAAATTTCTTATAAAAGTTTAAGTGGGCACATTAAAAGATGCCCAAATATATCCATGTGGCTAAAATTCCATATATTACAATATAATATTCTAAATTTAAATTTATAAAACTAAGTTGAATATTCCTTGGGGCCCTAGAGGAGGTTGTTGATTAGCTTGTTGTTGCTGCCTTTACCTCTCTACCTCTTCCTTCATCCAAAATTATGCATAGGCTAGGTAATCTTGGTTAATTTGAATAAAATCCAAGATCATGGGACAAAATAGGTCAATAATGTCTTAAATAATCCTACCATGTTATACAATTATAGGCCTCAGTGCTTCTTCAATGGCCTTAGCTCTCTCCAAACTTTGGTTGTAAAAAGCCACAATGTTCATTACCTTAGTGGCAATCTTTGCACTAGATATATCCTACTAGAACTTGGAAATAAATAAAAAATTTTGAGATCTAAATTATTAGTCATATATGAAGGTTCCATTAGGTTTGGTCACCCTAGTTACCATGGCATACTTCAACAACAGGGCAATCTTGAATTGTATCTTCTTTAAGGATGAAGTTACATCATTAACCTATTCCAGCCACCTCTTCAATATCCTTCTTATGTTCAACATTATATTTTGTATTGGTATGATGTACTCAATTTTAAATACCTTAAGGTTTTGGAACTTGTTTCTCCTTATAACTCTAGCTAGGTTTTCTAACTTGGCATCATAGAGTGCAAGTTTTAGGTCAAATTTAATGGCCACATTATACTATAGGGTCCCATCTTGTCTTCTCTTCATGACCTTGTATAAGTTTAAGACATTTATGTCTACATTAATTACTTTGAATTTTGTTTTCTATATCACATTATTAAATATGTGTTCCCTTAGTCTCTTCATCTCTTATTGCATGCCTTTCATTAAGGCCATTGTAGATTCTGCATTAGCTTGGACCATGGACACAAGGTCTTCTACACACTCATCCACCTCACTTGGGCTAGATTTTATCTTCTTTTTTAAAGTGAAGATAGATTCTTCAATTTCATGGGCCAAAGATGATCTATACTAGGGCTATTAAACCTACCTCCTCACCACTCTCTTCATTATGCCTATATTAGCAGCAAATATCATGTTGATTTATGGTGAAGAGAGGACTACTTAAGGCTTCTCTTGTCTTGTTATTTGTATAATATCCTTAAACCAATTTAGGATAGTAGTAGGTGTTGGATTTATTGGAGGTGGTTTTAATGGAGGTGATTGGTTCAAGGAAAAGGATAAATCTATGTCAATAATGTACAAGTTTGTTGGGTCCATCTACCTGAGTGTGCCAAATAGAGTTCTTATAGGGCCCATATTAAAGATAAATGAAAGCAAATTAAGATGCACACTCACCTTCATATCCATAGTAATATTGAATGGGGATGAAAAAATGGTGGCTTTGGGAAGGTGAATAATTTTTGAATGGGCCTTAATGGCCTCATAGATGTAGGGGAACCAATGACAAGTGATGCACTTGTTGTGGATTCCTAGGAAGGAGCAGAACCTACAACTTGACTAGAAATAGTGCATTGGGATCCTAATGAATGTGAAATATTTGTAGTTACATGGGAAATGAAGTGGGGGATGGAAAATCTTAAGGAACTACTATCTTGACTCATACTAGTGTTGACTTAAGGTTGGGTAGTGGTAGTTACATAGGCTGATGACATTGGAGCCAATGGGGGAATAATAATGGGGGGAATAAACATAGAAGTAAAAGAAGGAATAGATGAAGATTTAATTAGGAAGGAAGGTAGTGGGAAGGTAATTACATTAAGATCCTATGCTCTAAGGGTGGTCTGAGGTGTTGTAGTGGTAGCATCAGTCATCATAGTCTTGGGCTCCTTTTTCCTTTTGTATACCTTCTCAATGTTTCTTCCATCCAATGCCTACAATTCTTCCATAGATATCTCAATGCCTTGTTGTAATTCTTCAAGGTCAATGACATCAAGGTCATGCTTACTTAGTCTCTCTAGAGTAGATCCTATAGTAGATGCATAAATTATTATGAGCCCTTGACAGGGACCAAGCTGACTGTTAGATCCTCATTGCTCAAATCTTGGAGGCAGGTCCTAACCACTTGAAGTGGTAAGTTATGGAGGCCTGCTTAGTTTATTCCTAAAAAGAACATTGACTTCATATTTTTCACCTTATCCTTCTTCATAATCATCATCAAACATGCTTCCATTGGTTGGTGGTGGTCAAGACCTAATAATGTCTTCCTTATTTCCTCTATCTAGTCTCATTTTTAGTTCAATGTTGTTATTTGTAACATTTCAAAGCACCACCTCATCATTCAAAGTATCTTTGTATATCCACTTATGAACTTCTTATTGATGTTTTTATTTCATTGATACATCTTTATTGAATTTGAATAGGTTTTTGACAATGAAATTATTAGGATCCCATGGTCTAAATCCATCTTAAGGCAATATGTAAGAATCCCTATGCCTAGCAGATACAATAATATCATGCCATTTGGTGATCCTAGTCCTCCCCAATTTGTAGGGAAACTTATAAGTGGATGTTTTCTTCTTATTTTTAAAGACTCCATTAAATCCATGTAGAATTTTATAGGCCATTTCTTATTCATCCAACTTCATTGGCACTTACCTTGGCAATCTAATAGGGGACACCATCACTCCCTCTATTTGGATGACTATGCAATCTAGGTATAACTAGCAACTACCCATTTATATTAAGGTTTGATTGAATTCAAAGGGAACCCTCTACATCTTGCATTCAGTGATTGAATTATAAACCATTAGGTGTAATTCTTCTAAAATCACTATGATATTACCCCTGAATGTGTGAATTTGCATTATAGAGAAGAGAATACACACAACTCCTTGTCACTCAGAAGACCATGAATTCTAACCAAAGTGTTAGTTTAAAAAATTGCATCTATAAAGTATCTCATCATGAAAAGGGGGTACCATTCTTAAAAGTCTCCTAAATTTCATATACCAAATTGTTGCTAATAATTTCCCTAATTGGGGGAATCTGTTGCTCCTCTAGAATGATATATAGCAGTGGAATATCCCTTATGTCTACATAGTCAATGTGTGTATTACCAAATATTATATTTAGGAGAGCTAGGTCAATCCTAAATCCTTACCTAAATTTATGGATCTTGGTATCTATGAGAACAACTCCCATTGTGTTAGCCACCCATAAAGCCAAGACCTTCTCCAAGGAGTGTACCTCATACCAGTTATCGATGATGACTTAGTTATACTCAATATGTGGGGAGGGAAGGTCATAATACTTCTCAAAGCTTATCCCTACCATAAAATTAATTAGGATCCCTTGGTATATTGACTTAAGCATCCCATCCTTACACTTTGATCTCCCAAAAATACCATATACTAGGTCAGCACATGACATGACCTCTAGTTTAGATATGGCCTTATGAAGATTGACTGCATTTATGATAAGGATATCTAAATATAGTTGTATTATATGAGGCATGGTCTCATTTTCATAAAAATCCCTAACTACTTCCAAATTGAAATATATGCTACTATAGTGCAAGTCACCTGATGCTACAACCTCGAGAATAAATTTGGTGTCTTTGAACATGATTAAAGTACCATACTAGAATAGAAATTCATCATTCCCAAAGGAACTATTATTAATTGGAGTAGAGGAACCTACATGTGCCATCTTTTTAAATACTCCAGGTAGTAATCAATCATATTTTATATCCTTCTATAAATTTTGAGCTATGATAATGGTAATTAGGGGTGCAATTTGTAAATGGATTGAGATTTTTTGAACTATGAGAGTGCAGACATAGATATAGTGAATGTCTATAACTTTGAAATTTAGTTAATAATAACCTAAATGAATAGCCTTTTGAAATATTTATTTGATTAATGAAATGTTGATGGTGATCTTGATTGGTGTCGTATTAATGGTAAGCTTGTCAACCTTACATATATTTGAAATAATATTTAAACTATTGTTTTTGGCAATTAATTACACTAGAATTCAAATTTATTTTTAATTCATCTTTGATTTTCCATTAATTTTATATTTAAAGATAAATATTACCACCTTTTGACACATGGCTACCACCTCATATAGATTTAAGTACTCATAGGGCTTGAATATGACTAAGATGCTTGGTTATCTTAAAATATAGACATGTGTCACCTTTCAATTCGCAGTGAGCTCTCATGTGGTTCCTTTTAATTTTAACTAGTCATGGGAGTGCCACACATAACTCTCATGGGAAATCATAGATTTTCTTTGTTAGGTGTCACTCTCTGAAGGCTCTTAGACAACTATTAGTAACTTAGCACTAATTAGATAGCTTAAGAGAGACATGCATCTCTCTTGAAGGTGATCTAGTGGATCTCAGATATAAATAGCATAGGAATGACATATAAAATCATTGCATGGGCCCAAAATGGACATGCATTATTCTCACAAGATTTTATTTTTTATTCTACCAAGTGTCATTCTTGGGAGGTACCTTAGACAACTATATATCACTAAACCTTGATCAGATGGCTCAGGTGTAACCCAAGTGTCTACCTTGTGAGCTATCATGAGCTTCAGATGGATATAATGTGGCTTGGACATGTGGTGACCTTGAATGGACCCAAGGGGGTCATGTGTTACCTCAAAAGGCTACTTGGGTCTAGTTGGTCACCTTTGAGACACATAGTGGTATCTTATAGGCTTATGCATTATGGGAAGATGCATGGGGAATGCATGGAAGATCAAATTGAATGGGATTAATCATGGAGCATAATATCTTGACACGTAGCCCCAAGATTTGAATTCCAATGTCTAGATTCTTTGTGAGCTCTCTAGATGACACAACAAAGCTCATAGAATTGGTATACTTTCACCAGGTGTCTTACATAGAATGTGATATATCCCTAAGGCATTGTAAATCCAATCAAGTTGGAAACCTATCTTTTTAATCCATAGTCTGAACTTTGACATCTTGTGAGGCATCATAACTTGTGGATGTAATTTGATGTCCTAAGAGGTCAAGAGAGAAACTAAGTTAGTTACTTGAAGATGTCATAACCTATATTAAGTAAATTTAAACAATTTTAAATGCTAAACTTTGTAACCAAATGCCTTAAACACAACATAAAGTTAATCAAATAAAACCCAACAAATCTTATTGTGTTTATGTACATTAAAGCCAGGTTGTGCTTCCTTAGTAAAAGCCTATGTGCATATCATTGAACCATCCATGGTCAACAATCAATTTTTGAATAAAACTTGAAGAACTTGAAATAATTTAAATATTTACAAGTATTAATTATTATTTAAAAATGAATAATTAACCATAAAATATAGAATCACAAGTAATGGTAAATAAAATCAAATCTATATGCAGTCAAATGATTTAACATGTTTAACATTTTGGGCACTTTTTAAAAATTGAAGAAAGGAGGGTCCCCATTCTGGGAATATGGGAATTTTGATCATCAATATCTACATTTACCTAGACATGTTATTCTATATTCTACATGGTTCCATTCATATATTATTCAGTTATCATATCCTTTTGAGGTGAGGTAACTACTAGTTTCTATTATTGCCTCACCTAAAGGGGGGTACATCAGCGGGGGAGTATCATAGAGGCATGTTATTAAAATTTGGCATATTTTTTATCTTTAGTGTGGAATTTTTTGGAAGCATATTATACACACTTATTCATTATTTGACACAATTTTTAGATTCAATGGGATCATGCTTTCGAAGCATGTTCTCCACACATATTCAGTATTTGGAATAATTTTTAGATTTAGTGGGGATATGATTTAGAATCATGTTGTCCACACTTATTAAATATTCAACACACCTATATTTAGTGGGGGAATTATTTGGAAGCATGTTCTCTACACTTATTCAATATTTAGAATAGTTTTTAGATTTAGTGGGGGCATGCTTTAAAAGCATGTTCTCTACACTTATTCAATATTTGGCACACCCAAATTTAGTGGGAGCATAATTTGGAATCATGTCATCCATACTTATCCACATTATAACTTATTTTAGTTTTCATATTTCTTTATATATAGTGGAGGAAAGATTTGGAATGATATTCTCCATGCTTACATAGTTTATGAATTGGCCAAAACACATAGTTATATAATTCAAATTCATAATTATGGTAAAATTCTATACATTAATACCATTTTTATACATAGTTTTATCATGATACATATCTAAGGTGCATATTTTATGCATGTGTGGATTTTAAAATCCAAATAAATTCCATATTTGAAAACTCTTATATGGATTTTCATCACCCACCAGGTCAAAATGTTATAGACTATATTGAGATAATCTACTAAAGTCATTGGTTCACTCTTTGGCATGGTTGAAGTGATTAAATCACTCAATATTTACAAGTTTTTAGTTTCAACGTGATTGTATCATCCAACCTCACCAATTTGATAGTATGAGTTGACTTGGTTCACTCATAATCACTAAGTTATAAGTATGATCGGGTTGTATGGTTGAGTTAATCTTAACTATTAGGTGGAAACTCACCTTTTCTCCAAGGTTTGGTGCATGTGCCTTCCAATATATCTCTATATCCTTATATATATGCACTTTATATATTTATATATTTGTTCTAGTCTTAGTTTCATTGATTCATAATGATACATATTTCAATTCAATTTGATAATAGGTAATGTCGTTGCATCGATACATAAGTGTACTCCTAAACCTTATTATTTCAATTTTAGTCATTTAAAATTATTTAAATTTTAGATTATATGCATTGATTATATATTTTAACATGATCTTGGTTGCACGTCAGTCACCAAGAGAGTAATCAAGTTGGGCTCACACAAAATCAAGGTGTGTCATACACACCAAATATGCATTTATTCTCTTTTAAACCAATAGTTCTATTACTATATTAAAGGGTGGAAAATGTAGGTGATATTTATGAATTATATAACACCTCAATAGTTTACACTTGGAAAACTTAGACCTTTGTTGTTTCTCTTAGTTATATACCTTTCTCACTTTCATAAGTCTCACATCTATTATATCATGTGCCCCTTGGCTTATCTCTTGGTATATCTAGTCTTATGTTGATGACCCAGACCTTCTATCTTGCTTATAATTATTAAAATTTGATTAATTTTATTCCTTGATAAGTTATGATCCTATACCTATTTTATAACTATCATGACACAAGGTTCAATCTTAAAAGCTTTCATCGACACTAATTTCCTACCCTAACACATGTGTCTAGTGCCCTAAATTCATCTAATTTGAAAATGAAATGTATCCTAATGGTTGACCTAAGAACTTTGATTTCATATTTTTCCCAATAAGAGTGGTATATATTCACAATCACTCCTCACCTAGCATTCATACCAAAGAGCATTCAAAGAGAATTAAATTGAGTGAAGCTACCCTATTTATTCCTATTTTCATATCAGTCATTTAGATTACACATCTATAATTATTAATAAATAAAATATAAACCTAAGAGCTTTATTTGTAAAGTTATAAGATAGGTCACTATTGTACTTGATTTCCACACAATCCAACACATAAGAGAGAACTACATCAGTCTAAGACCCTCTTTAAAGTATTGGCTATGTATGTATCACTAATTAATAGAGGGTTCTTTGGGTTTAGATCAAGATCATGTTCCAACTAACCCATTTTTTCCCAAGGTCACTATGAAGATGAATAATTAGGGTTTTATAATTTCATAAGAAGAGATAGTCCATGACCTAGATCTAAATGCACTAGAATAAAGATGAAGACAAACCTAGAAGCATCTAGGTGGTCTCATAATTTTATATAGTTATTTTCTATAAGACACCTACATCCAATTTAGACATTAGAATCAATGTTAATGTCTTAGTCTAATGCTATCATATATAACTCCAAAGACACTCAATCCATAATTTGGTGATTGTTCTAGATCCTCTTCCTTTCTGCTTCCTGCTTGTTCTAGATCTAGAATTGTGTTTCCACTAGAACCAAATAAGTACTTTATTTCTTTGTCATTTCCACATATATCATAGTTTTACTTCATATTTTTATCCTATCTAATTTTAATAAATTTAGCATATGTTATATATGAGTTTATCATTTACATGGCCTATTGTAGATTTGATTATCACCCTTGTGAATTATCATTTTGATAGTGTTAACCATATCTACCCAATTAGGATGGGTTAAATAGATGGTACTAATATTATGGAATATATTTTATATCAATATATTCACCTCACAACCATTCGTCTAATCATTTGGTTAATAAAATAATTTTTATAAATTATAGAATGCACGTAAATAATGATTGCAAGATTGAGATCTTGGTATGAAAAAAAACTAATACACTTCACAAATTCATCAAAAGGGTGAAGGAATTTTAAGAGGGTAACAACATAATTCTTTTATTCTAATCACTCAATATTTTGGTACCCAAAATATTCATAAAGAAATCTAGTTTGGGTGAAATAAGAGGAGATAGAGAAGATCACAATAAAAATAAAATTTATAAATAGACATGTGAAGGTGATCCTCCAAGGCAAAAAATACAAATTAAGAGGCCTACTCTAGAATACACTACAACTATCACAAAGGAAATTTATCTTTCTATGTTGATTGACAACACCACTCAATAGTTATTGGATTTTTATTCAGGTTTAATATCCTTTCCCATTTTTCCTACTTTCATTACATCATCAATTCCTTAATCACTTCTGATTTCCTATCCATTTCCACCATAATCATTTATAGTTTTTCCTCCTCTTCCACATCCTATTTTCTCCATGCAATAAATTGTTAATACTCCACTCAGTTGATCATGGACCTATTCTTAAATCATACATGTGGTAGTCATCTTCATTGTCTCCCTTAATTTCTTCAATTACTTAATGGATACTTCACAAGGGGGTATGTATTCTTCATGGGTGTAACACATAATCAGTAAGAGAAAACCTTCATTCACACTAGTATAAATTTATTTCAAATTTGTTTTTAATTTTCTATAAGGTCCTTTAAAAAATAGAAAAGTGAAGACTACTTCATGGTTGATGATTGATTCATTAGGTGAAAAATATATAGATATTTCCAAAGCTCTTGTAAAAAATAATTAGGATGAGATTAATTTGGTTGATTCTAACATCATCAATATTAATATTGGTGAATCCACTCCTAAAGGAAATATTCATAATTTCAAGGTGAATGTAACCAAGACGATTTAAATGATAGAATAAGGTATGCAAACTCAAAAATAATTAGATTAAAAACTATGTATGATAATATGGCTTCACCATACTTAGGTTGAGGATCCTTATAATTCTAAAATTAGGCATAAATATAGATAAATGAAAGAGGAAAGAGAGAGAAGGGATCTAGAAAATCAATAATGACTATCTTCTCATGATGAAGAAAGTTACAAATAAGAAAGCCTATAAATAGGTAGATCTATGAACTCTCTTCAACATATGTCATTGTTGTCTAATCCTCCTCTTCATCAAGATGGTGTAGAGTAACTCTTGACCTCACCATGACTCATCTCTCTTCATTTGAAACTTCCCTCTCTTAGCTTGAGAGTTACAAAATTTATGATTTGACACATGTCCACATAGCTTCATTAAAAACCTACTATGCCATTATTGGATCCTCAATTTTTCTCTCATCTTGAAAAGAGTGATCTTCCATATCTCATACTCCTTCACATTCATTTTTTCCATTAGAGACCTACAAATTCTTGATCAAGACTTATTTAAAACCATGAGAAGAAAGGTATTGAGGGTAGGTTTATCTATCATACTATATCTAACTCTTGATTGAATATTTCCTCTATATAATTGTGTGTATAATTTAAATATTCCTTATACAACCTATAGATTTCTTAAATAATGTTAAGATAATATTTGTGTAACTTATCTCATGAAAGACTGATTTGTTTTAGGGATCTAGACAAGAAAGACATTCTCTTTTATACCTATATCATTGTCTTACAGCTTGTCCTAGAACCTTGGGATCCTTTCCAATGGATTTTTGTATGCATAAAACCTCTTATCAAGCTTATAAGTTAATTTCAAATGATCAAGAGATTTCATTATCTCATATTCCTCCAAATAGACCTAAAATTGCCACTTCTATACCTTTTTTTATACATCCTCCTCTTCACATGTGCCAAATGTCTACTCACATATATTACCATGAGACTCAGAAGGACCATAAAATTAATTATAATTCCAATCAAATGCATTAGCATCACTTAAATATCAAAACTTAGTCATCAAGTCTTTAGAAGGGTTTAGAGATGTTTGTCTTATTAATGATAGTTCATAAAGAAAAAATATTATCTCTCCTAAAAAATTACCAAAATTGGAAGGTTATAGGGCCTAATAAAACCCTTTAATACCATTTTTTTCCATTCACTTTCTCATCCAACTTTCAACATGTTGAATTAGGCTTTCTTGATTGTGCAAGTTTGTTCTAAGAGGTTGAGAAAGAGATTTTGAGAGAAAAGGATTTTAATTACTATATTTTATTTATAAATTGTTTAATGAGATATTAAACACCTTAA
This sequence comes from Torreya grandis, assembly GCA_037957365.1. Classification (NCBI taxonomy): domain Eukaryota; kingdom Viridiplantae; phylum Streptophyta; class Pinopsida; order Cupressales; family Taxaceae; genus Torreya; species Torreya grandis. The sequence continues at coordinate 671,253 of JARHVA010002040.1, forward strand.
TTTATTTTTAAAAACATTTATTCAATCCATTTAACCTCTCAAAAGACTTAAAACTTGATCTATCCTATAAATAGGGATTTTAGGTAGTCTTACCATTTTGCCCCTAAGGGTCTCTATTTCAGTGTCTCTTCTTAATTTCAAGGTTTAAAATTAACTTAGGAAAATTCTCAATGATTATTCACATATTAAATAATCCTTTAAATCTCAACCATATCTCATAAATCATGTTATTTTCATATTCTACAAGTATGCCTGTCGGTATTCATCTTCTAGACCTAATACCTTATCAAAGTCTAAGTATGGATTCCTTTTGAATGATTTATCCTATTATATGTAAAATATAAACAATTAAATAATTCCTTAAATTATTTTAACCTCATAAACCACCATAAAACCTTTTTATTAATTCAAAATTCATTCTTGTTCTCTTATTGTTCACACAGACCTGTAGGTATTCTTTTAGACTTGTTAAGCCCCTTTTTTTGCACCTTCTCACCTTGAAAACCTATAAAGAGATTCATGGTAATTTTATAACCATGTGTAATTGTTTAATGACCCATAAATATGTTATATACATCTCAACCTATCTTGGGAGACTCATTTAGAAATTTTCTTAAGTCTGCATAGTCAATTTGGCAAAAAGCTCAAGAGAGCTATAGGTGTTCATTTATTATGACTAAATATATGCCTCTATATACATTTTTTTTTACTATTTTAATAATTAAAAACATTTAATTACCCTATTAAAATATTATATTTACCTTTAAAGAGGCTCCAAACCTCAAGTTACATCATAACTTGCATGTTTTCCTCATGTTCTTAGAGGCAGGCCTCTATGTCCTTATTTTACTCATAGTTCTATCCTAACCATGAATGGTATTTTTATAGTATTTTTATCCCTTATTCACTTATTAAATACTTGAAAAAATATTTTATATCATCCTCAACACAAGATAAACCAATTTTCCTTATTAGTTTCTTCAAGGCGAAACCTCTATAAGCATAGTCAGCTTGACATGTGTGTTTGTATAGCTTTCTTACCATTTTGGGCATGTTACTTACCTTGAATAGGTATAAATATATTTTTATAAGCCAAAATACCATATTTAAAACTTTTTTCCATTAATATCATCTTATAAATATTTCATATTCTCATCAACCTACCTTTTCTCTTCATTCATACACCTGTAACCTAGAAGGAACACTGCTTGTGAGGAGTTTAGGTCTTGTATGAATTAAGGAGATATTTAATGACCTTAAAGATAATTATGGAGATATGGAGGTGTGATATCTTCACCAAAATTCTCTCATCTATTTAAAATGTTAATATCATCAAAATCTTATTGCCTGCAACCTGTAACTTACTTGAAAATTAAGGTATCTTACCTTGAGGATTGCTCACACATGCCAAATTATGGTGAAGGATGATGTGTGAAGTTTTTAAAAACCCTTTATAATATAACACAACCATCAATTTTCATCTATAAAATTCCAAAATAAAAATTATGCCTATGAGGTATTAGGAGGGTTTAAAGGCACCTTATTTTGTTAATGAATTTTAATAAAAGCATAGCCTCTAAAAATATTAATAAATTCATGAAATATTAAGTGAATAATGTAAATTATCCACCCCAATATAATTGGACCCATCTCTCTCTCTCTCTCTCTCTCTCTCTCTCTCTCTCTCTCTCTCTCTCTCTCTCTCTCTCTCTCTCTCTCTCTCTCTCTCTCTCATACCTTCCTAAAACTAGTTGGTCTTCTTGAGGTTGCCAAGAAACCTGTTGGAGAAATATATAAGGTTTCTACCTATTTGGACTTGAAATACCTTATAAAACATTTATTTGACCTATGGAAGGTAATATGACACTTCCCACTCTTGAAACCCATTATATTGATCTCTAATTTGATTCTCAAACTCATAAACCTTCTTGAAACTACCTCCTTGGTAAAGAATGAGACTGAAACATGCATTATCACGACCAAACAGGATCTTTCTAACTATTTCCTACACTTTACATGTTGAATTTTAATTTAAAAGTGTCTCTTTTATGTATAAATCATTATTTTTACTTTGAAACCACATGACAATCCTTATAGTATGTTGGCAAGGTTTGAAATGCCTTTGAGAGTGTTAGTACAAAATATTTCAAACCAATTAGGCTTAAGATCACATTTAATGTTTTTATGTATGACCATGCCACTCTAATAAATTGTATTTGTACTGACTTAGATCTCCATGGCTCTTGATAATCAAATCTTACACAAATAAAAGCTAGAAACAAGCATAGAACCATAACTCCTCATAACCTTAATTTCTCCAAATCTACCTTAATATTTCTAAAAACATGTCATCAAACTCTAATTAAGGGGATTATTGACAATACTATGGATTTTGGTTCACTCTTCTCGACTAAACCTTACAATATCCCTATAAATGACAAAATACACTTGATAATACATCTTTTTATGACAAAGCCTAACCACTAGACCAAGACCAAAACTCTCAAAAGGCTATCATTAAAGTTAAGATCATGATGACAAATTTTTTTGGATGTTACTCACCAATGGTGTCCAATTTTGTCTAACATATTTAGAGACCTCCTAGGATTTCATGCTTTTTATGCATCTTAGACCAATAGCCTTCTTGTATCCATTTGGCTATGGGGTCACCTCAATTCAACACAAAATGAAACAGACCTAGTGAACTAACTTACAATCCTCTTGAAAGGATGAAAACATTGACTACCCTCAACACATATAATAAACAAAAAGTAAACACACCAACAAGATAACTAAACCAAACATGACACACATTATGCTAAGAAGCACTTAGGGAAGATAAAACAAGAAACTACTATATATAACTAACCTTTAAGGTTTAATCCTCCTAGATCAAAAAGGAATTTTTTGTGATCTTATTTTCATATGGTGGACAAGGATGATAAAAAAACCTTATTTTAGGATAATTTTCTTACTCTTTGAACCTTTTCATTGGTTTCCAATGTCTATGGCCTATCTTCAAGTGAACTAATAGTAGAAAACATGTCTCTTACCTCATAAATCTCTTTGTCAATGAGAGATACCTCAAATGTGACCATACTTTGATTCATGGTGGTAACAACAACCTTAACTTATATTGGCTCCTTAAGATCATATCATTAAAATTTTACAAACTCCTCATCAATGTTCTTGTCATGAGATATGGGCTTACAAATAGCTTTAAACTCTTGAATGGTATCAAGGTATGGCTTGCAAGAGTTATCATGAACTTTTTTCCTTTGAGTAGTATCATCTCCTTCAAATATTATTCAAACATGAACTTGAACCTCTTGGTGATGATTTTTAGTGTATGTTGACTTTCTAAGAGTAATGCACCTCTTAGTAACTTCATATATCTTTCTAGAGGTATTAACTTACTAAGACATTCAAATTCCTTGAACATGTCCAAATAAGATTGACACATGTAATCAAGTTTCTCTTGAACTTATTCATGAATTTTAACAAGACTAGAAACCATGATGTTTTCTTCAAGACCTTTCTCCCTCATGTTTTCACTATGTTTATTATTTAAGACAACCATCTTAGCATTCTCCTCATGGGCTGCAAGTTTACTATCCAAGCTTGAACAAAACACATCTAGTTATTCCCAAAAGGAGACTTCCTCCTAATCACTTGAATGGATGCCAACTTCAATATACACTTTATCTTTATATTTAGGGACATCAAATTTATACAATGCTTCAAACTCTTTAATAGAATCATGGAATAGCTTTAAGTTTGCTTCTTCAAGCTCTATCTCTTGATCACTGTAAGGCACTCTACCATATTTCAAACTTTCATCTTGTTCATGAGGCTCAATAAGGCTAATGACCAAGGTGTATTCAAGAATATTTATCTCATACTCATCTACAACTTGATCAACTATTGCATGATCATCATGAACCCCTTCATAAAGACTCAATTTATGACCACTAGATTGGTCTTACTCTTCTTCTATATAGAATGGAATTTCATCTACCCACCCAAGGTATAATTCATCATATTTTTATATTTTTCTAAACCTAATTTATCTTCTTTAAGTCTCAAATCATCAAGATTACCTTCTTGAATTTCACTTGTTACTATGATTTCCTATTCATTTAGAGTTATAATTAATTTAATTTGGCCCTCATCATGTTCTTTAACTCTATCATTCAATGCCACCGTACCAAGATCTTCAAATTATTATATAAAATTATAGTAAAACTACTACTAAGCATCATCAAGCTCATTTAAAGTCCTTGTAGCTTCCATGATGAATTCATTTATTCTAATTTTATGGATATCCTTTAATGGAGCAATTATAACTTGTTCATGTATATCTTCTCCTTCACCAACATCATATCCATACCAGCCAGACTTATCCACTTAATAATTTATGACATATTGAAGACTTTCCAACTATTGGATATAAGGTATAGGTCTCTCCTCATATTTAAAATTTAATTTACTTTCTTCTCCACCAATGGGGCTACCAATGATGATTACTTCTTCATACTCACTTTAAGTGTATTCTTCATCAGATTTTGGAGATTCACCTGTAGATACAACTTCATCAAGAATCTCAAGTACTATAACCTCATAATTTTTACTTGACAAATTCCCCTTTCCAATTAGATTTTCATCTTATGTACTCCTTACAACAAATTTTCCTTCACAAAAGGAGGGGGTGGGAAGGCACAAGAGATGATTATCTTGTTTAAAAATTGATAGGTTGTCCTTCTAACTTAATATTTTTGGATAAATAGGATCCTTAAATTATTCTTGGAGAGATGGAGACATAAGTTGTGTTAAGGATGCCACATTCTTCTTTTCCCAATCCCCAATCACTCTATCAAATTCTGAAGAATGTTGATCTTCATGGATAGTTACAACTTGAGAGGTCAATGAAGGAATTGAGAGACTTGTGAGATATCTTGGTTTGACCTCCATATACTTATTTTTTTGACATTGGATAGTCATGTGATAAGGTGTTTTCTCAAGGCTTGGCATGATATAATTGTTGACCAAATTTGACCCTACAAGTCAAATTAGGGCCCCTATAGGTAAAAATATGACTTTAGAGGTTTATATTGGTTTTAATATTATGTTAAAAGTTATATCATAGGTCAATTTATGTTATTTAATGTAAATTTAGCCTTGATAATTAGTCTTTTAGTCCTTATATCATTTTAAGTCATTTTGGGGTCAAAATAGTGCATTAAATGAGTTGTACAACCTCCTAGGGAAGTGTGAAATTGTAATAAGGTTGATTTCATGTGACATGTGTCCTATTATACCTTAATAAACTTTTCATAATTATATGTGGTAGGTTTTTTAGAATAAATATTAGTTTTCTTGGGAAAAGAGAAGAGTTTAGCACTTGTATGGCCCATAGGGGAAGGTGACACATGGGAGAAACTGATGGAATGTGTCTTAATCTTCCTCAAACTAATATTAATTTTTTTAATTCTTTTTAAGTGATAAAAAGGCCCAAAACCATTATGATCCTTTCTTACCCTTCTAAATATGCAAAGTGATCCACAAGGTCATGTTTGGTATGGTCAGTTGGAAAACTTCCAAGTCAAACACCTTTAGGAGGTGAAATTACACATAGATAGAGTAATTTACATAAAATATTTTGAATAATGGTAGCCTATTATTTATGAACCATCCTCATGAAGTTGACTATGTTTTTTTTCCTACTAATATGTATACCCTATAAGTTTTGCTCTATTTTGGACATGTCCATACAAACCAGTTGATGATGCTAACTCCAAAAGATTTTGAATCTCTTCTTAGATTCCATACATGTTTTTTTTAGGTTTCATGGTTTTTTTGTGGGAAAATCATCTTAGGTTAGCAAATTAGTCTCATTTGGGATGACATGTAGTTTTCCATCATTTATAGGATATTCATGTTTTGATAATGGTTATATAAGGTTTTAATAGCTTAATTGAAATGTTATAAATGGTATATTTATTCCTTTATCCTATAAATCTCACTTCTAAAGCAACATTCTATGAGTTGTAGTCTTAAATCGCCATGCAATTAGTTGGTCCCATGACTAGCATGCACAATCAACTTAGTGAGCTAGGTTGAGGTCTTTAACACATAAATGGTGTTGTAATTATGATATTGAGAGGTTAAATTCACTCCCATAATGATAAAAATCAAGTAAAATTATTTCACATGGTATAAGTACTATCCAAATCAATAAATCACTCATACATAATTATACCATTAACATACACTTACAGGTGCCTAAAAGTGTCCAAACATTAAAATGGAGCTATCTTGACCTGATATAAGTCCTCACAAGTTATAATGGATTCATATTAAAATTTTAAGGAATAAAAATAATTGTTAAAAGCTCATAGACCATGTGTATGATTCATAATCTTGTTGTCTACTTGCATATAACTCCATCTTCATCTATAGGGGTATCCATGATGATGTCATGCTATGATGAGAGCATTAGTGGTGGTTTCAAGATATTTGAGGTGTGAAAATTTAATTTTATGGTTTGATATGGATATAAAACCCATATAATTCCAATTATAATACACACTATCCATATTTGCACTTTACTACCTGTATACACTAAAATAGTCACCTATAGGTAGTCCTTGATAAAGAACTTAGGTTTTATATGAAGTGTTAAATCACATAGTGAAACTCATATTAAAGACCTCACAAGTTGTAACAGATACTAACATGCATATTTTAAGTGTTAGATGGCTAAACAAATTTGAAAATCACCCTTAAAGGTAATGACTACAACTATAAGGACATTTTCCCTAAAGAGTGAAAATAGAGAACCTAAGTATTTTTCTAAAGCTTTATGACATGGTTACAAGGAATTTTGAGGCATATATATAGTTATGTCTTTTATTATCCACATAAGACAAGATCCATACAAATTTTTGAAGGAAGATGACCAAGGGAAGGAAGTCATTAAAAGTTTTAAATTTGTCAACTTAAGCACTAAATTTTGCCATTATCATCTATAGGTTTTGAACCTTGAGTGATCGTTGATGTCTTAAGGAGAAAACAAATCACATTCTCATGTTTGAAGGATATTATCAAGATAAAATACATACCATGAGGAAAAGTATATTTAAAAGAGGCTCATATACTAAGTTTTGATCACATTTTCACCTACAACCATTCTCAATTCCAAAATTAGTCACCTATAGCCAAGACCCATTTTTCACATCCTTCATGATGAATAGATTGAACATAGAAACATATGAATATGGAGATACATATCTGATAATAAAATTATTCATAAATACCTCAGAGATTATCCAAAGGAATGTATCATGTTTTCCAAAGTGATTTCACACCTACAAAGTCCAAATAACTCTAATACAGTCAACTTTAGTTAACTATATGCAAACAATAACTTGAAATAGGGTGTCTAAGTGAGAGTGTAGGATAGTAAAGGTAAAAAAATGAGTATAAAATAAGATAAAATGACCCTAAGGGCTTAATTTAATCTCATTAAAAAAATCCAAGCTCCAACATGCATGATGACCTATAGGTATGGTGTCAAAGAGTAGGACACAGTCAAGAGTTTGTGCATACAATCATGACCAAGCAGTTAAGAGGAACTTGTGAGAGGTTGGGGTATGAATGAAGGCTAAAACACCTTTATCACAATTATAATAACCTCATGACACCATCATGATGAACATTAAAAGATAAAATGGCTCAAATGGTGCATTATATAATACATTCCTTAGACCCTGCACATAGTTTTTTCTTAGCAGTCTATTTTGGTTTCTAATGCTTTTGGAGGATATAATATTGGGAAAAAGAGATAAAAATTGGTATATAACCTATTTAGGACATGATTAATCCCATTAAATAGCCATTTAGTTTGAGTAAATAGGGTAAATTCCCTCTTTTTTGTCTTAGATAGAGGGCACTTCCCTAATGAGCAAAACCTTATAGTCTTGACAAAAGAGTTGAAAGGGTGATCCAACATGAATAATCAATAAGGAAAGGTTGAAACTAAATATGTATATCTAAATCATCAAGGGTTATAGTTAGGCCTATTGGGAATTTTCATTCCTAAATACTAAATGAGATACTAATGCCACTTCTAGCTCTAAGAGTGGATTCTAATGGATCAAGACATGTTTATGTGGGCATAATAGATTTTTCAGAGCTATTGGTATGCATAATAAATCATGAAAACACCATTTTGGGTCTTAAGACAACTTAGGCCTATTAAACAAGGTTTAGGCCTAGTGTCCAAATGAGGAGTCATTCACACTTATAGCATTAGATATACATTATAACTTTTTATATGTTCGTAAGCTCATTACATGTGTGTTTCATCTTCCACCCTATAGATAAAGCATGAGGAATCCATTTTTGGGATCAGAGACAACATTATCCCTATTGAAATGAGGAATCAATCTTGACAAGATAATTTTGGATGCTTACATATCCCTTGAGGTTGTGCATGGGAATATAAGAAGTTTATGGATGTTGATGAAGATATTTAACTATTAATTTGTGGAGTTAGTTTGAAAATCCAACATCCAACCTTCATGAACAAATCTTAAGAGTGGAAATAGGCCTAAAACCCTTGATAAACCTTTAGAAGGACTCAATTTGGAATATGAGGATGGTGAGATACCTAAATGTAATAGTTTTCCTAGAATGATGATTGGAGGTTGTAGAGGACTCTCTCCGGCTCCCTACCATCAATATTAGTTATAGGAATCTATATGAATATGTTACAAAATGGGTTATTTGACTCATTAGTTATAGGAAAATTTATGAGATGAAGACAAGTTTGGGAGGAAGATATCAACTTATTATTACCATCCATGTCCATTTAATGTTCCATAAAAACTCCTAAAAGTGTTCAAATAATATCTTTCATCTCAGTTGATCAAAACTGGCATAGTGAACATGGTAGTGAGAAGGGTGAAAAGCTTCTAGTGGGTTGATTTTAATATATTCTTGATGATTATGAGGCCATGGAGGGTACCAACACATGTAATTAACTAACTCCTATATATTTTCATGGAAAATAAATCCAATTTTGAGTCCAAGTGTGAAGGTGGCTGAAAGAAGAGTTTTTTTTACTGCAGATGGTGATAACTCATTTTGGGAAGGTTCTAGATGAATAGGGCTACAAACAATGCATGGAGAGGAATGTATAAAATCCTTACATATCATTATAATCACCATACCTATCCCTAATTAGCTTTTTTATGTTCAAATAGAGGTGAAGAATGAAGGTATTTTTTTGAGCCAAAACAAGGAATTTTATGCCACTTTTCATGAGTTTCATGACTTAGATGGACACTTGTGCTTCCTAAAATTTCATGGTTAATTTAAAATTATCTTTCCATTCTCAATTAAATCCTTTTATTATATTTAAAAGTATCCTTGTGACCTTTGGAATTCTCTCTTCTCCTCTCTCTCTCAAGTTCTATAAGAATTAGCCATTTTGGCCTTTGTAATTTATGCTCCACCTGAGTATGGTGAATCTTGGATCATGTAACAAACAACTAGACCAAAACCTTTAGGTGTTAGTGAATTCTGCCCACTAGGACCATAACATCCCACCATGCTTCTAAAGCCTAGACTCTAGGCTAGATTTGCACCTATACCAATAGGATTCCCTATGTGTACGAGCCCTAAACAAACACTGCCATGATAGTGTAACCACCCGCTTTGTGACTTAAACCTGGGTGGAGGCTCTGATACCACATGTAATGAAACACTACACCAAAACCTTAAGGTGTTATTAAAGTCCACTCACCAGGACCATAACATCCCACCACACTTTTGAAGCCCAAACTCTGGGCTAGATTTGCACCCATATCACCAAGATTCCCTATGTGTACGAACCCTAGATGAACATTGCCATGCTATCATAGACACTACTCTGTGACTTGAACTTGGGTGGAGGCTTTGATACCACATGTAATGAACTACTACACAAAAACCTTGAGGTGTTAGTGAAGTTTGCCCACCAAGACCATAACAGATCATTTGCATATCATGGATCAATAATAATACTTATTTTTACCTCTTTCATGAATATTATAAGTGTGTTCATTTATAATGTTTGATTTTTCATAAGTGATGAATCTTGTTTCCTTAGCATGGTTATTTCATTCCCTCACCTATTTGTAATTAAAATGCTTCTTTTTGTAGGGCATGTGAAGTGTTTTATGATGTGTCAAGGATGAGTTATTTAGTTTATTAAAATAGTGTCATTCTATTCCTCTTATCTACCTATCATATCCTATAATTCATCATAATCTCATAATGTAACATTGATGTGAGAAGATGCAGATTAGAGAAGTGTATGTTTAGTTAGTCTTTTGTTCTTATGTGTAACATGCATCTAGTTGGAAGTCATCAACTTATTTGGTGTATCACCTCCCTTATAATATATTTTTTTAATTTTATCTCTCCCTTTTCCCTCACAATTTTTAAGTGTAGTAGTGATCCAAAGTGGTACATCAAGGGATCCATCCATATCTAGTGATTTACCTCATTCTTAGGCTACCCAAAATCCTAGAGGTGTTTCAATTGTGCCACTTGGATAAGGAGATCTAAGACATCTCCTCAAAGGGTCATAGTCTAATAAGGTCTTCATGGTGTAATGTTTTTAGACTCTTGAGTAAGAATGGCTGAATGTTGCATGGGCATAGGTTTTTATTGATGGTATGTTACAACTTAGGCTAGATTAGAGTAAAAGAAAGCTGACTTGGGATAAGAGATAGCACATGAGACTGATGGTATTGAATTTTCTATCTCTAACCTATCCTCCATATAGTGAATAAAGCCTCTTATTTCTAACATTTCATTAATTGGTATTTATTAATTTTCCTTTCAATAGCTACCCACTTATTCTTAACCAATTGCAATAAGTTGTTTTTATCTCCCTAAATGATTTCACTTTAAATTGAAGGGTTATGTAAATTTCAAACAAGCTCATTTTCTCTATCAATATATCTCATTTTTATTCATATTCTAATAAGTTTTCTTTGAGTTCTGATAGGGATTGAGTAGGATCAACATAACTTTAACAAGGTTGAAAAGAGGGATAAGTAGGCTACCAAGGAGGCTGAGTTGGGGTGGGAAGGGGCATATAAGTATATTGATAACCTTGGTAAGATTGGTATGTTTTTATTTGAGATCATCTTGGGGTGAATACATGAATACCATCAATTTGATATGAATAATGTGAAGGCATAGAGTATGCATCTTGATAAAAAGAAGAATAATAATACATACCAATTTCTTATTTTTAGACACTTAGACTATTTATACTAGTTTTGGTTCACTTGGATTCACTATTGATGTTTGTATTCATGCCTCCAAAGGTTAATGTATTGAATATTATCACTAGTAACTCTTTAATAAATGCAAATACTTGTCCCATCAGTTGTGCTATAACTATTACCATAATAAGTTTCACCCTTGAGAAGGGTTTTAAATCCTCCTCACTTATTTGATATCATGGAAACACCTTTAGGTTATGGGTGGCCTCATTAATGAGGTAAATCTCTAGATAATTTGATCTCTCTTGATGCTTCACCTTGAAACTATAACTAAGCCTATTGCTTGATAGGGAAAGGGAGAGAGAGAAAGTAAACAAAACAAGGAGGTTATGCACTAAAATCAATACCCTCCACTTGCCTATATTGAATTAAGAATATGAATAAAGACTGAAACCTATCACACTAACTCAATATGAACCTCTAAGCATCATTATTTCAGTATGAAGGTGAAAATAAAAATAATAACTAAGATGAGATGATCAAAAAGTCTCATAGGAGACACTAATAAAGGAATATCCACACTTAGCCAATGCAAGACCATCTAACACACTCCATATGACCTACTAAGACAACTAAAAACTTTAATAAGTTAATGAGGTAAGACAAATGAAAGAGAGACATGACACTACTACTACCATTCATCAACTAACCATGAAGAATATACTAATTTCAATATTTATAAGGCTATAAATTATCATCTATTCAATGTAATAGGCAAATTATAGGTGTTAATATGACCAAGTATTCACCATACTTGGGTTGAGGATCCTTACAATGCTAAATCAGAAATACATATAGATAAATGAAAGAGGAGAGAGAGAAGGGATGTAGAGAATCAATAATGACTATCATCTCATGATGAATCAAGTTACAAATAAGAAATCCTACAAATAGGTAGATTTATGAACTCTCTTCAACATGTATCATCTTGGTATGATCCTCCTCTTCATCAAGATGGAGTAGAGTGATTATTTACCTCCACATGACTCATATCTCTTAATTTAAAATTTACCTCTCTTGGTTTGAGAGTTACAAACTTTATGATTTGACACATGTCCACATAGATTCCTTGAAAACTTACTATCTCATTCTTAGATCCTCAATGTTTCTCTCACTTTTAAAATAAAAATACTCTAGATTCCATACTCTTTCACATTTATTGTTTCCATTAGAGACCTAAAAATTCTTGATCAAGACTTGTTTCAGGCCATGAGAAGAAAGGTAATTATGGAAGGATCATCTCTCATACTATATCTAACTCTTTATTGAATATTTCCTCTATCTAATCTTGTGAAACATTTAAATATGCCTTATACACCCTATAGAGTTATTCAATAATGTCAAGAGAAGCTTTGTGTAACTTAGCTCATGAAATATTGATTTGTTTTTGGAGATATAGACAAGAAATACATTCTCTTATATACCTATCTCAGTTACTTATAGTTTGTCCTAACATATTGTTATCCTTTCTAATAGATTTTTTTAGGAATAAGACCTCTACCCAAGCTTATAATGTCCTTTCAAATAATCAAGATCTTTCATTATCTCATATTACTACAAATAGGCCTAAAACTACCACTTCCAGACCATTTTCCATACCTCTTCCTCTTCACACATGCCAAATTTTTTCTCCCATCAATTCCCCTAAGACTCAAAAGGACCATAAAATTAATTCCAAGTCTAATCAAATTAATTATGGTCACTTAAATAACAAACCTCAGTCATGGGTCTTTAGAAAGGTTTTAGGATGGTTTAAAGGTGTTTGTCTTGTTAATGATAGTTCATAAAGAAAAGTTATTATTTATCCTAAAAAAAAACAAATTGCAAGTGTATATGTCCTAATAACACCCACTAATACTATTTTTTCCCATGCACTTGTTCATTAAATTTCTAACGTGATGAGTCAAGCCTTCTTGATTGTGTAAGTTTGTTCCAAGAGGTTAAGAAAGAGATTTTGATAAAAAAAAGGATTTTAGCTGATTTTTTTGATTTTAAATGGTTTAATTATATATAAAACACATCCCTATAATTTTTCCAACACTTATTAAATCAATTTGACCTCTCAAAATACTTAAAATATGATCTAGCCTATAAAGAGGGTTTATAGGCAGTCTTATCATTTAGGCCCTGAGGGTCTTTGTTTTGGTGTCTCTTAATCATTTAAATTTTGAAAATAGACTTATGAAACTTATCAATTATTCTTAAAATTTTAAATAATCCTTCAAATCTCAACCTTATCTCAAAAAACATGTTCTCTTCATATTCTACAAACATGCATGTATGTACTCATCTTTTGGACATAATATCTTATCAAAGTATAAAAATAGCTTCATTTTAAATGATTTATATTATTATATTTAAAATATAAAGGATTAAATAATTAAATAAATTATTTTAACCTCCTACACCACCCTCAAACATTTTTATCAAGTTAAAATTCACCCTTATTCTCTTCTTGTTCACACAGACATGTATGTCTTCTTTTAGGCGTATTAAGCCCCTTTTCTTGCACCTTCTCACATTGACAACCTATAAAGAGATTAATTTTAATTTTATAAATTTTTTCACATGTATAATTACCCATATATAGGCTATATACATATCAAACCATCCTAGGAGACTCATTAAGAACCTTTCATAGGTCTGTATAGTTAATTTGGCAAGAAACTCAAGAGAGTTGTAAGTGGTCATTTGTTGTGATTGGATGTATACCTATATGTGCATTATATTATAATTTAAATAAATAAAAACCTTTATTACCCTATTTAAATATTATCTTTACCATACAATAGTATTCGTACCTCAACTTACCTCACAACTTGCATGCTTTCCTCACTTTATTAGGGGTAAGCCTGTAGGTGCTTATTTTCATCATAGTTCTATCCTAACCATGAGTGGTATTTTTTTGGTATTTTTCTCATTATTAACCTATTAATTCCTTTATTAAATATTTTATATCATCCTTAACATATTATAAACCAATTTTCCTTATTGGTTTCTTCAAGGTAAAATCTCCATAAGCACAATCAGCTTGGCATGTGTGCTTTTACAACTTTAATACCTTTTTGGGCATGTTGATTAACTTTAAGAGGTATAGAGATAGTTTTATAATAATAAATACAATATTTATAACTTTTTTCCATTAATATCATGTTATAAATATCTCACATTTTCAACAACCTTCTTTTTATCTTCATTCATACACCTGCAACCTATAAGGAACACTATGTTTGTGAGGATTTTTAGGCCCTATAAGCATTGAGGATATATTAAGTGAAATTTAATATAATTATTGAGATATTTATGAGGTTTTTTATATTCACCAACATGCTCTCATTTATTTAAAATGCTAATATCATCAAAATCCCATTACCTCTAGCCTATAATTTACTTCATGATGAAGACTTTTTGCCTTGAGTGCTTCTTAAATGTTCCAAATAATGGTTAAAGATGATGTGGGATGGTTTTTAAGACCCATATTAAGTTCACACAACCATCAATTTTCATCCATAAACTTCCAAAATCATTGAGAGAAGAAAAATTATGCTTGTGGGGTTTTAGGAGGGTTTAAAGGCACCTTATTTTATTTATGATTATTAATAAAGAATGGCCTATAAATTTATAAAAAATTTCATGGAATATTAATGTAATAATTTCAATTATATATTCCTAAGATAATTTTATCCAACTCTCTTTCTCTTTTACATACCATCCTCAAATCAATCAGTCTTCTTGAGGCTACCAAGAAACTTGATGGAGAAATAGAGAAGGTTTTCTATATGTTTGGACCTGTAACACCTTATAAATAATGTATTTGAATTGGGTAAGGTAATAATAAACTTCCCACTCTTGAAACCCATTTAAGTGGTATCTCATTTGCTTCTCATACTCATAAACCTTCTTGAAACTACCTCCTTGCTAAAGAACGAGACTTAAACATGTGTTGTAACTACCAAAATTAATCTTATCTAAATATTTATCACCACTTCCCACATTAAATATTAATTTTAACGTGTATCTTGTTCATATAAATCATAATTTTTATTTTGAAACCATTTACCAATCCTTATCATATGATGACAAGGTATGAAATGCCTTTTAAAGGGTTAGTACAAACTATTTCAAACCAATTAGGATTAATATTACATTTAATGTTGTGATGTATGACCATGAAACTATAAAAAAATTATTTAGATTGACCTAGATCTCCATGGATCTTGACAATGAAATCCTACACAAGGAAAAGCTAGAAACAAGCATAGAATAATAAATCCTTATTACCTTAATTTCTCCAATTCTACCTTAATATTTCCAAAAAACATGTCATCAAACCCTAATAAAGGGTATTAATGACAATACGAGGGGTTTTAATTCACTATTCATGACTATACCTTTTAAGATACCTTGAAATTAACAAATACACTTGATAATACATATTTATATGACAAAGCCTAACCACTAAACCAAGACCAAAACTCTCAAAAGGCTATCAACAAAGTTAAAATCATGATGACCAAAAAAATTGGATGTTACTCATCAATGGTAGACAATTTTGGCTAATAGTATCATAGATCCTTTCAATCAATTATAGTAGATTTCTGACTTTCAGTTAGACCTTATGCAAAAAAAGCATAAGAATTTAGTCAATCTTCCTTCAAGTCCTGAGAAAAGCAAACAACCACAATATGGTTCATTAATAAGTCAATTTCTTGTCATATCAAGTTTTTTTATCCCATTACATGAGATTTTTTAAAACCATGGTAGTGCCATTGTGTAATTTAATTGATTTGTTAGCCTTGGGGTAATTACACAAACTTACAAAAGGATCACATAAAATTTCCCAAAAATTTTAGATGATGGTAAGCAGCATATAAATGCACATATTTTTTCTTTCTTTGTAGCATGTGTAATATTATGTGTTGAATATGAGGACATTATAGCTATATTTTTCGTTTAGACTCTCCAAAATGGAGCTATATATTGGTTTTATCATCTTGATCTGGGAATCATTACTAATTATAATAACATAAAAACTAAGGTTTAAATTAGATTCAAACCAATAGATGATGCACATGTGTTATTGGCATAATTAATTGAAATGAATAAAGAGGATTATGAACCTATGATAATTTTGTAACTAAATTTAATAAGCTACTTCATAATATACTAGTGATTGTTAGGCTTGTAAATGAGAATCATAAATGCTTCTTTATCAATTTTTAATTCTTAGAGGTGAGTTATCAATTGAGAAGAGCCAGAGTAGTCAACTTGAATGTAGCTCAAAAATTATCGATGCACACTAAATATGACATGTTAATGTCTTGGAAAATGAATAAGGATCCTTTAAAAGATAAATCATAGAATTTAGGTCACTCTTCCACTAAATAAATTCTATAAAAGATGGCTAATGATATAACATATTTGAAGAAGTAAATGCCTAAAAAAACTATCACTACTCCCTATCAAT
This sequence comes from Torreya grandis, assembly GCA_037957365.1. Lineage (NCBI taxonomy): Eukaryota > Viridiplantae > Streptophyta > Pinopsida > Cupressales > Taxaceae > Torreya > Torreya grandis. Next base: position 688,062 of record JARHVA010002040.1, read on the forward strand.
ATATTCCTAGGATAAACCATGTTTCATTCTAAGGAAATCATCCATGATTTCAATCCTATGATCATAATATTGCCATATAATCTCCTCCACATCTAATGTAAATGCTCTAGTGAATGTTGTTTTAGAAATAGAAGAGATATTTGGATATGAAAAATTCGAATAAGTAGAAAATCCATATCTTCAAGAATTTAAAACTACTAGAAACTCCACTAAAGTGATGTAAATTCATCTTTAAAAGTACAAGGATAATTTTAATAAGCCTTCTCAAGGCATTAGTAAAATAATTTGAATTGGTTTCCAAAAGTTATATTTAAAATATTCAATTATTGTAATTTGAGAGGATAATAAGGTCTAAATATGTTTTAAAGGGATTTATTAGTTTTCAAGGATTCATATAATCCTATTATTGTTTTTAATCAGCCAAGGTTGGCATAAAAATCAAGTATAGTTGAATAATTCCTCCTTTAGATGTGTTGTTACACCTTTGTAGGATTGGTTACAATATTCTAGGAGATTGTCAAAGCTATTTTCAAAATAAGACCAAGTTTAATGCATGGAAAATAGAGAGAAGAGGAATAGTTAAGGAAAGAGTAAAATAAAATGGAGAGGAGAACTTTATGTGTATTAAAATAGGGTCTTGGACCTACTATATAGGTATTCTAAGAATGTATCAAAATGAATAAAAGAACAATTTTTGAATTATTGTTAATTTCTATGTATTTGTATGGATGGGAAGTTATTTTGTTATCTCTATGAAAGTTAATGTTTGAAAGTCCATTGATTGGATTTTGTAGTAAATAATGTCTTTTGGATTGGAATAAATTTATGAATTTGAAGGAACTAAGTTATAACAACTGTGCAGGCCATAAGTTGGGAAACCTTGCATTAAGAGACGTGGTAATTGAAGCAAGTTTTATAAATATTGTGTAGGAATTATTTATTTTTTGTGGAAAGAAACATAAACACATATTTGTAGCTTATTAAAATCACAGAGGGGTTTTCTAAGTCAGTTGAAATCCTTGACTAAAATAGAATGTGGTTTTGAATGAGTTGAAACAACTCATATAAAAATAATGGCGGTAGTGTATCTCTTGGGCTAAGTTAAATAAACAAAAGAATAGAAATTGATATGGAAACAACATTAAATATATTAAATAATGTGAAATAATGAGTGATAGGGGTGTTGAATAGATAATCTGAGCCTATGTGAGATTATAGTAAGTCTACATTTGCATTGTATTGGAGGGTCAAGACAATTGAAATTCATGTAACTATGTGATCATGCATTATCACTAGAAAAAATTAATGCTTCAAAGGTGAAAAGAGTGCTTGCATGGTAATAGTCTAAACTTGCCTTATTTGTTTATATCTTGTGATTTATAAAATCTTTACATGCATCAATCATAGAGTATGCATGCAAAGAGGCTAATGGACAAAGTAAAATAATAGACTAATAAATGCATTATAGTAGATTATTCTTAACCTAAGGAATAAAAATGTTACAATTCATGAGACTATAGGTCTGCATAGATGGATTGAGTAGTTGATTCAAAGAGATATTTAATACTCATCGACTCATTTTTGTTTAGTTGTTTGATATTATAAGCCTATCTAGATGTGAAAGGAATGAGAGCCTTTGAACAGTCAAATGCAAGGTCTTTAATGAGTATGAGGGATATAAAATGGGATTCATTAGATATTGTGAAAAATTCAATTGTCATAAGTCAGTTTGAACTAAAAGAATGCTCTTTGATTCTCAAGATAGTGAGAGCCTATTCAGTATTTGTAGACTGTAACCTATGAGAGATTTAAAATTGAAGAAATTACTATTTGATAATGTATTAGTTAGATCAAGTACCCTAGATTTACACTCATGAAATATTGTTAAGTGTATTCTACCTAAGTGCAATGCTCAAGTTAAATAATAGCTAATGTATTTAATTATTTTTAAAGACATAAGCAACATACATGAGACTTAGCTCAAAGAATGTGAGTAGGGAATAAAGTTCTTAAGGAAGAAACAAAATCATGTATCAATCTCGATTGTATGACTCCAATTTTATAAGCATCCATATTCATATATTGAAGGTATCTATTGATGTGTTATATATGAAGTAAATTGTTAAGTCTCAAAGATTGATAAGCTATAGTTTATACAATTCTCAAGAGGGATTCTGAATGAGTACTTATAGTAGTTTATATGTTTGTTTTTAAATCAAATAATAATGAGGATATGAAAATTATACAAGGAATTCTAGAAAATAAAAAAATGGTTAGACAGTAAAGAGAAGACCCAATAATATAAGATAGGATTTATATCATCTTTGGTATCAGAGCTAGCAAGCTCTTAGGGAAAGAAGTTTTGTTTTTTGCTCTTCTAATTGGTACTTGCATCAATTGAAGAGATTTGTGAATATTGGTAATTTTAGGTTGTTTAAAATGGGAGAATCAAGTGGAAAAGGTATGAGAAGTTGTAAAATTTGTTATTGTAAGCTCTTGTGATCTGATTTTTTGTTTTAGTGATCAAATTATAGGGTAAAAGTGGTTAAAGGAATTTAACACATTAAGAGAAGAAGAAGCTGAAGAGCAAGTTTAATCTCAAGAAGAATTCAAAAGACTTATGTGAAGAATAAGAATATCAATAGACCAAGGTGGAAAATCAGAGAGGTATGGTTAATGTTGATTTTGATAAATACATTTCTAGTCTATGGAAAGATTTGGCTAAGATTGAAAAATAGTTTGAGTCTTAGGTGTAATCAAATGAGAAAATATGGGTATGACCAATGAATAAGAAGTTGAAATGGTAAATTTATCTCTTAGTGAAGAGGAGAGGGTGGCAAAAGAAAATTTCCTTGAAGAGTGAAACTCATAAAGGCTTGAAGAATATGATAAAGTTGCCAAGTGAGCAACAAGACAAAGAAGTTGTGAAGAGGTTTCTCATTGTGAAGAACAAAGATAAAGTGAAGTGCCAAGAGGAGTACTTGGAAAGATGAAAATTTCCATGAAAGGGGCACTCATGGAGATATTATGGTCTTTTGTTTTATTTCTAGCATTGCCGTTGAATGGGTAAATGTAGGTATGAGTAGCCTTGTGAAGAAGGTTAAGAGGGCCTTGAAAAATGAAGAGATTGGTAAAAGAGAAGAAACCAAGCACAAAAATGAATGTGCATTCATTAGATAAGAGACTTATATAATATACTAAGAATAAGAAGTGAAATTCCAATTGCGTGAGAGAGGTGTTGAAGGCCTTGTGCAAATAAAAGAGGAGATAGAAGATGAAGTTGAGTTCCATGATGCTATGGAGTACCTAGAACAAGCAAGTGAAAATCCATGCATAAAAGAGGAGAGTAAAAATAATTAAGAAGCCTTACAAGCTAAATAACCCATAGATAAACACATAAATAAGGTAAAGGTGCATTCAAGGGATGATTTTTATCATATTCATAAGCATGGTACTATTGATATACAGGTTAAAGAAGATAAGAAGAAGAGTGGGTTCCCAAATAAAGTAATAAACCATGAATATGTGGTACCAAAATGTCTCAAGGGATTAAATAATGTAAATAAGGACACAAATCTAAATCAAGATGAATACTAAAGTAAGAATTAAATACAAAACATGAAGGAAAAGGTAGAATGCAAAGTGAACAAGGCAAGTTGTCAAGCAAGAAAACATGAAGATGTCAAAGAGGATAAATTGGTTGGTGAATTGAACAAATCTCATCCTAATGCTATGAAGAAAGTATGGATATCTAAAGTTGAGGAAGATAACTTCTCAAAGAATAATGAGGTAGAACATGACAATACCCACATAATAGAATCTGGAGTAAGCCTATGTCACTCAAATTTGAGGTTTCAACCAAGTAGGAGATCCAAGGGTAAACAAAAGGGGTTTCTGGCTAGTTATTAGACTAAATTCCAAGGCATCAAAGATAATAATCTTCATTATGTACTTAAGTACATATTTTGAGAAGCTCATCATCATCAAAGTAGAATAAGAACTAGGTAGCACTTAATTTAAAGAATTGTTGACTATTATCAAAGATAAAGTAAAATAAATAGTGGCAAGTATTAGAGGTACAATCACTAAGAGGGGTGGGTGAATCAATGATCCCAAATAATTAAAATTCAATTTTTATCTTTATAAACACTTAATCAAATACCACAAACATTCATGAAACATACACATCAGTCATAGCAATAAGGAAGAGAGATAATATAAGATCAATCACATAGTACATGACATATGTGGGAAACCCTCTTGTGGAATAAAACCCATTGGAACCTAAAATTTGAATACTATCCTATAATAACAAGATATAATTTAGGCTAGTTATAACTAATCAAGAAACTACAATCCCTATTTAGTGAGACTACAATCCCACAAGGTGCTACAACACCTATCTAGCTGAGCTACAATAATAACAAGACTTTTACAAAGTTTTAGCTTGTAAGGAGGCTCTACCACCTTAGATTTTGAGCTACCAAAACAACACCTATAAACACATCAACCTATGAACTAATGTCTTCAACACCTGATGAGGAACCTCTATTTATCACTCTTTACCTTTGATCACCTTTAAATAACAAGAGCATTATTCTACCAATAGAATTATGACCTACATGTCATACAAATATTCCTCAATTTGTTATAATCTTGAACTCATCCACAGATCACTCTACCCTTCCTTCACTCCATAAAACACACACACAAGCCTCTCTCCAATCTATCCCAAGTCTCTCACATAAAGTTTAGAAATCACCAACTTTGATTTCACTATTAATAGATAATTTATGATCAACACCATCTTGGTCAGCCATTAGGGATTAATTAATACTTAAGGCATCTATCACATCAATACATGACTTAAAAACAATCTTCATAGGTCAGCCATAACATATATGGGTTACCCTTAAGCAGCTACACCTTTCAATTAGTCCTTTATAGCCCTTATAATCTCATGTGAACCCATTCACTCCTTTAGCACTTAATAAATAAAAATAAGAACATATGACCACCTTAAAATACATGGGTCCACTCCTTATGTCCCCTTTGACATCCTAAAATTATCACATTCATCTTTTCTCACATCTACATATGCTCAAACAACTCAAGCACTGACTTGGTGTACAGGAACATCATGAATGAATACACAAACAAATTTTTAAGAAATTTTCATACTCAAGATAGATTTATCACACTTAAAAAAACCACATATATCATATTTATGGAGAATAAAACACTCTCAAATAGTTAATTCATCATGAGACATTGAAACAACATCAACACAAGCTCAAACTTCTTTCTCGAGTCACTTGTAAAACATAATCAAACATATAGTCAAATTTGAACCTTAATATATTTGACTATACACACTTATATATAAAAAAATTAGGTTAATTAGATGATACATGGAATACTATTCATATTTTAATTTTACATCATGAACAAATTCATCTTGGATCAAAAGTTATTGCCTAAAAACTAGACACTGGTCTGTATTTTGTAAATTCAAATATTCAAATGTAAACGGTCATAGTTAAACTCCAAACACAATGCTTGCATCTCATGTCCTATCATATTTATATCAATAAAAAACCATTGATATTTTTTAATATTTAACACATAGTCCACCAATGCTAAATTTTAAGCCTTAGTCACTTTGACCTCGTCTCGTGCACCCTTGTAATGTTGACTCAATATGCACCATTAATCTCTATAGATCAGCCAGGTCTTTATTACTCAAGACACAAAATTTGATAAATATATACAAACACCCACTCACCATTAGATCCTCATCCTTTACCTTTTCTCAATCTTTAAACAATGAACACTTGTCCTCATCTCCCTACTTCCTAATATCTTGGAAGACACACACTCTGTTGATCTTCTATAAGATGCTTGAACTTTATCTTTGCTAAACAACTATCACATTGACCCATTTGAATCTACATGCATAGTTGTATTTTTAAGTATAAAATCCCTTGAATCATTAGATCTACAATAGTTCTATATCATTAACACCATGAAAATTGACTATGGGGACCAACTAGAATATGCCTAGAAAGCCTACTTTGCAGAAATATATCTTTGACCTTGATCAATCTCATGTCCCAAAAATTGCATTGTATGTTCTCCTTAAAATAGGAATATAAAAATTTATCAAATTGATCCTAAAACATTTATGTGTTAAATATATAATTCCATTAAAATGCCTTCTCAAAATCTTGTCACAAAGCCAACTATGCTTAGAATTTGTTTGGGAGACCAACTTTGCTCCTGCATAACATTGACGTGATTCATCGCATGATATAAAATTTAGTAAAAATAAAATAAGATAAAAAAATAAACAAAATCATATGATCACATTATCCTAAAATTTCCACACATGTAATATATTCTACCATCAAGTTGCTTACTCAACTCTTCGTGCCACATTACAAATTTGGCTAAGTATGGGAAACCACTATCAAAATGCTTGGGAGCCCTACTTTTCACATGCATATATTTTAATGTGATATATTTCATGACTTAAAATTTGGTCCATAATAACTAGGAACAAAACTAAACAAACCGATGTGACCATTTCTTCCTAACTCATCAACACATGGTAATAGTGATATCATCAAACTGCCTACTCAGATTTTTTGCCACTATATCCAAAGTGTATAGATGAAAACTATGGAAAAACAGATGAATTCCACTTATGTATATAGGTATTCAAAGAATATAAAACATATTGAAGAACTATTTTCACATGATCAATATTCCATACTCATCCTTGAACATATCTACCCATGCCAACATTGAAGATCATCCAAGCATACTTCAAGCAAACTAGGACAAGCACATTACACAATTTATCATTGTCACTTAGGCTATCAAAGTAATTCATCCACTCAAAAAAACATCTCCATGGCATAACCATGACATAATTAATAATACTCTAACAATATTCCCCTTTTTTATTGATGTCAACACTCATCAATATAGAAATATATAGCTCACCTTCATTCTCTCTCAAAGCACTCCTACAATAGGAACTTTCTCCAACTTTGACCTAATGAAAAAGTGGGAAAAAATGATATTTAGGACCTAAAAATACCATAAATAGGAAATTACCATATTATAAATATTATACAAACTCCTCCTTACCTTTAGCCTACTTCTTCTTGCCTTGACAACTTCCTCTTACTCCATGCCAACACTCTATTCAACCAAGCACTATAACTAATGAGGAAAGAACACACAAAACACTAAAATATGATTTAAATCACCAAACATAGTATAATATGGACTCCCCATAATATTTATGATCCATTTAACATCTTGAGCATCTTCAAATCTCCACAAATCATGAAGAATCACTACACATGCTTACTAGCCTTCTCTCTCAGGCTACCATAAGGACCACCAACAGAATTTCATGCCACTCACAAAATAGGAAACATTATCTTAACCAAATTTAAAACTTACCTTTAAATACTCATTCCTTTCTCTTTTGGATAATTTTATCAAAAGGAACTCTTATTCACACTAGGCCTATCTAGCCTCCTTGTAGCCCTACCTAGAACTTGCAGAGCCCACAATTTTTAGTAGACACATCTTTAGAAACTAAAAATTCATATCTAGAGAACTCTCATATTTCCCATAAAGTAAACCAATTTTCATCACCATGATCATCTTCTATGACATACTTCCTCTACAAACCTACTAGCTAATTAGCCCTCCATATTGACAAAAACATGAATAAATTGAGAACCAAAAACCTTAAAATCTTTGTGAAGCTTAATTTTACAACCTATTTGGCCCATTTAACGTATTAATAATCTTAATACCTTAATTAATAAGGTAAACAACTTTTATAGCATAGCCTAAAACCTTATAATCTCAAAACAAATAGGGTCAACAAACCTCTTTTTGATCAATGTACATGTCAAACTTTTTTCACACCTAAAGAAACCCATAACACACTTCTAAACCAATATTTGATCTTCCACGCCTTTTATAACCCATACATCCTATAACCCATTTTAGGCCTACTGTCCTTAAGCCAAAACTAAGAAAATCAAGAGAACTCAAAAAATATTCAATTGGCATAAACATACCTTCAAACCATAAAATCACCTATAGCACATCACAAAGAAGTGTATAGACCTTTTTGAGCATCAAACTCTTCTTGACATTCCATCAATCTCATTAGGCCACATATAGACACTCATTTTGACCCTATATTATAACTCCTTCACAAACCTATGAAACAAGGTCATGAACTTGTTGCTTCCCCTTAACCAAAGACCTTCTCTAAGTGGCATTATCATCTTGAGCACACAAACTTGATTCTGAACTAAAAGGATTCTCTTAAGAAGCATAGATAGAGACTTCCTCTACACCATACTACTCTACCATGGTGTGAAACTAGGAGTTACACATAACTCCTCATATTCCTTCTCCTTCTTCATCTAATACTTATATTCCTTCTTCTTATTTGGCTTAGGAGAAACAACTTCTTAATTCACTAGAATATTATCCTTTTATTCTATGATTGGATTAATAATACATAGAGACAACACAGATTCATGACATACCTTTTCATTTGAAGAATCTTCTTTGTAGTTTGGAACCTCATTATTAGGTAAAAATAATTGATGTTATTTGTATGATACATTCTCAACAATAACAAGATGTTCACTTAGATCCATACATACCTCAGGACTAGCTTCAACTAAAACCTTGGTCTTCTCTTTGAGCTTGATCTCTTCATTCTCAACATGAGTAGACAATGATATCCTTTAGCACTCTTTAACTTATGAAGCATTCTCCACTATAGAAAATATTTTACTTGGACTTGGAGTCTCATGATGACTCGTACTTATCACCTTTGGATTCCATGTGTTGAATTACCTTCTTTCTTTCACTCTAGGATCCTGATTAAACTTATTCTAACTTATAAACCTTGACTTTCATAACCTAGCAATATGACCTCTCTATTCCCAATTGTAACACACCATATTCCTTGATGGAAACATAGTTTATCTTACCATGTTTGGATAGAAACTTAGCATATATCATTTTTCATGACAAATAAAATAACATCCCCTTTTTGAAGAGGACTCACCTTGTCTAATCTTATGTGGACAATGGATTCAAAAGTGTCCCACATCAAGATAGTTAAATAACTTAATTATATTAACACCTTTGGAATAATGATCCCCATTATATTTCCATGCAAAATCATTTCTAACAGGTCTCTTGCATCCTCTAACCCTAGGACCAAATTGATTACATGTGTAACTGTAACCATTGAATTTTGCATACTTCATGGAATTTGTCTATCTAATCTAACTTATCTTCATTCTAATAGCAACTTCGGTCCTTATCTAATGATTTATCTTCAAATTATGATTTTCTGAGTTCACATTAGTCTTCATCTTATATTGAGTAACATTATTTTATTCTTATTCATATCCAAGACTAGATTTATCACTATCATACTTTTGACTACTTAGAATGTTGTCTAAATCACATGAGCTCTTTTAAAATATCACAAATGGATTCACCTTACTATGTGTCTTCTCTAACTCAGAATTCAAAGACTCACTTTTAGATACATACCTTGAATATTCTTTTTCATTATCTCTTAAAATTTTAGACATAGATTCCAACTTAGAATTAAGAAACATGATAGCACCTTCATGATCCCTAGAGTCTTCAACCAATCTTGCCTTAAATACACTAAATTTCTCATCATAGTCCTTGAGCTTACATTTCATATTCTTATTGATTTTATTCTCAATATTTAGTTCTTCAATAGTATTCATCAATACATTCTCACAGTCCACCTCATCTTCATCATTATTTGAATCACTCCAACTAAACTCTTTCTGATGTGAGCAATATCCTTCTTCAGCCATGAATAAAGCTTCATCTTCAGTAGGGCCATAATCTTCATATTCATATTATAATTCACTATCTTCACTCTCATCTGATGAGCTACAATCTTCTTTGGTGTAGAGACTCTTCTTGTTCTTGAAGGACTTCTTTTTATTGTTATACTTTCTGACTATTTTCTTCTTATATGTCTTCTTGTTTTCATCTTAACCCTCACCATGCTCTTCATCATCAATATTTTCATGATTATGAGGGTACTTATGATAAAAATGTCCTATCTCTCCACAATTGAAACATTTGAAGGGTAGTTTACCTTTATACTTACTTGAGTATGTGTTCAATTTACTAGTAGTCAAAGCAAGTAGTTCATCATCATCAATATCAAATATGTCATCCCCTTTGGATTTATTACCTTAGAAATTCTTCTTAGGATACATATCTATCTTGAATACTTCTTCCTTATTTGGTGGTATATCATCATTGACTCTCATCTCATATGTATTAAGGTGTGTCATGCAATTGATCTATCTTCAACTAATTAAGATCATGACTCTCTTTTATAGAAAATAATTTTGGATCAAAATTAAGAGATAGAGACCTTAATACATTTTGTACTATAGTATCCTCTTCAATATTCTCTCCAAAACCTATGATAATTTTCATAGTCTCATCAACTCTCTATAGAAAGGATGCCACATAATCTTCTTCCTTCATCTTGATACTTTCAAATTGCCTTCTGTGAGTCTACAACTTAGAAATCTTGACCTTTGAATCTCCTTCAAAAATGATATGTATTTTATCCCATATATTTTAATTATATTTACAATGGTTTACCTTGGTGAATTTAATCTCTAAAAGACCACAAGTAATAGCATTCATTAGCTTGGAATTGTAATAAAAAAACTTCTTGTTTGTAGCACTAGATAGAGTAATAGGAGCAACATAACCATCTAGAATAGATTGCCATACATTAAAACCTAGGTACATAATGTATGTACTCATCCTTATACTCCAAAAATCATATTTATATCCATTGAACATTGGTTCTTTCTTAATAGATAAACCTATTTGATGATTACACATATTATACCTTGGATCACCTTCAAGCTATTAAACCTTTACCAAAGGACCTTCTCTTATACCAATTATTAGAATTATAAGCACTGAGAGGGGGGGGTGAATGAATGAGCCAAAATATTCCAATTTCAATCATGATCTTTTCAAACACTTAATCATATACCACAAACATTCATGAAGCATACACATCATTTATAACAATGAGAAAGAGAGACAATGCAAGATCAATCACATAAAACATGACATATGTCAGAAACCATATTTGGGAATAAAACCCATGGGAAAATGAAATTATAATACTATACTATAATAGACATATCTAATTTATAATAGATCTAACTAATAAAGGAACTATAATCCCTATTTAGTAAGACTACAATCTCATAAGGTGCTACAACACCTATCTAACTAAACTGTAACAATAATTAATATTTTAGTAAGTTTCACCCTAAAATGAGGCTAAAACTACCTTAGATGTTGAGATAACACAAAAAAAATATGAAAACACCCACTTATGAACTGATGTCTTCAACATGTGATGATGGACCTCTACATATCACTCTTCACCTTTGCTTACCCTCAAATAGCAAGAGCATTATTATACCAAAAAAATTATAACCTATAGGCCATAAAAATAGTAATAAATATATTATTATATTCAATTCATACATATTTCACTCTACCCTTCATTCACTCCACAAAACACACACATAATCTTCTCTCCAATCTCTCCTAAGTCTCTCACACAAAGTCTAGAAATCACCAACTTTGATTTCACTATTTATAGAGAATTTATGATCAAGATCATCTTGATCATCCATTAAGCATGCCTTAATCCTTAAAAAATATTTCACATCAAGAAATAGATAAAAAACAATATTCATAGGTTAGTCATAACATCTATGGGTCACCCTTAACTAGCTACACCTTTCAATTAGGCCCTTGTAGCCCTTATAGGTCTCATGTGAACCCATTCACTCCTTTATCACTTCATCAAACAAAAAAATAACATAAAAAACTTTAAAATACATTTTTCCATTCCTTATGTACCTTTGTCATCTCAAATTATCATGTTCATCTTTTCTCACCTTTGCATATGCTCAAACAACTCAAACACTGACCTGGTGCATAAGAACATCATGAATGAATACATAGTCAAATACTTAAGAATTATTTTATACTAAATATAGATTTATCACACCTCCAAAAACCACATAGAGTATCCTTATGGATTATACAACACTCAAAAATATCTAAGTCATCATGAGACATTGAAACAACATCAACACAAGCTCAAACATCCTTCTCAGGTCACTTGCAAAATATAGTCAAACACATAGTAAAATTTGAACCTTAATATATTTGATTTTAAATAATTATAGATCTTAAAATTATGCTCATTAGATTAATAATGGATTCCTCTTAATATTTTATTTTTATAACATGAGAAAATTTGACTTGGATCAAAAGTTATGGCCCAAAAACCAGACACTGGTCTTTCCTTCGTAAATTCAAATATTCAAATGCAAAGAGTCATAGTTAAACTTTAAACACAATGCTTGAATCTTATGTCCTCTAATTATTAGATATATCACACACCATTTATGTTTTTATATCCTTAATACATATTCCACCAATGCCAAACTTTAAACCTTAGTCACTTTGACCTCATCTCATGCACCCTTACAATGTTGTCTTAATATGCACCATTAATCTCTGTAGATTAGCTAGATATTTATTACTCAATGCACACCATTTGATTAATATTTAATAATAGACACTCACCATTGGATCATTATCCTTTAAATTTTCTCAATATTTAAACAATGAACACTTGTTCTCATCTCACTACTTCATTACATCTTAGAACACACATGCTCTATTGATCTTTTGTAAGATGTTCAAACTCTTTCTTTTTTAAGTAACTATCACATTGACCCATTTGAATCTATGTGTACTATTGGATTTATAAGTATGAACTCCCATAAACTATTGGATCTCTACTAGGTATAGATAATTAACATCATACAAACTAAGTATGGGGACCAACTGCAATATGCCTAGAAAACCTACTATGCATAGATATATCTTTTGCCTCAATCAATCTCATGTCCCATAAATTTCACCATATATTATCCTTTAAAAGAGGAATCAAACCATGTATAAAAATTATCCTAAAACCTTCACACATAAAATATATAACTATATTAAAATTCCTTCTCAAAATCTTCTATCATAGAGCCAACTATGTTTAGAATTTGTCTGGGAGACCAACTTTGCTCCTACATAATTTTTGACGCACAACATCGGATGATATAAAATATAGCCCAAATAAAATAGGATCATAAATAAATAATATAGTATTATCACCTTCTCCTTAAATATCCACATGTGTGAGATATTTCACCATCAAACTACTTACTCAACTCTTCTTTCCAGATAGAAAATTTGGCTAAGTATGGGAAAACACTATCAAAATGCCTAAAACCAAACTTTGCACATGCATATATTTTGAGACACTACATCACATGACTTAAAATTTGGTGCATAATAACTAGGCAAAAAAATTAACAAACCCATGTTACCATTTCCTCTTAACTCATCCACATGTGGTAATGGTGATGTCATCAAATCATTTACTCATATTTTTTGCTACTAGATCCAAAGTGTCTAGATGAAAACTATGGACAAATAGATGAATTCAACTTATGCACATAATCACTCAAATAATATAAAACATATTAGGGACATTTTTTCACATGCTCAATAATCCATACTCATCCCTTAACATCTCTAGCCATGTCAACACTAAAGATCAACCAAGCATACTTCAAGAAAAATAAGACAAACACATTACACACTTTGTCATTGTCACTTATGCTCTCAAAGTACTTCATCCACTCACCAGAACATCTCCATGACATCACCATGACATTGTTGATAATACTCCAATAACAAGAACATTAGGGATACAAATATTAGAAGTTAAGCATGGGATATACTAAGAGGGGGTGAATCAGTATATCATATATCTTATAAAACATTCCCTTAATCAAATTCCACTTAATCAAACATTCAAGATATGCAATAAAAATCAAACAATACACCACATGAGATAGAGAGAGACACCATATATAATGTGGAATCCCAATGTGGGAAAAACCATAGAAAAAAATCTCAAGTATATGAATGAGCACCAACCCAAAAAATATTCACAAACACCAACTTGCAGGAGCACCAACCCCTTTGCTGAGCACCAACCCATAGGAGCACTAATTTCTTTACCAAGCACCAACCCATTTGTTGAGCACCAACCCATAAGAGCACTAACCCCTTTACCAAGCACCAACCCCTTTGTGTATACCACACAACTATCTCTCAATGTTGTTATCTCAACAAATGATAGTTCATTACAACATCTCTTTCCTCTCTCTCACCTTTGCTCTTCTAAGCTAGATATAAAAAATACAAATCATATTCATCTCTCACAATTGATCTTCTAAGCTAGATATTACAATATCAAATCAACCTCTCTCACACACATTACAAATGGATTCTAAAGCCTTTATTTATAGCTTTCCAAATGACCTTTGGCCTTCCCCTTTTGTGACCCTTCAATCCTCATGGAAAATGGCACCAAACTTGTATGGCCCTTCATATCCTTGCCTTTGAAAAGTCATGTGCTGACCCTTCATGAGCAAAAATGTCCTTCCCTCTTTTGTCTTTACTTTGGTGACTTTTTGTATTCCTCAAAGTGTCCCTTCATGAGAAATTGCACCCTTCCTCTTTTGTCTTCACTTGGTGACTCTTGGAATTCCCCAAGATGATTCTTCATGGGAAAATGCATCCCATCCTTCTTTTATCTTTACCCCATGGCTCTTTGACTTATCCATGGGCCCTTCTTTTGTCTCGTATGTAGCCAAAAATATATTCATTAATATTAAATAAATATTAACTCACATTAGCTAAGATAAATATTAAAAATAACATTAAATGCAATGGGACCTTTATCACCAATAATGCTAGACCTTTGACATCAATGACAATATTTCCAATAATCTCCCCCTTTGTCATTGATGGCAACCTCAATCTTGAAATTGCCACATCCTATCACCTACACATAATATCATCTAAAAACACACAATAACTCCCCCTTATTATAGCAACTTGTACCTATTCCCTATACCTATTTCTACACCTGTACCTATACCTATTATTCTCCCCCTTTAACATCAATGGCAAAGGGCCTACCTGGAGCTAACACTTAGCTCCCCCTCAATTGATGCTAAACATCAATGGAAGGAAGTAATATAAATTACTCCCAACTCCTCTTATAGATATTTGAATGTGTCCTTTGATCCTGCCTTTGAGAAGATATCTGACAATACATATACATTGTTCCCTATCCTTTGAGCATATGCAATCAACTCATTTGAATATTTTCTTCTAATCTCACAACCTTTAGCATGAAAATTTAATGTGTATCCTTGATCACATATTTGACTAGCACTTAATAGATTATGCTTAAGACCTTTTACATATAAAACATTTTTAGTCTTAGTTCTACCATAATCCAAATTCAAAGTACCTTTTCTGGCTATCCTAGTAGTGGTTTTATCTCTGAATCTCATTGTACCAACATTGATATTCTTTATAGTAATGTACTTACTTTTATCTCCTATCATATGCCTTAAACATTTGATATTAATTAACCATGGTTGATCTTTACCTCTTACATGCAGAGCTGTCTGAACCATCATAAAATCTTTAGGTTGTTTCTTCTGCCATGAACATGTCTAAACCTTCTTCTTAATGAATGGAGCTTTGAAACTCTGATCCTTCTTGATTGACTTGAACATGATTCTATAATACTGAGCAATGTGTCCAAAGTTGTTGCACTTTTAGCATATTATGGTCTCTTCATCAAAGCTTGATAGAGGAGCAAAAGAGTTGTGGCTTCTGCTTGACTCTACTTGACTTTCCTTCTCCTTATTTTTGAAATTGTTAGCTCTTTTTCTACATTCTAATTTCTCATGACCATATCCATTACAATAAAAATAATATCCATAAAAATAAGACCTGTCTATATATCTCTGACCTAATTGCCTTTTGTAGATTCGTTCCCTCTAGCCTTCTCTGTTTGAAATGTCCTTTGTATTCTTCACTTCTCCCCTTTTTGTTTCCTCTTTTGTAAGAGCTTCAGCATAGCTCTTTTTATTTTCAAAATAGATCCATGTCTTATCTAAATTTGATTTATGACTTTCCAATATCTTATTCAGCATGTTAGTGTTATCCTCAAATTTTGAATCACTAACTACTTTATCATTGGTTGCTTTCTCAATATCTTCTTTTAAAGAGGCAATTTAAATAACACACCTTTGACATTCTTTTCTTTCTATTTCCAACTATGCTATGAGATCTTCTTCATTTTTATTGGCTTCTTCAAAGTGTGCTTGTAGATCTTCAATCATTTCCTTTAACTCCTGTTCATTTTTCTCGATCTGGCACTTTAATCTTTGATTCTTCTTCTCAACAACTTTTAACTCTTCTAGGGCACAAATGAGTTCTCCTTCCATATTCACTTCAGCTTCCTCCTCTTCTTCTTCTTGATCATCTTCATGTATGGCCATGAATATAATCTCTTCTTCTTCTAAATTTTTGACTCCACTATCTTTGATCAAGCTAGGATCCTTAGAATACAGGCTCTTCTTCTCAAATCCCTTCTTAGATTTGCCTTTGAAATTCTTCTTGTATATAGGATTTTCTTCTTCATCATCACTGCCCTTATTTGGGCATCTAGCTAAAAAATTTCCAATCTTTCCATAATTAAAACATTTAAAAGGTAATTTTCCTTGATATTTACCTGTTCCTCTTTTTGGCTTGTGAATGAAAAGTGTTCCATTGTCATCTTCATCATCACTGGAACTATCACTTGATTCTTGAATCTTAGCTTTCTCTTTCTTTTATGTCTTGAAAGCCACTTCTCTCTTTGAGGGTTTATCTTGTTCTATCCGCATCTCATATGCCATGAGAATACCATGAAGCTCATCCATCTTTAGCTTAGCTAAATTCTTCATCTCCTCAATTGCCAAAACCTTTGCATCATATCTCATTGGTAGAGATCTCAAAACCTTTTGCACCACCATTGACTCATCCAACATTTCTCTAAAACCTTGAATCTGATTTATGATTTGACCAACTCACAAAAGATAACCTATTTTATCTTCTTCTTCCATCTTCAAACTTTCAAACTGCCTTCTAAAAGTTTGAAGCTTAGCTTGCTGAACCTTTCCATCACCTTTGTAAATATTCTCAAGTTTTACCCAAGTTTCATGAGCAAATTTACATTGCATAACTTTAACAAATTTAGATTCACATAAACCACATAAAATAGCATTTAAAGCTTTAGCATTACATTCACTTGGCTTTTTTTCTGCTAGAGTAGTTGCAGATGTTTGTGGCTCTTCATATTCCTCCACGACTACTTTCCATATGTTGAATCTAAGGGCCATCAAATAAACCTTCATTCTCATGCTCCAAAAAGCATAATTCATCCCATCAAACAAAGGTGCCTTATTTGTAGAAAATCCTTCCTGTGACCCAGCCATCATGCTTTCCCAATCTACCTTCAAGCTGTAAAACTTTTCTGAAGAAACCTGCTCTTATACCAATTGTTAAGCATGGGATATATTGAGAGGGGGGTGACTCAGTATATCATATATCTTATAAAACTTTCCCTTAATCAAATTCCACTTAATCAAACATTTAAGATATGTAATAAAACTCAAACAATAAACACCACAGAAGATAGAGAGAGACACCAGATATAACATGGAAACCCAATGTGGGAAAAACCACATAGAACAATCTCAAGTATATGAATGAGCACCAACCCAAAAAAATTTCACAAGCACCAACTTATAGGAGCACCAACCCCTTTGCCAAGCACCAACCCAGCAATAATTCATGAGCACCAACCCACAAGAGCACCAACCCCTTTGCCAAGCACCAACCCAATAACAATTTGTGAGTACCAACCCCTTTACCAAGCACCAACCTAGAAACAATTCATGAGCACCAACCCACAAGAGCACTAATCCCTTTACTGAGTACCAACCCATCAACAATTCATGAGCACCAACCCATGGGAGCACCAACCCCTTTATCGACCACCAACCTAGTAACAATTCGTGAGCACCAACCCACAAGAGCACCAACCCCTTTGTGTATACCACACAACTATCTCTCAATGTTTCTATCTCAATAAATGATAGTTCATTACATCTCTTTCCTCTCTCTCACCTTTGCTCTTCTAAGCTAGATATAACAAATACAAATCATATTCATCTCTCACAATTACTCTTCTAAGCTAGATATTACAATATCAAATCAAACTCTCTCACACACATTACAAATGGCTTCTCAAGCCTTTATTTATAGCTTTCCAGATGGCCTTTGGCCTTCCCCTTTTGTGATCCTTCAATCCTCATGGAAAATGGCACCAAACTTGTATGATCCTTCATATCCTTGCCTTTGAAAAGTCATGTGCTGACCCTTCATGAGCAAAAACGTCCTTCCCTCTTTTGTCTTTACTTTGGTGGCTTTTCATATTCCTCAAAGTGTCCCTTCATGAGAAATTGTGCCCTTCCTCTTTCGTCTTCACTTTGTGACTCTTAAAATTCCCCAAGATGACTCTTCATGGGAAAATGCATCCCATCCTTCTTTTGTCTTTACCCCATGGATCTTTGACTTCTCCATGGGCCCTTCTTTTGTCTCATATGAAACCAAAAATATATTTGTTAATATTAAATAAATATTAACTCACATTAGCCAAGATATATCTATTACAAATAACATTAAATGCAATGGGGCCTTTATCACTAATAATTCTAGACCTTTGACATCAATGAAAATATTTCCAACATTAGAAACCACTACCATCTCTAAAAATTCAAAGGAGATAAATCCAAGGAAGAGTGTGCCTAAGGCTAAGGAAAGAAAGGATACACTAGTCATACCATATAAAATAGGTGGGTTAATGCCATTAAGGATGAGTTTTTTAGAGAAACATTACCCTAAGGGTGTGGTGCTTAGTGAATATCATAAGTCTAAGGTGTAAAGGTAAAAATTAAAAGATTAAAACCACCATAGAGGAGGAAATTAGATCAATTTTTGCAATGACTACATGGTGAACATGAGGAAGAAGACCCTCAAGGGAAACCCTATATTTAATGACTATGTGATGTAGTGGTTAGATAGAGTTGGGGTTATCCAATTCTATGAGCTCCCTTATTTTGATAAGGTAGAGTAACTCACATCTATATTGATCTTATGTTTGTATGAGGATAGCTCATACCTTTTTGGTTGAATAATAAGGATCATACTAGCCTAGATTCATAAGGCAACTAGACTAGTCCAATCAAGGAAAGAAATAAAATAAGTGTTGGATAACTCTAAGGAGATCAAACACATGGATATAGAGATCAAGTACAAGAAATGAGGGTATAATTTACCATTATTAATATCAAGGATAGGGTCACCATGGTATAAACATGTTTGGTTAGTACCAAGTTGCATGGATTAGTGTGTTAGGGAGAAATCATCAAAAACCTCATATATATCATGCACAAAATGGCCAAGGTGACAATATTCAATATCTCTAAGTTATTGATAGAATTGGTCATTAAAGGGGTAGAAAAGGTGCACAAAACTAATGGAAATTTCAAGTATCACATGATCTTGATGTTTTTATTTTTTGATGAGATTGACATGCTTGAGGGTGTCCAAAAAGGCTAATGGACATACCCCTTACATGATACATCTTAGGCACTCAAATATCACGTGTATACATTCCACAAGGTAGTATTTCCCAAGTATAAGGCCAAAGTTGATGGATGATTCACCTAGATAAAGGATGCCATAGCATATGAGTGGTGTGTCCATATGTTTCTATTGGAAATATTGAAGGATCAATTGAAGTTGTTTGTAATGTAAGACTACTCTTTGACAAAGATCAAATTGGATGATGGGAAGATGACATGATAGATATATATATCATATGGATTCATGAAATAATACTTTATTGATGTGGTGAGTCATCAAAAACGTGAAAAAACTAATAATGGATTCATAAGGGATAGATGTGGACATCCATACCCTTATGGAAAAATATAAAGGCGAAGGGGAGGTCACACATAAAGAATAAGATGAGGTGGATATAATTAAGTGCATCATCAACCCAACTCAAATTATTTACTTAGAATACAAAAAATAGATCTTATTCTCTATGCTCTAACAAAATAAAAATATCATTGGTGGAAGAGAGAAAAGGCAAGATGATTTTGAGTTTCTAGATTTAAAAAAACCCTATGCTTCACAAGCCCATATTCTAAGAATAAGAAAAGAAAGGAAATATATTTGGATCCACTCTCTAATTTGGAAGAGAAATATATGGGAGACAACGTTAGTTGACATGCTAGTAAAGAAGAAGTTAGTAATTTCACATAACTCTACCTCCAAAAAGAAGAAAACAAAGAATAAGAAGTATGAGCCATTACCTCCTATGAAAGAAAGTTTAAATGAAATAGAGTTAAAAGAAGATACTCTAAATAAGAAAAGGAAATTAAAGGATATAAATTTACCATCTCTTATGCCATAAGAACTATAAGATAGAAATATGGATAAATCAGCCTTAGGGAAGAAAAAACAAGTCACAAATGGAAGATATGATCACCATCTCTAATGTTAGATCAATGGATGTAGTAGGAATCTAGGAAAGAAGTGTGAAGGCCATAATATTAAGTTAACCTAAAATAAGGAAATAATTTTCAACTCCCCTATGAAATAAAGAAAAATTACATGTGAAGAATCTAGAGGAAGAGAAAACCCAATAACCCCCATACACAAATACACAGGTGTTGATTGTAAATAAGTAACACAATATTCCCTAGTTAAAATGAGAAAGATTGGAAAGAACATAAATAAGGACATGCAAAGCTATAATTAAACATAGAAGGCAACATTGAAGTATAAATGGAGATAATAGAAAACTTGGAGTTAATTAAAAATGAAGGAGTGGATGTATCCATGAAACATGTCAGGGACATGGACTCCATGGTAGAGACCCAAAATGAAAAACCCATCAAATAAGGCTTAAAATAATGGAAAAATTATAAATAATAGAGAAAGAGTCATATGGAGGGGGATGAAGTTGATAATGACTTGATAACAAGGAACTATTGGGTAAGAAATTATGTAAGAAGATAGAAATCATAGTGCCCATGAATGCATAAGGAAATGTAAGGTAAGGATACATGCAAGAAGAATGAAAGGTCAACATGCATGAATTTAGAGTACACTTATAAAATATCCTACCAAAAATGTGGAACTATGTATAATTATGTCACACCTAAAAATCAAAATTTTAAATGCTCATGGGTAACAGTTGGAAAGCATTAATAATTAATGCAAAGGAGGCAACACTTAAAGCCTCTAGCATGAGAATCCCAAAGGTTGTTACATATATGGCCAGTGTATTTAATTTAAGTTTTGGGGAAATTTTCAAGGAGGATAAAATGGAAAAAATACATGTTATTTTATTACTTTTCATTCAACAACCTTGTGCGACCCTAATATCCCAAGTGAATGAAAGTGAAGAAAAATAATGAATTAGATCCAAGAACAAGATTTTTTTTCCATTCAAAATATAGAATCAAGACCCTTGTGTTATTAATACTTGAGCACATTGATTTTAGAGGGATTTTAATGTGTACAAAGGAGGAATAATTAAACTTTTAGGTCATAGGAGCTTAATGTATCCATTGGAGATTTTTGAAGCTTAGAGTTGAGTCTTACAAAAATAATATGAATCAAGCCTATGCCCATCAAAATTTGAGGATTAAGATAAGTAGTAAAGTTGAGGGTGAACAAAAGGGAGTTTAGGCTAGTTATGATACCAAAGGTTGTGTTATAAAAGGGGATAAGCTTCATTCCTTACCAAGTGCATATTTTAGGATACCCATTGTGGAGGAAGTAAATGAAGGACCATACAACACATGGTTTGAGGGGCCATAGACTATTATCATATAGGAATTAATAGTGAGATCATTATGTGAAAAAGTATTATAAACCTCTACTAGCTCTCAATAGTCAACAAATACAAATCTAAGGAAAAATGCACCCAAGGCCAAGGAAAGAAAGGATATGCTAAGAAGTGGGTCAAGGCTAGTAATTATGAGCTTTGAAAAGATGTAGTACCCTAAGGGTGTGGTGTGTGGTGAAGAGTGGGATTTCAAGCTAGAAAATTTCAAAGTGTAATATTACATCCATAATTGAGAAGGCAATGAGTTCAACATGTGTAATGATTACATGGTGAACATGAGGAATAAGACCCATAAGAGAACCTTATATTTGATGACTCAATGAGGCAAAAGTTATATAGATTTTAGGTTATACAAGTCTATGAGCTCCCTTAATTTATTAAGGTAGAGTAAGTCAAATTCCTATTGATTTTGCATTTGCACAAGGATATGTTCTACTTCACTAGGCAAATAATGAGGATCACATCAGCCCAAATTCATAAGGAAACTATATTAGTTCATTAGGGGAAAGACATCAAGGAGGTATTGGATAATTCTAAGGAGGTAAAAATGTGGCTAGAGAGATAAAGTAAAATAAATGAGGGTTTAATTCCCCCATTTCTAATATCAAGGATAAGTACACTAGGGTAGAAGTGTGTGGTTAGTACCAAGTTGCATAGATTAAGGCATTGAGGATAAATAAATAGAAACTTCATGTATATCATGTATAAATTGACAAAGAGGAAACTCTTCACTATCTCCAAGATATTGGTGGACTCAGTCATTAAAGGGGTAGATAAGGTACACATAATTAAGGAAAAGTTTAATTATGGCATGATCTTAATATTTCTATTATTTGATGAGATTGATGTACTTAAGGGTGCCTAAAAAGGCTAATGGACATACCCCCTACATGAAATGTCCCCATAACTTAAGTATCTCATGTATAATTTTGATGCATTAGTATCCCATAATTATAAATATATATTTGATGGATGGTTTAGTCAGATAAATTATTCCATAGTATATGAAAATCATGTCCTTAGGTTGCTGATAAAAATACTAAATGATCAAGCCATGTTTGTCATAATGCAACACTAATCATTAGTAAAGATCAAATTGGCTGATGTAAGGATGAAACTATGGCTAAGTTTTCCATATTGATGCATGGAACATTTATTTTTTGTTGTATTGAATGGCATAATTAATGTGTAAAATCTAATAGTGGATGTAGAAGGGATAAATGTGGACCTTTGTACCCTTTTCACTAAACGCATTCACCCAAATAAGACCACACATAAATAAGAGGATGATGTGGATGAAAATAAGTGCATCATCAAACTAACTCAAATTTTTGATATAAAAAGATCGATAATAAATCCTCTTCTATATGCTCCAAATAAAAAAATAATATCACTAGCATAGGAGAACAAAGGAAAGATTATTTTGATTTTTTAGCTTAAAAAAGGTCTAGTGCTTAATGACACCCCATTCTAATAAGAAAGAAAAAATTAAATAGAATTGATTCCACTCTCTCCTTTATAAGATGAGTCTAAGGAGATAGAGTCAGATGATATTACAGTAAAGAAGTATAAGTCAGCAAGTTTGCACACCTCCACCTCTAAAATGAATAATATAAAGAAGAAGTATGCAAAATTACCTCATGTGAAATAAATCTTAGAAGAACTAGATTCATAATAAGAACCTATGAAGAAGA
Organism: Torreya grandis; assembly: GCA_037957365.1. Classification (NCBI taxonomy): domain Eukaryota; kingdom Viridiplantae; phylum Streptophyta; class Pinopsida; order Cupressales; family Taxaceae; genus Torreya; species Torreya grandis. The sequence continues at coordinate 711,825 of JARHVA010002040.1, forward strand.
AGAGGAAATTAAATAATAAAGATATAAGATTGTCATCTGATATGCCAAAAAAAATGGATGATATTGATTTAAATGATGCACCCCTAGGGAATAAAAATCAATAGCATGAGTAGTAGACAAGCTTTCCTTATCCAAGGCCAAAACAATAAACACAACAAGAATCCAAGAAATAAGTGCCAAGGCTATATTAGCAGGTGTAACCCTAAATAATTCAATAATCACCAACTCCCCTAACAATAAAGGAATAATTATAAGATAAGGGGATAAAGGAAAATAAAATCCAATAACCTTGATGCATAATTACACAAGGGCGAATCGAAGAAGAGGTAGTGAAATATTCCCCCCACCAAAATGAGAAAGAGAAGGAAGTGAAAAAATAAGGGTGATCATAACTAACAACAAGATAGGAAGGTAGGCATGGAATATAAATGGAGAACATGGAAAACATGGAGTAAATGATGGATGATGGAGTAGAAGTAATAATGTAACATATCAATGACATGGAATCCACAATAGAGCCCCAAGATTAGAAACACATAAAATAAAGGTTAGAATAATGGCACACATAAGTTGAAAAGAAGGATGAATAGGGGAGGAGGAAGTGACAATATCGGTATAATATAGTCCTCCTCATGAAGTAGAAACTAAATAAAAATAATAAGGGGAATACACCATCTAAGATAAAATCTAAAGGCAAACGAAAAAAGATAAGTTATACTTATAGGAATCATTGAATCCTAAACACTTCATAATAACAATGTGTAATCAAGTGTCCTTTGTTATGCACCACTATATATAGGAGCCCATTTTTAAAGTCCCCATATTTTTATGGATAAAACTATCCAAATAAGCTTACACAGGTCAAGACTTATTTATTGTAAACATTATGAACATGAGTTACACTAGCTACAAAATTGACTAAAAAAAATGTTAAATAACATATATTGAAGTTAATAAAGGCACACTATGATGGAACTATTTGAGGCCCTCAAGGAATAGGATAAGAAGTGATCCAAATTAAAAAGTGCACTAGAGGAGGAGAAATAAAGGTATAAAATAATTTAGCACAAGGTATATGCAATGGAACTTAAGGATCCACAATTTTATGAATGAGTCATAAAGGAGTAATTTATCATAATTGATGAAATAGACATATCACAAGACACACTTGTCAAGAGGTTGGAAATAATCATTGATCAATTCTTTAAGAGAGGAACATGCACTGGAGACATGTAATAGGCATAAATAAATCCAAGTTTAAGTTTTTCAAGTAATTAAAAAATTATGAATACACATTGAAGAGGCTCTCTGAGAGTGCCATTATGGTAGAACATCTATACTTAAACTTCTCTAAGTAGACAACCATAATAGGTACATGGCTCTATATATAATAATAAGAGAAAAAAGTGCTAGCCACCTAGGTATACACTAATAAGAATAAATATTGCATGAAGTTCTTACAATAGGTGGAGGAAATGGGTATGGTAATAAGTGCCAAAAAGGAGATAGAAAAACATTTAGCAGATCTACAAATGCATACTTTATATGAAGAAAGATTCCTCAAATATATAGTGAAGGAATCTACTGAGAAGCTAGATAAGGTAGGGTAGCAATATGAGTTGCTCCCAAAATAACTTCCAGCTTTGAAGGGATTAAACATATAAATAATAATCATCGAGTAAGACATAAAGGGTGCACTCAAAATATGGGATAATTTTTAAGAATATTTGATGATATATACCAAAGAATTATTTTCTTTATCAATATAGGGTTGAAATTATTTTAATTATTCACACTCCATTCCTTGATTCTTCAATTATTTAAAGTCCAAAATTATGTTTAGTTATAACTACATGTAGGAGAATGTAGATCTTTGAATGAGAACACATGAAAGTTGTGCATGGTGAGATGCTTGGATTGTAGGATAATCCTAGTGAAGCTAAATCAAGAAATAAATTTAACACACATGATGATGTAAAGGCAAATAAATAAAAACCAAGGCTTGAGCCACTCATATCATGTAGAGAAATAAAACATGGAGTGCATAAATCTAAAAAGTAAAAGGTGTGACAAGGATATAAAAATAATGAATTGGAAAACAAGACTATGTAAGAGGAAAGATGAGTAGGTTGTTTGAGGATAGACAATGAAGTTAGTGTCAGGTGAAGTTGACCCCAAATTTTAGCTATATTTAGAGACTAGTGCTAGTGGATGAAGGAAATAAAGAGTGGCATGCATAGACAAAACCATTCCATGCATTTTCACATAGCAAAGATTAACAACAAGAACAATAATAGCTGACAAAATGAATTCTATGTATGGACAATAAGGAAAATAATAAAATGGTAGAAGTGACTACATGTAAATAATCAAACCTATCCTAATTAGTTTTATTTAGAAGGATAAGATGACTAAGTATTGAAATGTGGTTATTTAATAATAATCAATTGAGAAGTGATGGATAATGGCAATGTATCTAACCTCAAGTAAAGTAACACATTAACTACCAAGCATATACATAATATTTTAAAATTTTATCAATTACTAATGATTTATCTCTTGTAGGAACCCATCGAGTCTTAATATATCTAATTTCATACCTTAAAGGGTTCACCAAGAAAGGGGTGGGCAAACTATTTTTTCTTCACAAGATTGGTGTCCCATATATCACCACTTGTTATATACATAACCATATCCTATACACTTTCTTAAGATTTGACACATCCCTTACACACTCCTCTAAGTAATTCCCCACCTTATTCATCCCTACCAAATCCTAAAACCTTTTTTAAATTTACCAAACAATGTTAACCTGGGCTAACCCTATATTCAAATTAATATTAGCATGTTACAAGTCTATGATAGCCTTAGCTAACTCAGAATAGGACCTAACTTGCTTTTATCAATTAATGATACAAGGTTGAATTGGTCCAACCCTATCAACAAAACTTTAAAAAAGGTTTAGGGTTATATTTAATTATGTATACACATCCATTTTTTCCATTTATTAGGAAAGAGAGGAAGAAGAATATTATATTATGCATCTGCTTATCCACCATCCTACTCGAGGAACATTGCTTATGGTTATAACACTTATTTTGGAGATACAAATCTTGTCTTATGAAAATTTAGGATTCATTAAGAGGACCTTGGATAAACTATAGTCCATTATCCATCCTTATCTTCTTCAACATACACAAAAAACTCTTATGAATCACCTTGGCCAAGGGATAAATCAAGGCTCGAAGGGTTCATGTTTAAAGGTAAGTGTTCCTAACTTTATTCCTCCTTTGATAAAGTAGATAGATTTGAATTTTTACTTCTCTTACATTCATTAGAATTTCTTATACATTCACTTAACTATAGATCTTCTATGCATGTTTACTTTTTATTTTTATTACCCCCACTTTGCTCCACAAGCTTTGGTGAGCACTAGATTATATTTTACTTTACTTTGCATGTACTTAGAGAATATGAAAACATAAGACCTATCTAGGATTATTTCATGGTTTTGCTTGACTAGAGGATTTATAACTCTCTATAGTCATGTTATTGGGATAAGGAACCCCTTGGTTAGTGTTATTAGTCTAGATTGCACCCTTGAGGTAGTGGTGTTTCAAGTATGCATCATCTAGTTCATATAATGGGATCACCTCTAGGTAAGGATGGCCTAGTTGATGAGGTGAACCTCTAGTTGGGATAGCTCCCCTAGTGCATAAATTATAGATAAATTCCTAAAACCTACTAACTTGGTGATGAAAAGAGATAGAAGATTATGCATGAAATAAAACCTAAGCTAAGGGGAGGTGATGTAATAATATGTTATGTCCATTCTATTTAACCTTTCAATAACAATAATGAACAAGACAATGCCTATTAACTAAACCACTCTCTCCAAAGGCTTATAATCATATATGTTTAACATATAGGCTATACTATATGATCATAACTTGAGGGTTATGGATAAAAGGTTTGATTCAAGACACTAATCAAATTACACTCTAAGCTCAACCACTAACACCTTTACAAACTATGTGACTTGAATAGAATAATGTACTAGTATCTAGGTGAGGAAAATACCTACAAAAGGAGATAAACCTGACACTTATGAAAATCAAACAATCATGAAACACATTAAACCAGTATAGAGAAGATAAAATAGTCCTTATCTTCATTTAAGAGGTTACAAGGTAAAATTTTGGGAAGAATTTCTTCATACCCATAGAGGGAATAATGGATTTTGATCCTTGATTTATAGACAAGAGAAGAGAATATGAGGATAATCTATCATAGAAGCATGGAGAAGATGACATAATGGCCATCATTTACGTAGATAATAGTTAAAAGCAGCCTCATAACTCCTCCCATGCACTGCCTTGACTTCATAATGGCCTTTAATGATAGTAATGTGTAGGAAATGGCCTAGTGGAGGATCCTTCAATCTTGGTTGACCCCATTCATAGTATGAGCCTACCAATTTGTCCAAGCACTTCCTCTCTTAGCAATTATAATGGTGTAAGTATGGTCTAACTAGCCTTCATGGATCATTAAGAAGCCTACCCTCCCCTTTTGCATGTTGAATAGGCCCAAAATTGCCTAATCCTCAATAATGTCCATGACATGTGCATGATTTATTAAATGTATCAGTTAAAAGGGTGTTTTTGTGCCTCTATTTTCTCACTCAATAGCCTTCCATGCCAAGAAACATCTTCCTTAGCTGACCAAGTAGGCCTATTAGGAAAATAGACCTAGTCACTCAGTGCTAGCTATTTGGATTACCATGAGACTTGCATAGAACCTTAATAATAGGTAATTGATTAGGGTTCACGTCTATAAAATCATATTACACCATGGTTCATGCCTTTAAAATAATACACACCTACAATTCTTATTTACCTAGGTGATTAGGTCACCCTTCACTAGTATTTCTAGATTGCCCCTTTAGTTTAGGATTATAGAAACATTTTTAGGATAAATTGAGATAATATTTTGATTTTAGAGGTTTGAATACACCTCACACCACCATATTGGATGATCTATAATTTTTCATATAGTTATGTACCTTGAATTCATCATTAAATCTTACAAAAGAAAGGTTATAGTATGTTTGTATATCTATCTATACCAAATAGATCCAAGGATAAGACCTTATCATAGTTAACTATGTGTTTAAATTTTATTCAATACCAAACCAAGGCATTTCGATCCATTGGGCTCAAGTTTACCTCTATCAGATCATTAGGGTTGGTTTAGGTAGGTTCAAACATGTCTGATCTCTTCACAATTGTTCATATCCCTAAAGGATTTAAATACAAAATAATTCCAATAATTTTAAGTATAAAACCTCCTCAAACCTTCCATAGCATTTAGTAACCCCATTCATATGTTCCCTGATGTTAAAATGCAAGGAAAGTGCCTCTCAGGCTCAAAACCCTACATTATTGAGGTCAAGAGAGAGGGAAAGGTGTAGAAGGGAAAAATGTGTTTGGTTTTGACTTAGAACACCTATTATAGGTTTTTGACAACCCACATGAATAATTCCCATGGTCTCCTTTCTTTATCCATAGATCTCCTGCAACCCCATTAGCTCTTGTTTAGGGTTCTTGGGTCTCTAGTCTAGTTTGACCCTAAAGATATATAAATGCATCTTTTCCAATCTTTCTAAGTCAAAAACCCATATAATTACATTTTTATATTTATATTCCCCTCCTCTGATGTTTTCCAACCTAAAAATTTCCATAAACATGTAAACATCCTTTATTTTCCATGTCCAGGCTTGTACATGCCTATTTCAGCCCATTAGACCTAATTAGGCTATCCAGGCCTTCTCTTGTCTGACTAAAATAAAAAATTAATGAATTGAGATTATTTATAAAATAATTCATATAATTTATTTTCACTCTTTCACCTCACCCCTATGTATGGTTCCTTAAACTTTAACTCTCATATGTGACCCTGCCTATAGGTGTTCAATTAGAGCTGCATGAATGAGATATATATACATCCTCCTATCTTGGTTATAATTTTTAGACTTAATATAGTGGTGAAACATGATTTAAATGGTAATATTAACATCCCATACCTTCTAAATTTATTATCTATATTATCTTCCACTTAGCAACTTTGCTTCATCATGGCTAGCCTATATATGCCAACTCTGGGTCTTGATTAAGTGTCGATCTCTTCATCTTATAAAATATTGAGGTCATATTGATAATTAAAATCAATTTTTAATTAGTTTTATCATCCTAATATACCTTTTAAAATTTTCCAAACACTATCAACTTAGTCACCTTGATCTTCTATGACTAGCCTTTATGATATAGTTGACAACCTTGACTATCTGTGAAAGGGAAATTGAATATTCCTTATTGTAAAATATCTTATAATTTACAACATATCTCATTTATTATATGAATTTTCAACCCAATTTAATCTCATACACTTTTAATTAACCTCAAAATACACTCTTATACCCAAACTATCCTTCTTCTATAGTCAGATATGCAGATGGCAACCTTAAGCTTCTTGATTATGAGTGCTCATTTGAGAGGTGAGTTTCCATTTTATTTAGAATATGAAGCTTATTATCATCATTAAAAACCCTATCATTTCCTCTCATATCCTTCTTGATCATGAGAGGCAATAATTTTAATGAAAATTACATCCATTTTCTCATTTTACTAATGAAAAGCATGTATGAGCTCAAAGCTTTATTTGGCTAAGTGTTACCAAAACCAAACCTATTAGAAACCCAAGTAGCACCCTATTGAAGGAAAATTACTCAGATATCCTTCAAATATATACTAAAATTTGAATGGTATAAGGTATGGGACAATTGTATCTTAGACCAAACCTCTATATTTATAAGGCTAGCTCCTCTGATATATCACTTATGCTCATCTTACTAAAACCTACTATTTTTTGGGATGAAAAGGGTTAGAAGGATTACTGAAATGGGAAATCCTATTATACTGATGGTGATACAATTGTATATATTATTCATCCACTATATTTGATCTCATACAATACTGATAAAAACTATAATAAATGAATCTACAACTCTAAAGGATTCTTATGCAACAATATTTCACATAAAGGTTTCATCAATTGATCTAAGCATGAAGGTAGTGATGGTAGGCATGATTCAAAGCACTAACCAATCAATATATCAAATGTTATCTCAATCAATCAACATAAAACATTTTATATGACTACATAATATAGCATACTAGTAACTAGGTGAGATTAGGACTTGCCAAGCTAGAAAATACTAACACATTTACAAATCAAACCAATATAACACACTAAACCTATATATAGGAATTTGAAAAAAATCATTTTATTCACCTTAAAAGGTTACAAATCTCATACTTGTCAGAGTTTCATCATTTTCAAGAGATGGATCTTGAAAAATGGCCTAAAATCTTGAATATATAGACATGAGAAGAGAATAAACCAAGAGAGTGGCATAGAAGAGAGAAGAGAGAGTCATCTAATTATAAACTTAAGTCAAAATTAGTTACAATAGTTATCAATAGTCCTTCATCACATATCTTTATTCTTGATGCCTTGCATGAGCTCCTTAGCTTTGAAAACAAGGTGGTGGGCCCTCTTTGTCTTATTAAAACTCCTCATGAAGTATGATACACCATAAGTTGGTAAATAACTCCACTTGAAATGAGTTCAAGGTAAGTTAATGATTTTTCTTCATGATTGGACTTGAAACATGCATTAATTACCTCTTAACTCATGATCAGTTAACTCAGAGTGATTGGCACTTAAGACAAGTTAACTCCTTAATTATCTCATATTCTCATGAATTAATACTTTAAAGACAAGATATACATGTAATTTCAATATGAATACTAGATATGTAGTGTGATAAATCCACATGAACTCATTTGATAACCCCTCCACACTATTTTCAAATTTAATTATTTGACCAAATAGGCCTCATCTCTTAAATTCTTGCATTTTATGACCATTATAACCTGCATGAAAACATTAAAAACCTAGAAATATGGTGATTATTAGACTTTGAGAACACCTCATATCATGAAATAGGTCCTTTGATGAAGAAACACTTACAACTTAGTCCAACTAGTTGACTAACTTAAATTATATTAAAATTCTATAGATTGGTTATTTTTAATGAGCTCATAGAGGCATTTATAGGCATGGTTTTGACCATCTGATGGCTTGAGGAAGAATAAAAGTGATAAAATTCACTCTTCATGGATTGGAATCCATTAAACTACATTATAACTTAGTTTTTAGCACTTTTTCCTCAAAAAACTTTATTTTTTTCCATGTTTATATAGTTACATACAAATAATTACTATTTATAAGACACTCTCTAAGTTTAATTCATGCTTAAAGAGGTTTCAAGATGATTCATGAGGTTTTGATTGCAAGAAAATTGACTTTTCTCAAAACTGGTGTTTAGGAGGGTTTTGGAGGTAAACCTTCATAACGATGGTTCATAAAGTATATAAATCCAAAAAAAATATTATTGACATTAATATTTATTATATTTAACCCCTCAAATTTCAATATAATATTAGGTTCCCATGAAAATGGTGTGCAAAGATATGTACTTAATGAAGTTTGTCTGTAGGGTTTTACTTGCATTTTGGACATGCTTATGCTCTTAGAAATTGTTCATAAACCTAAAAAACTTAAATAACATTTATAATTCACTAATTATAATTTAATATGGGTCATAAAATAATTATAATATCATTTGGACAATCTCCCCTTGTGATGAAATATATGAGCACTTTAATAGGTGGTTCAAATGGGTGTTTTCGACTGCAGTAGTTGAAATTACTTGAAACCAAAAATGGATGTTCCATCATCTTTATATGAATTTAATACCTCATTTATGAATTTTACCTTATAATTACATCTTCTCATTATTTCCTCTTGGCTTTAAAGGTATGAAAGTGCCTTGTTGGTGGTGTGAGCCTATAGGTTTAAGACTAGCTTAAAGGCCTAATTTACCAAATCTAATTACTTGAAGAATTTATGAATTTTGAGATGATATGGGTCTAAAAAATAATTTTTTAAAATCCAATTTCACCCCTTGTGACCTCATTTTTCTTCCCAAACTCCATTTGCCTTAATGCCTCTTAAGATTGCATGTGTAAGATTTCTTTGATTTTGAGCCTGTGTAACCCTTATAGATGGGTTTGATACTCTTTATTTTATCATGTGAACTTACCTCACTTAAAATATTATTATTTTCCTCTATCTATTATCAATCATCTATGATCAATCTCAAATAACCTCCAAATGTAAACCAAACTCTCAATTTGTATGCACAAACTAGCTACAAGCTTGTCTCTTCAATTAGCCCTCAAGATTTTTGACTTGAAAGTTTGATTATGATCAATATCAGTAGGTTTTTTAAGACTTATCACCTTCCATTTCTTCATAAAACCTATCATGATTTCAAACCTCTGTCAAACCTTGAAACCCTCTAAGAAGGTTTCCTAGCTCCTTTGATTGCCATCAGAAAAGCAGTTGACTATGCTAAAAAAGTGAGTATATCCACCTCTATTATGACCTTAATAATTAAATTGGAGGATTTATAAACTAATAATTACAATTTTTACCAATTTTGGAGGTTTGACTCAACCTGTAGATGCCTTAAAACTTCAAAATATCTCAAAACTACCTTCTAACATTGACTATGTTTGAACTTGATTGTATTTTCATGTTAAATCATGTTTAACCCTTGAATTTAGGTTTGAATTCATGGTTTATATAATTTTTATAGGTCATATATAACCTTATTGTAGTGATTCATCACTTCCCTAGTCATTTCTTCAACCTATGCATTCTAGTGCCACACTATGTCTCTTTAAGCACCTCACTATGGCTGTGTCTAGCATGAATGTAGGTGTTTTCATGAGAATTAAAGGTGATTAATATTTTAATCACACTAAATCATTACCTTTAAAAAATCCATAGTCACTTTAAATGATATCTCTTACTTCTATCTTGCATATTTACTCCTCAAATAATGTTTTTAGGCCTTACATAAAGTCATATTTCTATACAGGGGTCTGTGTACTATCTCTCAAGATTTGGTAGCCTTTTTATCACTTTTATAAATATTTATAGATGTCTATTTTTCACTTAAATCTCATAGGATGTCTTCATATGTTCACTCCTTAACTTGAAATTATATTTAATTTGCACTTTGATAATAGGTGAATGTGTGAGAGGAACTTGTCATTTGTATGGTTGTAGATTGCAATCTACATTTGACCTAGACTTTGCCAAGTAGTGTTTGTAACACCATCATGATCTCTTGATGAGTTCATATTTAATTTTTCCCATGAATCATTATCTTGAACATGAAATTCCTTTATATACCATTGTGTCATCATCCTCCATGAGCTTGAAGATAGGCTTTTAGCCTCATGGCTATAGGTGTGATTTTCATGACATCTTGACTGTAACATTGTTATTTGAAGTCCATAGTTTTAGATTAAGGTAAAAATAGGTTTTGAAGGGACCCCAAAACCCTGATACAAAGATAGAAAGATGGAGCGTTTACGACCACAGGCAAAACCTAAAATCTACTACAGAGAAGTAGCAAAAACAAGTTTTATATGGACCTGAAACCACCTAAAAGACCACAAGTCAAAACCCAAGTTTTACATAAACCTAACTACACCATAGACAAAAGATTACAAAAAACTAGGAAACAGGACTAGATAACACAACCAACTAGAAGAACCAGACTATTCTTCTAGTTCCAAAATCATTTTCACTGCTTCCTTACCTTTCACAGCAGTATCCTGAATGGCAGTAGCCACCGACATGGCTCCCTCTTGCATAACTTTCTTTCTTGAACTCTGTCTCATGCTTTTGCTAGGCCCCTCCAACGATTTGATCTCCTCATTAGCTCTTTTTCCAATATTTACAGCTGCAGCACATATGTTAGATGTAACTTCCTCCATTTTCATTCTACTCTCCTTGATGAGTTCCCTTAGGTTGTTCTCATAGTCTTTGAGCTTGATGGGGATGTCTCTCATCTATTTTTCCATGTTATTGATTTTGTTCCAAACTGCCTTCTGGTTGTCTTCCATAATTTCCATTTTCCTTTTGAGATCCACTATCTCCTTAAACATCCATGAATTGAGTTGGAGGATAGCCTCTGCTTTGCAAATAACCCATCTCATAGGTGTGTGCCTTCCATCATTCTACCTTTTATCACTCCACTCTTCTGTGTTCTTATTAGGACTATTCCCTCCTTCAATGTGATCCTCTCTTCCCCTTTGATTCTATTCCTTCATTTCAGCTTGAACTTCTAGGTCTATTTCTTGGTTGTTAGCCTGAACTGTGTTTTCCCTCTCATTTATCAAAACAAGGTCCTCAACAGGGTCATCCAGGACTTTATCATCCTCAAACACTTGCTGGTTTTCCTCAGAGTCATCTTCACTATTTTCAGACTCCTCCTCTATGTTGACTCCTTTCTCATTCTTCTCTTGAACTTTTTCTTCCTCATTAGAACTTGTATTCCTGCTTTCTGTTCCTCCCTCTTCCTCCAAGCTTTCCTCCCTAGACTTATCAGTTCTCTCCCACTCTGTGTCGTCGTCAACATTTTGATTCTTGACACTAGGGGGCTTGATTTTGATTTTATCTTTCCCTTTAACAATTTCACTCTTGTTGCTATGTGAATCCTTGTTTTTCCCCAGGTAAGGGTTCATAACCATGGCCTTATTCTTTTAATAGCCTTCGATTATTAGGATTAATCCTTCATGCAGAATAGGATGCGTTTCCTTCTTCCTGTGAGCGAATAAACTTTGGACCAAAGAGAAATGCAGATAAAAGGGAAAGGAAATTCTTACTTTGTGTCTGAAATGATTTAGGAATACAAAGTGGAATTTGTGGACTCTCTTACTTCTTCCATCAAGGATGAAGTACTCCCAAATATAGCATAAGACATCCCTCCATATACCCTTAATTTGTTCCAATTCATATAAATTCCCATTCTTTACCAGCTTCTGCTCTTCAACGTCTGTCTTAGGGAATTTGCAAAAGGCCTCATTTGAGATGCTAGTCTGCTTGGAGAATTTTATTCCTTCCATAGGTAGCCCCGTAACCTCTGCTATAAATTCCTGTATAAGATTCACTGTGATGCCATGCAGAGTGACCCTATCATCAATCCAATTTTTGAAAAAAGCCGTTGTAATATGAGGTTTTGAACCATGGAGCCTTTCCATATAGTTCACAACCTTCCCTTTCTATAGGATTCTCCAAACATCTTGTTTCACTCTCCACTCTTCACAATTTTTGGGTTCCTGCTTCCTAGGTTCTCCTTTCCTTATGCGAGCCATGCAAATTTCCTTTGATACCCAATCATTGTAAACAATACAATGATCCCACCTGCTCCCAATTTGGTTCAAAGCTCACATTTTTTTAGGCACGTTTGGGATCCGACTTCTCATTCTCAAGGGCCTTCCTTTTTAATGATTGTAAGCCTTTCCCCATGAAGCTACTCCTCTAACTCATTAGTTTTCTATTACAAGCTAGTCTTTCCCTCCTTTGCATGAGTTGCGTCATGATGAATGAGTGCTCTAAGATCCACATTCTTTTCTAATGTTTCCTGCCACCTCACTGTGTGTCTTGTTCAGACTACATAATTTGTTAACCAATTTGCAACTCCGTTGGCTTCACGGTAGGTGTGGGTAATTGTTACTTTTTCAAAAATTTTGACTAAAGTTTTCATCTCCATCACCATATCCTCTATAGTCCATGACACAAAATTTTTATTGTTTAGAATATTTATGATATTCAATGAGTCCCCTACCAGCCATAATTTAGAATATCCCGAATCCACAGCTAGTTTGATGGTTTGAAGGGTAGTAAAAGCTTTGACAATATGACAATTCAACTTTCCAATGGGGATTGCAATAGCATCAATTACATTTCCCATATGGTTTCTCAAGACTCCTCCGCATCCTGCATTCCCCGGATTCCCTTTAGCAGCTCCATCAAAGTTTCCTTTAATCCACCCTTGAGGGGGGACATTCCAAATAACACCTAATCTAGGATTTTAAAGTTTACCATTAGAATTTTCCATTCTTAAGGGATTATCCACTTGAAAGGTTTGGTTTGGATTCCTTTGCAATGAAAAATTCTCCTTAATAGCTCTAATGATGTTCTGCCCCACCACCAATCCAGGTAGTTCTTTACTTCTAAAAATTTGATTATTTCTTTCCTTCCATATTCCCCACCAAATATGGGGAAGAGTTAGTTTCCATAAAAATATAACTTTAGGATCCTTAGAGGGACAATACCAACTTTTAAGAGATAATTCCACATTTTTGTGGTGAATCCAAGCAATACCCCACAAATTGAGGATTTCTTTCCAAATTTGCTGCGTAAAAGAACAGTTCACAAACAAGTGATCTCTATCTTCAAAGCCCTTGTTACAAAGAATACACCTGTTCAAAATATATATTCCTCTTTTCTGTAAATTGTCCAAAGTCAAGATTTTATTTTGGAGGAGGGTCCAGAAGAAGATTTTGATTTTAGGGATGATCCCCTTTATCCAGGCCTTCGTCCATAAAGGTTTGTTGCCACTTCCCTTTGAAGTGAAAATGGAAGAAACTTTAAACTGTCCACTAGGCTCATTATGCGAAACAATCTTATCTTCAAGATTAGGGTAGAGAGATATAACATTTAGGGATAGTTATATATCCTTGAAATCTTGATCAAGATTAGTAAGGTTCACCCAAGAGTTATTCTGCCAGTATTGGTTAACCATTATTCCCACTCTTTGCTTACATCGGTCTATTGCTTCTTTACCTTGGATTTCATCTATCAAAGGTTTTCCTTTTAACCAAAAATCCTCCCAAAATTTCACCTTTTTTCCATTGCCAACTTTCCAAGAGCTTCCTTCTTCTAAAACTTGTTTAGTTCCCTGAACTGCCCCCCATATGGTAGATGGATGGGAGATGTCAGGGTAAGAAAAGAAATCAGAGAGGGACTTTGCCTTGAATAAATACTTTTGCTTCCATATTTTGCTCCATTCTTTGTCTTCCTGATAAACCCTCCATCCCTACTTGGCTAAGAGAGTTGTGTTCATACTTTTAATTTTCCTTATTCCTAATCCTCCTTCCCTGATAGGTTTACAAATGTTATCCCATGTAATTAAAGGCATTCTCCTTTTCTCCTTAGTACCCGTCCAAAGAAAGTTTCTCTAAATTTTTTCAATAGCTTTTGCAAATTTGGTGGGAATTCTGAAAAGACTCAAAGCATAAGTGGGTATGCTTTGAAGACTTGCTTTGAGGAATATTATAAGTCCATAGTTTGATAGAGACTCTTTTATTAATTCCAAGATATTACCCAAACATGGTAGGAATATTATGAAACCAATAACATGACAAACTCCTTTTGTCCTTGTTTGACTATTAACATATTTTAAAGGTCTCTTACCCAATTATAGGTATGTATTTTCATGGAAATGACCAAAATTGAGTTTATTTTTTAATTATGGAATTATCTTGATACAAAAATATATAAGTCTCCTTGAAACCTTATCTCCTTCATACCACCATCATCTTCTTGATCTTGAATACAAACTTCCCTTACTATATTCTAACTATGCATGATGTCAAGTCCTTATACAGACTATAACAAAGTTTGAGTATGCTTGGAAAGTTTGAATAATAGGTAACTAGATGTGAACATTAGACCTTAACTTGTCAAATTAACTCTATAATCTCAATAACCTCTTTTGAAGTTATACATCCTTTAAAGTCTCTTCCATAGTATTATCCACCTTCTTGGTTGTAGCTTGTTCTTGAATGGTGACATAGGTGATCTTCTTCTGTGTCAAGCAATGTTTTTAAGGCCTTGAAACTGTGTTATACTTTAGTTACCTCTTTGGGATTACCAATCTCATACTAATCATGCATTTTATGTTCCACTTGGTCTCCAATAAATTAGAAGAGTCTTAATACTTCCAAGTAGGTTTTTCTTGAATTGACACAAGCTTGTAGGTATCTCAAAGGACACTTGATTGAAAACCTATGGCTATCTCCTTGGCTTCTATCATTGGAATTTATCACCTAGGTCAATACCCCTTCTTTGATTACCAACCTTTAATCATACATTTATTTCATGATTCCATGTCCAAAAAGATTATATCCTTTCTCAACTATATATAGTCCATTTTATGGACCATGAGTAGAAATTATGCCCTAAAGAGGCTTAAAAATAGTCTCTTGTGAACATGTCATTGATCCATGTCAACATGGGGACATAGATTTGAGTAAATATTTTAAACAAAACATCTTCTAACCCTTTTTTCATTGTACTTCATGAGAAACTCATGATTATTGGTGTATTGGCTATAGGTAGTCATTCTTGACTTATATAAGTAGTAGTCTCTTGGTCTATAAACCACACTTGAATATGAGTGGAAGGGGGGATGATGGGAAAGGGAGATGTAAAACCATGAATTGGGGGTGGAAAGGAGTCTTATTATAGTGATAATGATAGTGATAATGGAGACGAACCAAGATGGAGGTGAAAGAGGATATGAGGAGTATGCCATGACTATTTTGAAGGCCCAATGCAAGAATCATCATCCTGTTAATAATATAAAACAATTTTTAGAATTTTTAATGAGATTAAGATACTAAAATTGAAACCTATGATTCTTCTAAGATCCTTAACAGTTGCCAAGAAACCTTAAAATATGCTAAACAATGACTTCTTGAGGACTCTTGAAAGCCATTAATGGCCTCTTGATGTGAATATTTGAATAAACCTTTGATAATCTAGCATGAAAACATATTAACATGAGGAGACCCTCTCAAACAAGAATCCAACAAAACTTTGAAACCCTTTCTCTCTCCTAGATCATATAATTCTTCCTCAAATGCTTGTAAACTATAGAATTTCACTCTTTTATCTTCTTGAGATCTATTTTATCCTCACAAATGTGGAAAATAACTGATGAATTCCATTGAAATGTTAATTTTACTCTTGAAAATCTTTGAAACCTATAAATTTTTAGTTGTGATGACCTGATGAGGAAAAAACATAGAAAATTGACTGCCTACTTGGATGAAGGAGCCATAATGAGTGACTTAAATTAAAATAGATGGTTCATGAAGGAGAGAAGACCAAATTGAGAACCATTTACCATATATATAATCTTGTTTAGGTTAATTTATTTGGCCAAAATTTTAAACCATGGTTTTCTCTCTCATGGTTGTACCAGTTTCAAACCTGAAGGGCTCTCCCTATGTGCAAACAAGCAAGATGATTAGAGTGAACTAGTTTTGGGCCTATTTTAAATATTATTGGCTTGAAACTCTTCCTAAATACTTGATATTTCATCATATACATGATTTTTATCTCTGTTATACAGAATGGGTCATACAAGTCTATACCTTACATGGAAAATATAAGAAATTACATTGCTTTCACCTTTTATTCACAACTCAAGACTTTAACTACCAATTTTATGGAATTAAGGATAAAAACATGAGTTAATAATAATAATTTTAGGATAATTAATAATCTTTTTGACATATTTTGGGAGCCAAAATTGGCATGTGTGAGCTTATAAAAGACCTTTTCCACACTTTAACTTGCATAAAATGTTATTTTCAAAGAATAAGACCTTATAAATAAGGAAATTAGATGTATTTAATAGGTTAAAAGGTATTTTGAATAATTTAATGGTATTTTAAGGTATAATTTAATCATTTTTTATTCCAAAAACTTCCCTTTTGAGGTAAAATACAAGGTTTTACAAGGAAAATTGCCACTGAAAAGGCTTATAATAGTACCCTAAGAAGTTTTAAATTATATGGCTTGGTATTTGGCCTTGATATTCCAAATTACCAACATTTTTACTAACTCACATGGGTTGACCAACCTGCTAGTCAAGATAACTCACTGAATCTTCATATGACAATGATAATATGAAACATAAAAACATGTCTTGATGACTCCTTTCACTACCAAATAGACTTTTTGGACTATGTAACACCTATTTTGATTGAAACAAAAATAATACACAAATGAAACAATAATTAAACACACATAATTTAATAATCAAACACAACTAACCTAAAGAAATAGGAAAATAAGACAAGATAATAACAAGGTAGCAAACTACTACTTGTGTTAATCACTTATTGAAACATGACAAACAACCTAAAAAAACTAACCTAAAATCAAATATTTCCTCTAGAATCAAATGTAAATCTATATTGTCCACTATATAAATTTGAACCAATATTACCATCTCTTAATAGCCTCTTCTTGCAGATGGGAGCATTTGGATGTTTATAATCTCTTAGGGAAACAACTAGTTCTTCTAATGACAAATTCAAGTGCATGAATAATAGATGTGAGTCTAAGACCCATTAATAATCCTCCCATATCTATTTTATTTTCAATAATAATCTCAAATCTTCTTGAGTCATGATTTTCTAATTATGGTCATGATGGGCATCTTGATGTGGCTCTTATGTCATAGATGTAAGGTTAGCCTCTAAGAGAGATGGATTTGATTTCATGACTTGTTGAGGCCATCTAAGTTCATTTAAAACTTCCAAGATTATAAAAACATTTGAAGATTAAGTGATAAGTTGATAACCTTGCTTAATAGACTCAAATAAATAATTTCATGAGAAAACAACTTAGAATTGATTGCTTAGAGGGTTTATTACTTCTTGTTTGATGAAAGTACTTCTCTCAACTTAAAATTAATCACATTTAAGATAAGCATACCTTGAATTAATGACATCCAAAAATTCATTTAATTGGTTCTCACCAAACTAAAGTGTAATTTGAGTTTATTCATTATGATCTTGAAGCTACAAATCATCCTTTATTTCATCTTCAATATCTACTTACTGATCTAGCATGCTCTAAAAGTCTACTTGTTCATCATCTTATTTGGTTGATTATTACTTTTATTCTATTAAATTTTCAATCTATTTTAGACTATCATAATGAATGCTAGATACTATGTGATCAAATAATTCATGGAAATCATCTTGTTCTTGCTTAATTGATACTTATTTCTATTGTATCTCAACAACCTCTTATTTTTGTACTTGTATCTCATCCTCTATCTCAGCTTCCTCTTGTAATTCATCTTCTTTTGCATCTCGAGATATCGAATCAATCCCAATGACTATGTCTTAATTTTAATCATTTAATACTCTTTCATCTTCATATTCCTCATCTTAAACTTCTTTAATTGCCTCATAAAAGAGAGGCTCCTTCTCAAAAACTAGCATGGTAGACCCCTAAAAATCCTCAAGAAGATGAGAAAGGTCCAAATATGTTACCATAGATGCATGATTATTCCCATAAGGTTTCTCAATCTTGATCACCTTCACCTCTTCTCTCTATTTCAAGTTTACTTGAATAGATTTCATGAAGGAAAAGATTTAGGTTCTTGATGAGGGAGGAGTAAAGGCTAAATGACTTCTTTCTTTCTTTTTAGGACAACACTTGGACTTATGCTTGATTTCTCTTCTTTCTCCCTTGACTTTTGCATCTGTTTACAAGTCATGAACTTGGGTTTAGATACTTCTTCCTTTTCACTTATTGCAACCATGGGTGTGATTTAAGGAACCTATTACTGAGATTGTTTTTCTTTTGTAACTACTATTGACTACTGAAGATGTTGGTTTGAAAGCTTAACTTGATTGTCTAGGTGAGCCTCAAAGTCATGAATAAACTCACTAAAAATCTCTCCCTATTGATTATAAGATGAAGGATCAATATTATTTGTTGTGTAACATGAGATTCAACCTCCTCAAAACTATCTTCTTCAACCTTCTGAGGCCTCTCTTGGATAGATTTCTAGGTAGGAAATCTAAGCAAGGTCTAAATGGAATCTTGAGGGTTATGATATACATTTGTTTGATATTCATGAATAGAAAATGGTAGCTCAATAAGGAATTTATGTTTCTCATGAACAAACAATATCTCTTAAATGTTTATAACTAGACCACCTATGTCAAGGATATCACCACTAAATGTTGAATGCCCTTGTCTTATGAAAGATGCACACACTTCTTTGGCTTGCTATAATGAAGCTCCCATGTTCTCAATTTAATGCTTGGGGATCTCCTATCCATAACTATTTTGAGTGTCTATGCTCACCATTTTTTTTTCATAGCCAAACAAGGTTTTTTCGAAGCTTGAGATGGATTATCTTGGAACTTGATTGAGCTGATTAATAAGATAACAAGTTTCATGAGGGTTATCATAGGATTGTTATGAGTTACCATATTGTTTATAAGGTTCTATATATTTTTGGTGAGGCTAATCATAAGGATGATATTTATCATGGTATGGATCTTAGGGATCATAACAAGAGGCATATGGATCATATTGGAACTACTGATAAGGAGATAAATGATAAAACTCTGATCCATAGACTATTATAGCCTAGAAAACACATGAAAATTAATGAATTATGAACAAAAGTTTCCTTTTACCTTAAAGTCAAGGACCATATGAGTACTTGAAATTACTCATAAAGATCAAGGTGCTATAAATGTGTACTCTAATGGCTATATCTATGTCCCACTAGGTGTGATAGAACTATCAGCAACTCTAGTAGCACTTTGTTAAAGGCAAATTTATCAGATCTCCTTCAAACCTTGAATAACATTGGAATGGTCTAAGGTGTGGGACACTTGTATTTTAGAATATACCTCTAGATTTTTGAGACTATCTCCTTTGATATATCACTTATGCTCAACTTATAAAAAACAACTATTTTTGGGATGAAAAGGGTTAGAAGGATTACCTAAAATGGGAAATCCTATTCTACTAATGGTGATACACCTGTATAGATTTTTCATCCATTCTATTTGAGATCATAAAACATTGATAAGTAATGCAATGATTGAATCTAAAACTCCAAAGGATTCTTATGCAATAATATTTCACATAGAGGTTTTGTCAAGTCATCTAAGCATGATGACATTGATGGTAGGCCTAATTCAAGGAACTAACCAGTTAATATATCCACTATAATAAAAGCTAACTACATGTTTTATAAAGAAAATAAATCCATGCATCCACATCTAAATCCAAGTACAAATCATAAGATAAATTAATTATCAACATCAATATGTGTGTATGGCATGTATTTTATACAATACAAGTATACAATATAATAGGCAGAACTTTAAGGATGTGTTCCATCCTATCTATCATGTGGCCTAACTATGATACCAATAGACACCTATGACTGACCCCTCTAAATGGTACACTATAAAGAGGCAATATAGGATCTCAAGCTAGCAACCTATCCCTATAGGTTGGCCTATTGGGCATGTACCTATCTCATATGGATTGTAGTCACCATGCGTGTATCTCAATCTTGTGATAAGGCATGTAGGGCTTAAGCTTCTCTAGATCCTACCCCTATTAGTGGTTACACCCCATAACCTTGTGCTTGTAGCTATCATGTGGCCTCTCCCACCAATCTAAACTAGATCACATGTTTTGGGGTAGATGGAACCACAAGATCATCTAAAGTGGTAGGGTCATATGGTGATAAAAACCAATCCAAAATGTCATGATGTATAGCCATAATCAAGGCTCCCCACCTAAATTCCTTTGTAATAAGATCTAAAAAAACTAAAAACTAAGTATACATTAGATCTCATGTATATATCTCAATCCATCTATCTAGAATAATCAATGATGCAACTAGTGTTATATATCTAAAACAACCAAATTAAAACATTTATCACCAGTATTAGTATTATCAACCATGGTATAATTGTCTACTCACTCAATGCAAACCTCCTCCATTGTCTACCTCTATACCAATGAAAAATTGGGAGTCACCAACTGAAACCATCATGATCCTCTCCTTAGTGGCCTCTTTATAGACCAATTATGTCTTAGAGCTACTATAGGATCCCCATACACAATAGCTAGCACCTGTGTCTCCTCACATCATTGGTGTCTCTATTTTTAGTGAGCTTGTGATGTAAACTATAACTTTCTTATGGTAACTAATCCACTCCCTCATCCCCTACATCCAAATACATTACATCATCTCCTCTAGGCCTTACTACCTCCTACTGGCATTCCTAACCAACATATAGTCTAGCTCATTGAGGACTAATCACCTGTATCTCAACAAGTACCCCTCTACCTCACCTTCCTTTCATCTCTCAAGCATTCCATGCCCAATAAGTAGGCACTATTGAGGAGCCACTAGATGTGAAAGTCCTAAATATCTAGGTATATGAGCCACTCAATGAGGCTCTACCCATGAAGTATAGTGGCTAGTGATATGCACATGTGCCAAACATATAGCAATAGTATCCCAATTGAGTCATATGGTAGCTATGTGAGTGTACCAATGCCACACTATCTACCCTCATGTGATAGTATTCAAATATAGAATATGGGATATGTCTTGTGATACATGGTCCTACCTCCATCAAATTACCAAAGGTGACCTATCATCGACTACATGGGGAAATCTAACTATATTATACATAGGGAATATCTCATATATCCATGTGCTCAATAGAATGATGGCTCCCATCATCTTCTATCTTTAGTATATTATACCATACATGTCATGCATGAACTAAACCCAAATGATACAACTGAGATCATATAACCCTCCTTGATCTAAAATTGATTGGCACAAGGATATTGCATACAATGGTACTTTATTATTTGACTTGTGACATAACACTCATGTTATCACAAGCCTTATCACAACCTTCTAGATATCCCAAATGGCTATGAGATAAACATTAGACAAATTCATGTGTAACCTAGGTTAAATCTCATTTGAATCTATATCCCCATGAGCTAAGGCTTGTCTCTCATCCTTCAACTCTAGTCTATCACTTATCACCAGTGTCTTATTTATAGGAAGTCCAAGAAATCCATGGACATCATGTAAGGTGATTTTCACCTCTATAGTGTCCCCCTCCACCTTCCATCAAAAAGTGTTGGTTAATCATTATCATGATCCTAAGAATATGATAATGAGATTAACACTTAGAAATATCCATCTTATCTCTATAATAACTCCAAATACCAAGGTGACCAATTAAGCTCTATCCACATCTGATAACCACTCTGATAGATCTTGTAGCCAGCATGCATCCGCTAGGTACCAAAATATCTAGCATCTCTATAAAATAATAAACAAAAAAGGATGTATTATATATTGATGTCATAATAATAAAATACATTCTTAAATATTCTCAAAAAAATACAGATTAACTATTTCATTAACTTGTTTAATCTTCTTTTCTTATTTTTCTACACAATAGGCCTATTTAATACTAAATCATCCCTATCAAAGTCTTTTCATACTTCATTGGCCCATTGATATGTAGTCAACCTTTATATTTTACATGTTATTAGCCTATTTGATACTAAATCAACCCTTCTCCAAATTTAGCATACTACATCCTTATAGTAGGAATTTGACCTCATTTAGAAAATTGTATCAACCACATAGTGTTGGCCATCTTCCTATTTCCAACTATATCAACCTACTAATATGTAATTAGCCATCTTTAGTGATACTATATCAGCCCACTGCTACACAATCATCCCTTATTATTCTCTCACCTCACAAATTAAATCGATAGGGTAGATTCTGTTATTAGTTTTTGGTGGTTTTTTGACCATTTACCATAAATGCCTTAGGAATTTATTGGTTTGACCTTTTCCTACTCAGTACCTCATTCTACCCCTTATGTACCTAAAAAAGTCTTAAGGTCAATTTTTGTGTCTAGATTTTTCCTCACATCCAATTTTCTATATTTATCTTAATTTTAATTAAAATTTCTCAAAATTTTGAAATTATTGCTTTCTTACCTATGTTGTACCCATTATGGGCTCTATGAATCTTCCACATCATAGTTATCATCTCCTTACCATGGTTTCTCTTTAGGCTCAAATTGGGTCCCTTAGAGTAAAATTTTCTTAGAATAGTGAAATAATAAATGAATTGATTTTCACCCCATTTATATTTACTATTCAAAGTTACTTACCTGTCAAATATTTACCATCATATTCTATTTTTAACCATATCTTTATTTGTTATGTATATTTTTATGAACCATGAGATGTTATGGAATCTTGACACTATAGAGAATATTTTCACATGCTACATGTATATTTTATTTTATTTTTTGATTTTTCACTAATTTTTACAAGTCCACTTAATGTTCCCTACATTGGAAACCTTCACATTTCTTAATTCATTCCCTATATACAACACTAAGGTAAGTAAAGTTATGTATTTTTCAATTATATCCTTTCATTTATCTTATTCACTTCTTACTATAATTCAATTAGTGTTAGTGTTATGTGTTGTTATGTTTTTTCTGAAAGCACCATCCCATATTCCACCTACATGAAACATGATGAAATTCAATTGCGGCATATTTATACACATAATATTTTAAAACTTTATCAATTAACAGTGTTTTATCTATTGTAAGAACTTGTCAAGTTTCAATCTCTCCGAGTACATGCCTTAAAGGGTGCATTGGGAAAGGGGTGGGTAGACCATTGGTGCTTCATAAATTTTTTCCCCCTATACCACCACTTTTTATCTACAAAACCATCTCTTTTACACTTTTATAATCTTTGACACCTCCCTTACACACTTCTCCAAGTAATTCACCATTTCATTCAGTACTTACCTAAGCTTAAAACCCTTTTTAACATTTATTAATTAATGTTATCCTGGGCCAACCTTGTATTCAAATTAATATTATCACATTATGGGTTTAGGTCAGCCTTGGTTGACCTAGACTAAGACATAAATTTATTTTATCAATTAATAATACAAGGTCAAATTGTGTTAAACCTATCAGCTAAAATTTTAAAAAGGTTTGGGGTTAGATTTAGCTATATATACACATTCATTTCTACCATTTATTAGAAAATAAAATAATAAGAATATTATATTATGCATCTACTTATCCACCATTCTACCTAATGACAATTTCTTAGTTTCTAATACTTATTTTGGAGATATGAATCTTGTCTTGTGAAAACTTGGGATTAATTAGGTCACTAGCTTAACTATAGTCCATTGTCCATCCTTAACTTCAACATACACAATAACCTCTTGTAAATCACCTTGGCCAAGGGAGAGATCAAGGCTCGAAGGGTTCATCTTCAAAGGTAAGTATTCTAAATTTGTTCTTCATTTATTAAAATAGATAGATTTGCATTTGTACTTCTCTCCCATGCATTAATATTTCTTATACATTGATTTATGTATATATATTATATGCATGTTTACTTTTTATGTTTACTACCACCACTTTTTGCCATAGGATTTGGTAAGCACTAGATTAAATTTTACTTTGATTTACATGTACTTAGTGAATATAAAAATATAAGACCTAAATAGGGTTATTTCATGGTGTTTCTTGACTAGAGTCTTTGTAACCCTCAGTAGTGATGTTATTGTGATAAGTGACCCCTTATTTAGGTCTAGTGGAACCATCTTGGTCATGACCCTAAATGCCTAAATGTATCAGCAAGCGAAAGTGTAAGTGTGATCTATATTATCTAAGCTAGGATTGATTTATAGGTTAGTTGCATTTTTCCTTACATACATCAAGTGGATGAAAAGTTTAATAATCGATGATTAAGTAAGTATAAAAGGGAGAGATATTAGAAAACATAACATGGAGTGGATAAATCTAAAAAGTAAAAGGTGTGATAAGGATATTAAAATAATTAAGCTAAAAACAAGATTGCTTACACATGTACAAACATGTAGTGATGTGTCCATCTCTTCTTTCTTTTGAAAACTTGTCATTTATTAAAAATACGTAAATAAAACACCTTGAGAGTGGAATGCAATGTTATAAAGTTGATTTTCGACCTTTCTAGGACTGGTATGGATTATAAGAGGTGTGATATGACCTGGAAACTACATGGCATGTCTCAACATGACCCCTTAGACCACTTAACACCTTTGGACCCACTTGACCATTCTATGAATAATTATATAACCATAAGGTAAAGAATAAAATTTACCTTAATTTTATCAAGACAATCTTAAACAATGCTAGCCAAGGCTTCTAAATACCATGTTGATAACCATGTCAAGATCTAAGGTAACCATACACAAGCTTAGGGGGACTTAGTATAAAGTTTTGAACTATAGGGGTTGATATTTTACCTTGGAGGCAAAATTATAAATAGTTAGGTTTAGTGGATCCATATTGGTCATGACCCATAATGTCTAAATGTACCAACAAGTGGAAGTGTAAATGTGATTTATCCTCTCCAAGTTAGGATTAATTTTTAGGTCAATTGCATTTTCCCTTGTATACATATTGGTGATCCTGATTTGAATTAAACCCGTCTAGTTTTTATTTCATACATTAATTTTAGTATCATCCTATATATTTTTATTTTTTTGGTACTATATCAAACCTATCAATACATTCTAACAATTTGTGTGTTGGTTTAACACACAGTCACTCCAAAATGACTTTGTTCTTTTTGTGTAGGTCTTCTCCAAATATAGGTGACTGGATCAATCATCTCAACATAATATTATTCTTTAGTTACATAATTATATTCTTTATTGACACAGTTGACTCTATTCATAGTTCTTACTTTTTATCATATAGGCTTTCATACATAGTTGATCTAATAAAAAAATTTCATTAATTGTTTTTTAGCACATAGGTTTGAAGATTGCATCGACCCGGTTGACCCTGTTCACAGAATATTTAAATTATCACTTAAGCAACACATCATAAAATTTGAAAACTAAGCATCTTCAAAATCACTAAGGTTTATTCTTACCTTCTTTGTCATTTTTGTTTTCCATTTATAGTATTATTTTTCATAATTTTATAGTCTATAAATCTACAACCATACAAAAAAATGGGTTGACTAGTTTGACATAGTTATGTAGCATGTCTTCTCTCTCGAAGACACAATCAATTTTTTTGAAAATGTTCTTCTAGATCTTGCTTTCAAAAAATAGTATCAACCTTATTGACTTAGTTATGTATTATTTTCATATTGTGTCACCTAAACCAACTCTGTACTCTTTACAATCAAAGGAATTAACCTATTTTGATAGTAATTAGTTCACTTTTCATTTCAGTTGCTTGTATGATTATAGTCATAAAGATGGACTAATTAGGTGGTTTTTCAATTTAATGATTTTGTCACACTATTTTTATCTTTTGCACACACTTCCAAATCACTTTACACTAAAAATCATTAAACATATTTCTTCCCAATGTCTACCTACTTGGATTTGATTACCAAGGGGGAAGTTGACTTGGTTTTATGGCCAAGTAAAAACACATGGTTGATGGTATATATTGGAAAATAATTCAACACCCTTATTATTATGGGAATATGAAGTGAGGGGGTAGGCCCCAATACTAAGCTAGTGCCATCACCAATACAGATCCCTTTCAGCATAAACTACCTAAAACTATCCATATATTTTATTCTAATTCCTTCTTAAAACCAACTCCTCATCACATTAATTTCAAAATTTAATATAACTTAACAACATTCAAGAGTGACCAAACAGTTATCATTTACATTCATTTTTGTTGCTTTCTATTTGATCATTGTATTTTATATTGTAAAACTTTCACTATCTAGTGTTAGTTCAATGTTTGTGATGTGTGATCCAATTAGATCAACCACATTAATCTAATTTATCATGTGTTTCATTATATTTTCATTGTTATCTTGTAATTTTCCCCCTATTTTCATCACATTGTCATCCCTGTCAACATAGTCTCTTACAGACTATTAGTCTTGCTTACCTTCAATATATAGTTTCCCTATATGACTATGTATCTTTTTCATCCTATTCTATTTCCTATTTTGTAGTACATAGTTAACCTATCTGACTATGTGCTTTATTTCCTATTATATTTCCAATCTTGTAGTACATATTCAACCTATATGATTATGTACTTTGTTCCCTATTTTTGTGTGTTACTAAACACTATCAATTAGTTTGATTATGTATCTTATCAACTAATCCTTCTTTCCATCAACTTTTTAACCTTTTTCTTCCATCATGAATTTCTTGTTTGAGGATAATACAAAGTTAAATCAAACAAACATGATGAGTTTTACCAATCCTAATAGGTTTCCCAAAACATAACTTATGGCACCCACCTTAAATGAAAGTAATTTCCATGTTTCCACTCACACTACCACTTTTGGGACTCCTTCCCATTTGTCCTTAGTTTTTAATCCTTTGTTCTCCCTAAACATGAGCATGATTTAGAGTACATAAATAAAATTCTCTTTTTCATCAATGAAATTCCTCAACATAGATAAAAATACCCTTCAACCATTTATAGTCTTATGATAGGTCATCAAGTAGAATAACCTTCTTCACCCTCCCCTACCATATCTCATGGATTTTGGGAAACCACTTTCTTTTCATCTCAATTTTTTCCTTCTATTATGTTTCCTTCACACACCATGAAATCTTCTTCTCTGACTTCTTAAATCTCCATGCCAAGTATCTCTACTAACATGGTAGGTTCAACTTCCAATGAGCCTCTTTAAAATACCTTTCCCGTTAACCATACTACTAGTGAATATTTTTCTATTAATGTTTCTCATGCCACTAGTGCTAATTTTTATACCAATGCTTTTCATGCCACTAGTTTGATACATGTTACTACTCATAGTATAACTCAAGCCCCTAATACTAATATTAATATATCACATACTGTGCATACTACTCAAAATGTTTCTCAAATTAACTCACTGTTATTACAAATACTCAATCAAACGCATACTTAATAATTCAAATTAGATGATGTAGATGACAAAACATCTCATTAATCTTCAAAACCAACCTTAATATGTTTCATAAGGAGCATAAAATCCAAATACCCCCACCACCTTATGGATTTCCATGGTAACCTTATACTTCAACCACCCCTCATTAATAAAATAATAAAACATATATAAAATGAACCTCTTATACCTCAAATTATTAATATTTACATATGAGGTATCACACCCACCATCACTTATAATGGATCCATTGATCCCACATTACATTTAAATACATTTGGTAACCTTTACAAGCATTGGCTAAAACTTAACACCTTTGTATCTACCAAAATATAGTTAAACCACTCTTTGGAGATGATTTAGATTGTTACAATAAATTAAAACCCCATTATACCACTAGCCTTGAAGACTTGGTTAACTCACTAGTCCAAGAATTTTATACTAGTGATCTTCTTGAGAAAAACTTAGCCCACTTTATAAATTGTAAACAACTTAAAACTAAAATAGCACAAGCCTTCATCAAATGATGGAATAACTTGTTTTAAATTTTTGAGCATAACATGGAAAATGATAACCTATTACACATATTCACTAATGATCTATACCCCAAACTAAAATATTCAGTTAGGACTCTCTCCCCAAAAACTTTGGAAGAAGCCCTCAACCAAGCTAAATGACAAGACTTCCTCATGCTTCAATTTTAACCATCTCAATCTATAATAGGAACTTGTATGCTCATTAAAAATAAAAATAATCATACAAATAATGATGTAATTACTGATATCTATGATATTATTCATAGCATTCAATCAATCACTCCAAACAACACTATAGAGTATTTTCCCCTTATAAACAACACTCTTACACATATATTTTATCAACCCAACCACACTAATGTGCACAAACCATTATCCTTATCCAAGCTTAAAAATCATCTTCCAATACCTCTATCATGATATCTTGACCACACTCACCCAATGAAATCATGGTATGATCCAAACATATTTTGTTGGTTTTATGCAAGTTGAGGCCACTCTCATGAGACTTGTAGATAATTACACAAGCTCGCTATGTAATTTATTCTAGGTATAAATTTTGAACATGAAACACTTGTTCAAAATATTCAACAAGAATATGGCATGGCTTTTAAATCTCATGAAATACAAAATAAAAACTAACCTTTAAAATAAGCTAATGATCATCTTGTTATCTACAAATATCCTCTTCCCAACCACCAAGATAACATTGACAAGACTAATCCTATAAAAAATGTTAAAATTCGTATATACCTCACTAATAATGAAGAAAATGAGGTTAATATGACTAATATGTGAAGATTAGTTGATTTTATTAACTCACATCCAACACCTACACATCACACCTCTCAACTGTTCTACATCATTCAAGACACTTCCCCATCCCATCTAATATAATTAAGTCAAGAGGACTTTATAACCTTCTAAGAACCACTCTCAACAACACAACTTGATTATACCTTTCACACCATCTCTACTCTTCTTACAACACCCATATAGCAAGATAATAATCTTCAAACATATAATAGTATTTCTTCAACCCAACCACAATAAATACCTTAAATATCCATCACACCACCTAAAATCAATAAATCCTCTTGTAATCAACCCAAACCAACTAAAAATTATCAAAATATGTTCAATTACACTTCCAAACATCCTTCCTAGGAGATCTTTCAATATTATGTACCTATCTCTAGTAATCCTCTCATGGGTTATGATGAGTGGGATCCCATTTTAGAACTTTCTCATCTCCCATATCAAATACCTTTCCTATAATTAATGCAAACTTCTTGCTATTAATGAAACCATTTAATTCAATTCTTGTTTGAAATGGAAATCCCTTACCCTCCTCTAGTAGGATGTGATTCTACCTTATCTGGATCAAAAGATAGTATCCTTTAATAATTTGAATATTTTTCCATACATGTTAATTAAATAATGGATACCTCTCTTCCACTTAAGTTTCATATCACTTCCATGATTCTCGATGAGATTCTACTTCATTTGGATGATCCTCTATTCATTAGCATCCAAGTTGGCAATATCCAAGTTAAACATGCCTTAATTGATGAAGGTTAAAGTATTTACATTGTCTCCCTTGGTTTCATTAAGACACTTGGATATTATGAATGCGACCTCAAATCTACATGTAGAACATGTTAAGGATACGATAGAAGGTAAATGCCTCCTCTAAGTTGTGTTTGGATTCCCATTACCATCCCTCCTATCACCATCTATTTGAATTTATGATTTTTAAATTTCCCCTCTCTTATTACATCTTGTTGGGTCAACTTTAGACACATTATATGAGATTAGTCACCTCATCCTTGTGTCAATGCATTAAACTCACCCATAATGAATCTATTTATAAGAATCAAGGAGACACGAACCCTTGGAATTTTGAACAATTACAAGAATGTGGTGTCTTTAAAATTATTTCCCTTGAACCTTTGCCTAACATCCCATTTAGGGAATCTAAATTCTTTAATTATCCAATCAATTCCACTCGAGTTATAATGGTCACCCTGAATTATCAAGAACATTCCACCTAACCTCCTATATTTTGATGATGATGAACTAGATGAGATTAGCCTCAAGATCAAAACCTATGATCTATCCCCTCATATTATTTCACAATTACCTCACTTTTTATAACCTCAATCCCATCAACCACCTACTGATGACATACATGTTGTCATATCCAAGACTAGACATTCTATCCATCACATGTCTTCTGATGACAAAATCATACCTACATGTACCATTAACTTGGATACACCTAAATATGATGATGGATATAATTTATATGACCCATTTTTATCCAAACTCATCCAAGATATAAATTCCAAAATTATTTAATATTAAACTTCTATATTTTAGACATTTGTTTCATCTTTTAGCATTCCTCAATTTATAGTACCTACTATTAGTCTTTTTCTTATTTTTCATAAGGTAGAGATGGCATAATCATAATGTACACCTATAGTTATAATATATCCCCTCAATATTATGCTCATGGATCATCCCATGATATGTCCTTATGACTTTTATAGATACTAAGATCCTTATAGTTTTCTTCTTCCATATATGTTAGCTATTATTCTTAAACCTTCTTCCTGACCAGCCTCACCTTTTGTTGAGCCTCATCTAATTTATTCTCCCACTTTACCTTTTGATGAGCCTAATATATCTTATATTCTAACCTTACCTTCCATTTTTTATGGCCTTCTTCTTTTATCATATCTTTATCCCATGCCTTCCCAAAGGGACAATCAGACTTATTATGATATCCATAAAGTTGTCAATCATTAGACCAAATATTTATAGGTATATCAAACATCCCTAACTTATATTTATACTTGTTCCATTAGTAGGCCCCTAAATCCTACTAACAAATGTATCTATTACTTCTATGGGATAGATATTCACTCATCCACTCATTTTTAGAAACTTAGGTAGTATATTAACACATTGCATCCAGCCATTGCTCAGCCCAAAGATAAGGTTATACCTCCTCCTAAGATATTATCAAAGTATATCCCTAAATATGTAGAGGTATATTATCTTTTTCACTAGTGTGGTTACCATCATATCAATCACTATCATAGTCTCTAGTAGCACCTTTGTGATCACCCACAGTTGACACTCGCATCAGTCATCATTCTTTCCATAGGTTTCCCACATAAGAAGGCTCCTCCTCTATCAGTGTCACCTCCTTTTCACCTCATATATATTACTCCCATTTAGAAATATATTACTATCCTTGAGTAACTTATGCATGATATTCTTCATGAGCATGATCCTTCATCAACTACACCTACATTTTCAATTGAGGATATTTAGAAGGAAGACTTTGCATAAATTTTAATGAGGATCGATGAGACTCTGGCTTCCATTAGAATCTAGCTTCATAGAGATGTTTTAGATGTCATGGATAATATTTTTCATCAAATTTACCAATATTTTAAAACATGACATACTTTTATTTCAAAATGTTCTACATTTTGATTTTGGATTAGATTTTTGATCCATTTTTATATATCGTATACACTTATGTGTCAAATTTGGCTTCACTTATCTATTTTTCATGAATCATTATATTATGATTTATGTTTTTTATATGGTTTCATTTACTTTCCTCTTTTATTATGGGAAGGTACGCCCATTTTAATTTTATTTTTCATATAACCAACATGATTCAATCTTATTATCTCACATATTTGCCTATACATATTTTTGCTTATTGTGAGAAGGTATCCTTTGTATTTTTATGGTCACTAGACTCTTAGTGTCTCTCATTTGTACCTAGTATGCCTCATATTTCCTAAGGTCTAGTCATAGATGCCTATGTCATATTTTTTTCCATTCCCTCTTTTATTACAACATTCTTAATATTTACCCTTGAGAAATACTATTTTGTTAACTAACCATTACCCTTAGGGTTTACATATGCGAGTTGCAGTGTAATAGCATGTATAAGACCAAGATCTCCTCAGAAATTACCATAATAAAACATTCCCATATTTCCATTCACCTCATTGTTTTTCCCCTTATGAATTTTAGTATAAGACCATGGATAAGACCAAACCCTCTTCAAAACTTACCACATTAAAAACATCTTTTAAAACATTCCCACAGTTATTTTTCACCTCATTGGTGTTCCATTTTGTGAGTTACATGTAAGAACCTGGATAGGACTAGACCCTCCTCAAAAAATATTTCAATACCAAATTCATACTATAACCAAGTCATAATGAAACTACGTAATTTAAATTTTAGATAAGTAGTGTTTGATTATGAGTTCCATGTCATTGAAATACTTCCCATCTTGATTTAATATGTTTTATACTTATTTCATAAGCCCCTCACTTTTATCTTCTTATTTTTTGATTATATGTATGTTTATAACCATTTTATTAAATTTATCATACTTCCCATCTTGAATTAGTATGATTAATTTAATTTTTAGTTGCATTTTGTTTTTCTTTCCATACTTCCCATCTTGATTTAGTATGATTTATTGACTAAATTATTTGTTTGTTTTTATACCATTGGTTTTCATGTGTCTTCCATTTTATTAAAAAAAATCATACTTCCTAATGTGATGTAGTATGACTTTTTATTTATTTTTTATTTGTTGTAAACCTTTTACATGGTTTGAAAATATTTTCATCCTTTTTACCATATTTGGTTTATTATACTTACTCACTTTTATTTGTACACATTTTCCATCATGATATAGTGTGTATTACATTTGTTTTGATTAATTATACTTTTCCAAATCATTTTTTCCTTTTATTTTTAACCATACATGTGTACCACATAATTATAGAAAATAAAACATACATCACATATTTCCCATAACATATATAATAAAAGATAACTACATGTTTTATAAGGGAAATATATCCATGTATCCACATCCAAATCGAAGTACAACTCATAATATCAATGAATTATCAACATGTGTGTGTGTGTGTGTGTGTGTGTGTGTGTGTGTGTGTGTGTGTGTGTGTGTGTGTGTGTGTCATGTGTTTTATATAATACAAGTAAAAAATATAATATCTACAACTCTAAGGTTGTTCTCCATCATGTCTATCATGTGGCCTAGCCACGCTACCCATAAACACCTATGACTGACCCTTCTAAATGGTGCACTATACAGAGGTAGTCTAGGATCTCAAGCTAACAGCCTATCCCTATAGGTTGGAATCTTAGGAATATACCTATATGAATTGGATTTTAATCACCATGTGTGTAACTCACTCTTGTCCTAAGGCATGAAGGGCCTCAACCTCTCTAGCTCTTACCCCTATTAGTGGATATAACCCATCACCTTGTGCTTCTAGCTATCATGTGGCCTATCCCACCAGTCTAAACTAGATCACATGTTCTAGGGTAGATGGAACCATAGGATCATCCAAAGTGGTAGGGTCATACAGTGACAACACCCCATCCAAAATGTCATGATGTGAATCTATAATCAAGGCTCCCCACCTAACTTCCTTAGCAATAAGATCTAAAAAACTAAAAAATAATTATACATTAGATTTCATATATATATATATCAAAACATCTATCTTTCATAATAAATGATACAACTAGTGATATATATCTAAAATAGCCAAATTAAAAAAAATTCACCAGTGCCAATATTTTCAACAATGGTCTAACCATCTACTCACCCATTGATCACCTCTTATATTTTCTATCTCTATACAAATGAAAAATTAGGAGTCACCAACTAAACCCATCATGATCCTCTCCTTAGTGGCCTCTTTATAGACCAACTATGTATTGGAGCCACTATAGGATCCCCATGCATAATAGATAACACTTGTGTCTCCTTACATCAATGGTGTCTCTATTTTTGGTGAGATCATGATGGAAACTATCACATTTGTTATGGTCCCTAATCCACTCCCTCTTCCCCTAAATACACATTCATTACATCATATCCTCTAGTCCTTAATACCTCCTACTATAATTCATAACCAACCTATGGTCTAGCTCATTAAGGCTTAATCGTGGGTATCTCAACAAGTACCCATATACCTCCTCTTCCTCTAAAATCTCTATAATTTCATGCCTAATAATTAGGAACTACTAGAAGGGCCACTTGATGTGGAAGTCCTAGTTATCTAGGTATATGATCCACTCAATAAGGCTCCACCTATTAAGTATAGTGGTTGGTGATATGCACACATGCCAAACTTGTAGTAACAGTATCCCAACTCAATCATATGGTAGTTATTTGAGTGTACTAATTCCACACTATATGCTCTCATGTGAAAATATTCAAATCTAAAATATGGGGCATGGCTTATGATACATGGTCTTGCCTCCATCAAATGACCAAAGGTGACCTATCATCAACTACATGGGGCAATAAAGCTATATGATGCATAAGGAATGTATCATATATCCATGTACTCAAAAAAATAATGGGTTCCATAATATTTTATCCTTTAGATATTATCCCATATATGTCATGCATGAACTAAACCCAAATCATAGAATCAAGATCATATAACCCTTCTTGATCCAAAATCAATTGACACAAGGCTATTGCATATATTGGTACCTTTCTATTTGACTTGTGAGATAACATTCATGTTATCACAATCCTTATCATAACCTTCTAGATATCCAAAATAGCTATGAGATAAGCATCATACAAACTCATGTGTAACCTAGGATAGATCCTATTTGATTCTATATCCCCCTAAGATAAGGCTTATCTCTCATCCTTTAACTCTAGTGTATCACTAATCACTAGTGTCTTATTTATAGGAAGTCCAAGAAATGTATGGACATCATCCAAGGTGATTTCTAACTCTATAATATCTCCCTCTACCTCTCATTAAAAAGTGTTGGTTAATCATTATCATGTTCTTAAGAACATGACAATGAGATCAACACTTATCAAAATCCATCATATCTATATAATATCTCCAAATACCAAGGTGACCAATCAATCTCTATCCACATCTAATAACCACTCCAATAGATCTGGTCACCAAGATGCATCCACTAGGCACCAAAATATCTAGTGTCTCTATAAAATATAAAATATAAAAGGATGTATTACATCTCAATGTCATAATAATAAAATACATTCTTAAATATTCTTAAAAAATTACAAATTAACTATTTTATTAGCTTGTTTGATCTACTTTTCTTATTTTTCTACATAATTATCCTTTTAATACTAAATCAACCCTATCAAAGTCTTGTCATACTACATCAACCTAATGGTATGTATTCAATCTATATCTTTCAAATTTTATCATCCTATTTGATACTAAATCAACACTTTTGTGGCTCTAGCATACTACATCATCCCTATAATATGAAGTCTATCTCATTTAGAAAATTGTATCAACCACATAGTACAAAATTACATCAATTAAAGGTTATTATTGATTCTTCTAATTGTACCACAGGTGCTCTTAGTGTTGAATAATAGTTCTCATTTTAATATTTTGAGAATCCATGGCATGAGTTGTAGTTTGTGACTATTCAGTGATTATCTATAGTGGAATAGAAGCAAAGTATGAAAACTATCCACAATATTTATTTGACTTAGTGGTTGAGAGCAATCAAGGTCTATACTATTTGAATACTTCGTAATTATGGGGATTCAGTAGTTAAACTAAATGATTATTAACAATGACCTCTAAGCTAGAGTGAATCTTGATAAAAATAAGGAAAAAGGAAGGGTAAGGAAGAAATAAACATGATTGTAGGTTTTCATCTCAAATATTATGACAAAATTCCAATTACTTTAGGCATAATTGAACCAATTTATGTTATAAAATAGCATAAGCTCAAATTATATCACAAATCAGGCAAAATTAAAAGGAAAAATATGAATCATAAGTAATAACAAAATTTACTTTAAAGGTTTGATATTATGATTTAAATAACCTAAGTACATCTAAATATAGATAAAATAAAGAGATAGCATAGACATTTAATGAAAACTATCTAGACAATATTTTTAGGATTCCTTAGTTGTATTAAATGTTCTTGGTATCAATTGCTCAAAAACTCTCTCCTTACAAATGATAACCATCTATCTATTTTTAAGAAACATAGGTAGTTAATTGGTTAATTTTAAAAAATATACAAATGTGGATAAGGATAGTTGTCCTTAATACAAAGCCACAATGTGAAAAGAAAAAACATGCCAACTTTACAAGAGAGAGTATATGCTAACAGACTAGAATATACTTTACAAAAAGAATATTCTTTTAGGAATTTCATTGGTGTG
This sequence comes from Torreya grandis, assembly GCA_037957365.1. Lineage (NCBI taxonomy): Eukaryota > Viridiplantae > Streptophyta > Pinopsida > Cupressales > Taxaceae > Torreya > Torreya grandis. The sequence goes on from JARHVA010002040.1 coordinate 748,473, forward strand.
TCCTTCCAATTAGCCTTGTCTAAGGAATTATTTAACCATGGTGTATTACTCATTGATCAACTCAAAATCCACTATAGGCTTTATTAGACAATCCTCTTCTTTATCTGCTAACTTGTCAAATTCACTATCTGCCCAAGATACAAATTCCTTGACACATTGGGCTTCTAAAATTTGCATCCCTACAAAATTAATGGTATCAAGGGTCTTCTAGTTTTCCTTAACTAAATGAACTTAGTTTTCTTTGATGCCTTGTATGTGGGTATCAACCCTTTACTTGAACTCTTCATCATCAATCAGGCCTAAAGTAGTGGTTTGAGAAGGGTTAATTAATAGATTCCCTAGAAGTTTCTTAATCTGGTTTACCAAGTCTATGTCTCTCCTGATGAAGTCCTTAAAATCACTACTCTAGGTGATCAAATATTCTTGTTTATCTACCAAAATTTCCATGAGGGTGTCTAGTTGTTTAATTTTGATAATCTTGGAGTTCAAGGCCTACTTTGTCTTATGCACCTTAATGAGCTCCTCCATCTAAGATTGAGAATTTTTCCACTAGGTGATTAAAGCTTGTGCCATCTCAACTTGATGGTCTAATGCATTAAATATATACTTAATGCTTTTCAAATTCTTGAATACATCCATTGAATATTTATTCAACATTTGCAATATATTTTTAGGAATTATCTAGAAGACTTGAGCTTCCAAATCTTGCTTTTCTATTTCTAAGTTGAGGATCCTCTATTTAAATCCTTGAACTCTAGCTAAGGCCATTGTTGATTGGACTATTACCACACTATCTACATCCTCTTAAAAAATAGGATGTTCCCCTACTACCTACCTTAGAATAGGACTTAAACCTGTGAATGGATCCACTATTTAAAAGGTGAACTCATTAGTACCAATAGTGCTTTTCTTGGTCACTACTCTTTCAAGATTTGATGTTTCTAGATTAAATTATACCTAAAGATCAAGTTCTTTCACCTATGGTTATTTATACATCTCTACATTTGAACTCCTAAAGGCTCTTAGGGTACCAACCCATTGGATTTCCTTGTGAATAATCTAGATGTTTCTCTCTACTTGTTTATTCAGCATATCTTGAATCCATAGCTTGACATTATCCTAAACACCTATGTCCACTCGAGTCAGAGCTAGTGAAGGAAAAAGAGATGGGATTTTTTGTATCTTCCATAAAAAAACCAATCAAGAATGGTTGGTCCATAAATAGGATTCTCATCATTGAAGAGGTTTATTTCACTAGTAGGGTGAGTGAAAGTTAACATAGGCCTCTTTTTTGGAGTTAAAGGAACTAAGGCTAATTATGTTTGTCTCTTTCCACTACCCAATGAAACTAATTCCTTGCTTGCTTCCTCAGATGGGTCTTCTTCCTTATCCAAACCATAGTATACATGATGTTAACAAGGGCACTCTCCACTATTTCTCTAATTTCTAAAGTAATTAAGCTGATAGCTTCTATTGGGGAAGAAGGCCTTGGTGGGGATGCCTGAATTTGGAGGCTTTCAACAGATCTTTGCTCAATCTTGGACTCTTCACTTATATCTTTACCTTTTCTTTTTTCATCCTTAAGTTGCTCAATCTGAGATGAATTTTTCAATTCTACCTACTGTGGCTCAGAAGATTGTCTCACAATATGTGGTTCTTGATGTGTAGTCCTAGATGGTCCTAGAAATAAGTGATACTATAAAGTATGTAACTACCATATTTCTCTTGAAGGCTTATTATCCTTGACTAGCCTACATTCTAGAGTTATGTTATGGTTGTTAACCCTGGATAGGACTTCCTCAAAGTTCTTTGCCTTTGTGTAAATACCATCTCCCACACCTGTTTGATGCTTGTACTCAATCTTTGGAACCTTCATATCTAAAATATGGTTAGCCACTCTATTATTGGGGTCCCACATCTTAAGATCATCTAATTGGAAATTAAAAGAATTCTTGTGTATCACCATGATCTCTAGCTATTTCAAATCCTTGATTACAATTCTACTAATATCTAGTGGGAAGGGATGAACTTAAGTCATTTTATTCTTCTCGTAGTGTCAATATATGCCCTAGATGATTTGATAAGCAATTTATTGCTCTATAAGCTTACTAGGAACATATATGGGTAATTTGTGTGGTTGGACCATGATTCCTTCTATCCTTATTATATTATAATTTGGATAGAACCACACATCCCATATGGTCTCCACTTCTTTTTTGATTAGAGATGAAGTCTAGGAATAGGATTACCAGTTATTGTCTCAAAAATGACTACGAAGAAACCATCACATATGAATTACATATGATTCTTATATTTCAAAATATGTAATTTGAAGTAATGATGGGAAATGGTAGTCTTACCATCAAGGGACCATTTTCAGATGCTAGGGAAATTAATAGAGTTTAGGAGTGAGTCTAAGAGGTAAGACATCATAAAGAAATGTCTAGAGGTCTTTCTCTTGATGGCTGTAAATTGTTTAGCCAAGAAGAAACTTATTAAGTCTCGAATGGGAGAGGTTAGGTTCTAATCCAACATGTAATGGACATAATACACCTAGACCTTACTCACATAAGTTATAAAAGAGGCACCAAAGGATCTGTTCAATAAGGTCATAGCTACCCTAACACCCTCTCTAAATTGGGTAATAAGAATCTCACCATTAGGGGTCCTGAAAACATGGGAACCTTAGATTAACCAAGGTGAAATAACTAAATCCAAGTTTTGGGAATTTGTCCATTTTCTCAAAGATGGAAGATCAACATGAGTTAAAGGGAGCTTATAATAAGTCTTAAAGGCCATGGGAGCTATGCATGCAACTTTATTGACATTTAATTCATGAATAATTCATTCTCCATATACTCTATAGTCAACAAAAATAGGAACAATAAGGTTGATGTAATGTATTAGCTCTGGTTTAGCAACTACGTGATGAAGGCCTACCATTTGAATTGATACCAAATCTTTGTATCTTTGGTACACTGAAGCATTCCTCTTTTATTATTGGGAAATTAATTGTAACTTTTTGATAAAGAGGAATAATTTAGACCAATTTTTGATTCCCTATACATTTAATGCTATTGAATCCAACTCTGTGTCTATAAATACCCTTACTTCACCATCTAAAGTTAGATAAAGCTCTACTTCAATCTTCATTTGTTACCTGCCCATTGCCATTGATAACACTATATTGTAATTGCAAAGCTATCAAAGTTCTTACTAAGGCACCTACTCTAAATTTAGTTCATAGTTATCTTAAGTGTCACATAATCAATTTGAATTGACTCTAGCCTTATTTAGAGAGGGTTTAGGGTTTTTCTACTTTAATGACCAAAACATCCAACTTTGATCTCATATGTGCCGTAGATATGATGGAACCTTACTTATCATATCTCCTATGTTTTCAATCATGAGATATCTTTCATTTGTATCCTCCATACTTACATGGAGCTTATGTGGTAGGTTTACATGCCTTTCATAGAAATTTTCTTAAATGACATTTGAAGAGTGACCATTGGTTTTCAAAATTCCCTTTTATTTTGCTTTGAAAAGCCAAATTTAGGTCCTTGTATTTCATTTTTTTTAATCTTTGAGATTATTGATTGTGTCATGTGTCAATCTTTTGAGGCCTTTGAAAAGTCTTCAATTTTTTCACACCATTTGATCAAATCTAGTGATCAAGTGATCACCATTGGATACTTTGAGAGATCTTGAGGCTTTTGTGTTGATGTGCACTATTGGATCAAATCCAATGAACAAGTGATCACCATTGGATCTTGCAAGATGCTTGCCCTTTTAATCAGTGAAAATGACTTAGGCCAAGATTTTTATGTCTCAATCTTGCCTTCATAATAAAAATAAGAATTTCTTAAAAAAGCTTTAGAAATGCCCCCTTTGATTAGGCTTAAAAAAATTTCTAAGTTAAATTTGATGGGTTTGGCCCCATCAAATACGTCCTCATAAACATCAAATGATGGGGGAAAGCCTATCAATTTAAGATAATAAAATATTTGTTTAATGAATGAGTGCCACACATAAAAAAAATCTGGAGATCTCAAAGCTTTAAGAATTATCTGAGGTAAATTTGAAGTGTTTGGTCCCATCAAATACATCCTCATAGACATCAAATGACACGGGTGAACCTATCAAATTTAAGACAATAAATCTTTTTATTTCAATTTAAATTTGATGGATTCAGTCCCATTAAATACGTCCTCATAGATGTTAAATGATGGGGGTGAACTTGTCAATTTTAATACAGTAAAATATTTATGTCCTATGAATGAGTGCCACGATTAAAAACCTTCAAGAGATCTCAAAGCTTTAGGAATTATCTAAGTTAAATTTGATGGGTTTGGTCTTATCAAATATGTCCTCGTAGACGTCAAATGATGGGGGTGAACCTATCAAATTTAAAATAATAAAATATTTAATTCACACCATTAGATTTAAAACCTCTGACAAGTGATCATCATTGGATCCTTACTGGGGCCCAAATCATTAATTGTATACCTTTCTAAAAGAATTCAAGCTTGATGTACCATTAAATCAAATATAGTGAACAAGCATAAAGTGAAGGATCTATAAAAACACATGGACTTTAAGTTAAAACCTAATCATCACTAAAATTTCCTACTAGATTTTCTTGTAAAAGTTTAAATTCAAATCGCTAGGGTTTGTTGTTTGGGAACCTTGACTTCTTCCATGGAACCTGTAATTAATAACCTTCAAGTTCATTTTTAAGCAACATTAAAACATGATAAAATAACCTTTCACACTTATTTTAGGATATAGAAGTTATAGAAATAATCATATGGGTCCCCTTTTCAAAAACAAAAGATGGGGGGGGGGTGTTGGTCTTAGCAAGTACTATGTTGGCCATCTTCCTATTTCCAACTATATCGACCTACTACTATGTAATCAGCTATGTTCAGTGATACTATATTATCCTATTGCTACATAATCACCCCTTTTTCTTCTCTCACCTTACAAAATGAGTTAATAGGGTAGACTCTATTCTTAGTTTTTGGTGACTTTTTGACCATTTACCATAAATGCCTTAGGCATTTATTGGTTTCACCTTTTCCTACTCAGTACCCCATTTTGACCCCTAGTGTAACTAAAAATTTCTTAGGGTCAATTTTGGTGTCTAGATTTTTCCTACCATCCAATTTTCTATATTTAGCTTAATTTCATTAAAATCTCTAAAAAAAAATGAAATTATTTCTTTCCTACCTATGTTTCACCCATTACAACCATTATGCATCTTCCACATTGTATTTATTGTCTCCTCACCATGGTTGCTCTCTAAGCTCAAATTGGATCCCTCAGTAATATTTTCTTAGAATAGTCAAATATTAAATGAATTAATTTTCACCCTATTTATATTTGCAATTCAAAGTTATTTACATGTCAAATATTTACCATCATATTCTATTTTTAATAATATCTTTATTTATTATAGATATTTTTATGAACCATGAGATGTTATAAAATATTGACACTGTAGAAAATCTTTTCACATATTAAATTTATATTTTTCAAAAAATTTGATTGTTTGTTAAATTTTAAAGGTTCACTTAATGTTCCCTACATTGGACACCTTCACATTTATTACTTCATTCCCTATTTACAATACCAAGTTAAATAAAGTTATGTATTTTTCAATTTTATCCTTTTATTTATCTTATTCACCTCTTATTGTAATTTAATTAGTGTCAGTGTTGTGTGTTACTATGTTTTTTTACCAAAGCACCATCCCATGTTCCACCTACATGAAACATTATGAAATTCAATTTGGGCATATGTATACATATAATGTTTTAAAACTTTATCAATTACTAGTGTTTTCTCTATTGTAATAACCCAAAAAGTCTCAATATCTTTGAGTGCATGTCTTAAAGGGTGCATCAAGATAGGGGTGGGTAGACCATTGCTGATTCAAAAAAAAATCCCATTATACCACTACTTTTGATCTACACAACCATCTCCTTTACACTTTTCTAATCTTTGAAACCTCCCTTACACACTTCTCCAAGTAATTCACCATCTTATTCAGTCCTTACCTAAGCCTAAAACCATTTTTGTCATTTATCAAACAATGTTATCTTGGACCAAATCTATATTACAATTAATATTATCACCTTACAGATTTAGGTCAGCCTTGGCTGACCTAGATTGAGTCCTAACTTGATTTCATCAATTAATAATACAAGGTCAAATTGTGTCGACCCTATCAATAGAATTTTAAAAATGTTTAGGGTTAGATTTATCTATATAAACACATCCATTCCTACCATTTATTAGAAAATAAAATAAGAATAATATTATATTGTGCATCTACTTATCCACCATTCTACTTGAGGAACATTGCTTAGGTTTCTAATACTTATTTTGTAGATATAAATATTATTTTTTGAAAACTTAGGATTAATTATGAGGTCTTTGGATTAACTATTATTCATTTTCCATCCTCCTGCAAAACACCTTGGCCAAGGGAGAGATCAAGGCTTGACAAGGTCATATTCAAAGGGAAGTATTCCTAACTTTGTTCTTCCTTTGTTAAAGTAGATAGATTTAAATTTTTAGTTCTCTCCCATTCATTAGGATTTCTATCACTAGTTTAAGTATAAATCTTATATATATGTTTACTTTTTATGTTTATTACCCCCACTTTATGCCACAAGCTTTATTGAGCACTAGATTATATTTTAATTTTCTTTGCATGTACTTAGTGAATATGAAAATATAAAACATGGATAGGGTTATTGCATGGTATTACATGAATAGAAGATTTGAAACCCTCTCTAGTGGTGTTATTGTGATAAGGGACCCCTTATTTATGTCTAGTGGACCCATCTTGGTCATGACCTTGAATGCCTAAATGTATCGATAAGCAAAAGTGTAAGTGTGATCTATATTCTTTAAGCTAGGATTGATTTGTAGGTTAGATGCATTTTTCCTTACATAAACCAAGTGGATGAGAATTTTAATAAAATAATTATTAAGTATAACAAGGAGATATATGATAAAATAGAACATGGAGTGAATACTCTAAGAAGGAAAAGGTGTGACAAGGATAGAAAAATAATTAAGTGGAAAACAAGACTATAGAAGAGTAAGGATGAGTAGGTTATCTAAGGGTAGACAATGAAGTTATTGTGGAGTGAAGATGACCCTAAAGTTTATCTAAGTATAAATAATTCCTCATTTATATAGTTTTATATTTAGAGACTAGTGCTAGTGGATGAAGGAAATGAAGAGTGGCATCCATAGACAAAACCATTCCATATATATGCACATAATAGAGATTGATAATAATCACAATAATATCTAAAAAAATAAAGCCCATGTATGGTTGAAAAGGCAAATAATAAAATGGTGGAAGTGACCACATGTAAATAATCAAACCCATCCGAATCAATGTTATCTATGGGGATAAGATGATCGATTAGTGACTTATGGTTATCTCCTAAAAATCAATTGAAAAGTGATGGAAAATGGCAAGGTAGTTGACCTTGAGTAGAGTAACACATTAAAGACCAAGTGGATGAGAAGTGTAATAACTAATGATTGAGGAAGTTGATTTACCAAGAGACATGTTGGGTTGTTTGTGGGCCTATAAAAGGTAGAGACATGGGAAGGAAAAGAAAAGAGAATGAGGCATAATGAATTGCTACTAGAATGTAGATAGAGTTATGCATGAGGAGAGGGATAGTATATTTATCAATATTTTAAAGTTCCTTTTAGAACATTGTGATTTAGATGTATTAATAAATAGATGATGTTATTTATTGAAATTATATCCCTAGTTATGGATAAAGGCTTTTGTTTCCATGCCAAAGATTGCCTTTTTATTGATATGCTTGTTACTTTTACTCATAGTCACAAATTACTATTAATATGATTGAATTAATACCATTGTTATGTGTAACAAAGTCTTGTGTGTTGTATTGAAGAATTCTTGTATTGAGTATTATGATTGGATTACTTAAGTGGTGAATACTTATGTTAATTAAAGTTCATATTCCTTGGTTCATATGTATGGATGTTTATTTACATGTTAACATAGAGTAAGCTCTTAGGATTCTCACATGTGCAAAATAGTACATATAGACACTAGGAGTGTCATTATTTACAACTAACCCTAACCCTTCCTAATTTTCCTCTATGTTATTCTAGTGATCATGCAATAAAACTTGTGTGATGTGCTGACACATAATGTAAAAAATTTAAGTGTTGGAATACATAAAAAGATTATCACATGGGTGACCATAGACTAACTAATGCAAAGGTGGAGAATGGTGAAGGTGAATAGATTCTAGATTCATAAATAAGATAAATATCTAACATAAATTTCCATTTCCTCACATGGATGACTTGATATACTATATGAGTGGAGAAAAGTACTTCACAAAGATTGACTTAAAAAGTGGATATTGTAAAATTTGCATTAGGCTTGAGGTGATAAATTGATGATAGTAATAAAAATGTAATAATGGTTATTTATGTCATTTGGATTAACCAATGCACCAAGTTCATTCATGAAATTCATGAATGAAGTGATAAAATATTTTCTTGGTAAGTTTATTATTGTGTATATGTATGAAATTTGTATTTTCAATAGGACATAAAGAAAACTTGATGCACCTAAGAGAAGTGTTACAATAGTCTTAAAAATATAAATTATTGGCTAATTTGAAGAAATGTAACTTCATGAAGGAGAAGTTTTTGGGTGTAGTATATTTTAATTCTAAATAATTATTGAATATGGATACCACATTGAGTGAGCATCACCTAAAAGTATGTTTGAATCTCATAGCTTCTATGGATTGGAAATTTTTAATAAGAAGTTCATTTCAAACTTTAACATGATATGTGCACCTATCATAAAAGTGATGAGGGGTGATATAAAGGAATTTATTTAGACAATATAAATAGACCATAACTCGAAGAGTTTGAATAGGAAATTAACTAAGAAACTAGTATTATCTTTACCTAATTTCAACAAGGTATTTAAAGTTGATTTTGATTTTAGTAATAATATTAAATTATTAGAGTAGTCTATAATTTTTGTAGCTTCCATAATACAAACACTAACAATACATCAAATATATTAATGTAAAGAAAAACTAAATAAAGACAATGCATATATTTATCCTAAGTAGCATGACAACCTCTTTAGATTAATATTTTACCCTAAATTTGGTAGTATAATTAATAATAACTCTCATCCACAATTTCCCTCACCCAATAGCCCTCCATGTTATTAAATAGATAAGGAGGGTAAGGTTAGTGTTTGGATATTAGTCATATTGAATGATAAGTCTTATTATGAGTTAGTTAGCTATTAAAATAAGTCTCCTTAAAATCAGTTAACTGGTAGAATAAGTCTTACAAAGATTATAATTTACTATTAATAGTGGAATTTAATTGATTAAATACATAATTGATAATATTCTATAAAAAATATGAAATGGATAAGTGTGTACCAATTAATGTTCATCCATGAATCATATTATAATGAATAATTTAATTTCATCTCAAACCATATAAAATTTTATGTGTTATTAAATACATTTACACCCATCCCCCCATTGATATGCACTTTGATAAATGGAAGGATGGAGGAATCATTAAATTATCACCCCTTGAAAACACCTTCCTTCACTCCCAAAAGTTTCATGAGTTGAAAAAAAATCCTCAATTAAGGGCCTTATGAAGATGTCTACAACCTAACCATCTATTCAAAAATACTCAAGATCAACAACCTTATTTTTTTATCAGTTGTTAGATATAATGCATATGAATATCAATGTGTTTTTATTTCATTCAGTTGCAAAATATGTGTATAGAACCTTGATTATTGATCCAAAGTGTTGTGGATTAGGGAAATGGAAATATGAACTTATAAATCATGTGTTGAATCCAAACCGACTCATAACTATTAATAAAACTCCATTAGACTAAGATTTTATAGTATTAAAAATAATGGTACTCTATTATTTAAATACCAAGTCATGGGACCTACCCTAAGAAGAAATATATATCATGTAGTTTAATTGTAATCATGTATATGCCATGCCCATTAACTATCTGTGTAATGAGTAACTATGGTTTTTCCACCAAAAATTAATTAACATTTTAGGATTTTCCTCTTGAATTATACTCTATCCCATAGCTAATAGTACCATTAAGATACTATAGAATGTTATTTTTAGCTTGTCAATGAATATCATGTGGGTATTGATATAAGTGTGGCATAAGATTCATAACAAAAGAGAGATTAAGATGATAATCTAAATATATAATACTTCCTACCATTTATGAAGAAGAACACTAGGTTAAAATATTAACACCAAATTGAAAATGAGTTAATGCAAACTTGTAGTCTTTAATGTTGAAGTGATAGAGTATGTTTTGAGCATACTTGGATTGATTATCAAAAAATCATTTCTCAAATTGTGAAATAGTAAGTCCAAGAAAAAAATGTACAAATTTTAAGTTATTCACCTCAAATTAGTTCATTAGTTATGTTTTAACATCACAAATCTATTTGGTAAAACTCTTTGTAATGATTAATTTATCAAAATAGAAGACCAAATTCATGAGTTTCCCATATACTATTTTTGAGTAGACTGTATGGTCAAAGGGAATCTATGTAAAACCAAAATTTATTAAGAACATGTCCACATTTTCATACCAAGTGTGATGAGGTTATTTCAAGGAGTAGGACTTTTTCAATCTACATACATAGCTAAATTTCTCACAACTAATGTACCTAGAGGTTGGGACATGTATAATTATTCATTTGATTATCCCTTTAAGAATTCACTTTTAATTTCCATGTGATGGAATTCCCATCCCTATGTTATAACCAAGGAAAGTATTATCTCTATGGAATTCATATTTTAGAATGGAGCAAAGGTTTTGTGATAATAAATATATTCAAATTATGAAAAACATTTTGCCACAAGCCTAGATTTGTACCTATTAATAGACCCATCTATTGCATACTTGATGCATTACACCCACTTGCACCTCGATGTCTTTAATATTTTAAAATTTAAAAGCAACTCCAAATTTTATTGTTCTTCAAAGAAAATATCTGACTACTATTGATACTTACCATTCAAAATGCTTACAAGCCTCATGATAAGTATTTGGATTATGACTCATTGCCAACTATGTTAAGCATGTAACACCAATCACAGACTATGTAGACCCATTTTGGTTGATATTATCTTGTAGTGAAGTTGCATTCTAAATGACTTGTGGCACCTATGGTGGAGGAGAAGGTTCCCCCCTATGTGTAGATGATATTTATGGATTATTTAGCATCTCAACCTTATACACTTGGAAAATTCAACCCTGAGTTCTTCCTCTCATTTTTGGATCTTTTCCCACTTTTGAAAGTCTCACATATTCTTTTTTATATTCCCCTTATCCTTTCTCTTGGTCTAACCAATTTTATGTTGATAACCTAGGTTGTCTATCTTGTCTATAATACTTAAAATGCACTTATATTTCATCTATTACAAGTTTTTAACATGTACCTACTTTCATATCCTTAGACACTAATGGTCGAGATAAACATTAGTCTCGACATTAGTGTCATGACCTAACATAAGTGTTTAGTTTCCTAAAGTCTTATGTTTTACAAATTAAATTTATCTTAATGTTTGGTGTAGGTGATTTAATGTGAGAAACATCTCCAAAGGGTTTGTTATAAATACAAGATCAACCCTCATTAATTCCTTAACTAGCAACAAGGTGATAGGTTATCGCTATACCTTTCATTTAACCAATCAAAGGATTGGTTTCATTTTCTACCAGAGATAGTATCCAAGGCTATATGTAATGAGATTTTTATATTTGAGTTAATAGGTAATTTTTGGGGGGTTTTTACTCTACTATTAATGTCTAAATCCTAAGGGAAACAAAATATATTCTAATCCTATGTTTCAAAAAAGGTAAATCTAGAAAGTTTTGCTAACTAAATATCCCTTATGGCATTACTTGTTAAAATGATTCTTTGGTTCATGCTATCAAAATATAGAACTTAAACATTTGGTGTAAGACATTACAGTATCCTCACTTAACTTGTTTGGCTAGGTAGGATAGTGTTTTATTTTAGAATGTGAGAATTTTGATTGACTAGTGTCATTGAGACTACTTCCTAATAGATTTTGAATATGGGGATGAGTCAACAAATGTTTTTATTAACTTTACTTTTATGATAATTGAAAGACACACTTTGTATAGAGGAAATTCACTTGCATTGAATTGAAACAAACTTTGCATTTAATGAAAGCACACTTGACATTAAAATAAACACACTTTTCCTCAAAAGTAAAATCACTCTTTTCACTGAAAGGGAAATCACACTTTGCATTGAAATGAAATATACTTTTATCCAATGAAATAAACTTTTAAGATACAAACTAGAAATGCCAATTATCTTTATCTTTAGAGAGAAGTGGTCCCTTGACCCTTCCTTAGAATAGGATCAAATTTTACTTGGTAATGAAATGGAATATTGAAATTTATTAATACTTCATTATCAAAAAGAACATATATAGATGAGATGAATTATGCTAAAAAATTATACTTGAATGTTTCTTCTCTCTATTACCTATTTTATATTATCCTAAAATAATGAGACATGTAAATAAAGCACATCTTGATGAATATTCTCAAAATACAAAATATGGTGATCTAAATTGCTAATCCACTTATTCAAAATATAAGATCTAGGAATCAGATCCCACATTTATAGGAGGCATTGGAACTAATTTAACTAATAATAGACTGAGTATAATTGATATATATATTTTAATATATTATGTATATATTTATAATAAATAAATATATTTATATCCAAATCATTTTTAGACTATTACTATGAACAGTAATGTCTAAAAGAATATATCTAAAGAGGTAAAAGCTATATTTGTATAGTAAATATCTTTGGAATTTCTATATCAATATGTAGAGTTTAGTTGGGCATCTTTAGAACATGTTTCGGTGTCTTAGAAACATGGTTGGATAGGTCTTTGGAGCATCTTTGAAGCTTTATCAGAATGTCTTTAGATCTTCCACAAAACAATTTTAGAGATATAGATCTTCAGATCTCAACTAAGGATCTTCATAACTCACCATGTTCTATGTTGAGTATTCAAAAATGTTTCCAAAAAATTGTTACCAAAAATATTGATGAATTCTCAAAACAATCTTGCCATAGATATATATCTCTATATGCAAAATTGTACTCATTTCATCCAAGTTAGACACAAATAACAAGATAGAGAATCAATAATGTATCACATATAAACAAAAGATATTTTAACTCATTTCTTACTTATATGAGACCTTAAATATTAAATTTAATGTAATATATAACTAATAGGTAACACTTATGGATAATTTATATGAGATATAATGAGCTATATAGAATGCTCATCATTTTTCCCCACACTTTACATTTGCAAGTCCTCTTGCAAACTAAGAGAGAACTATTATTTAATCTAGGAATATTGATTCCAATCATTTATTGAGATCATAAATTTGAAACTGATGTCCCTAATCATAATTATTTATAGGAAAAAACCCCAAATCTCTTACCATAGTGTGTAACTATGCTTGTAATTTTACTTTTGCCTGATTATGCCAATTCTACCAAGGAGACATGGGACAAAGAAGAATAAGCGGCCTAAATCTCATTTCAATCCAAAAATCTAACCCTCCTTCTAGGAGTTGAGTGATAATATGAGTAAGTTCCATATCTCTCTAAAGACTCCAATTGATGGTAATGGGAGTTATGACTTACCTATGTTTTAAGGTAATACACAAACCCTCCTATATAGCCATACTTATTGTGATAGAGCTAGAGGAATGTCAACTAACAAAGGCTCAAAAGGCTATTAAATTTTCTCTTAACAACTCATGATACTTATTTCTCATGTACATGTGATCATAGGAATTTAAACAATAGAGAAGAGGTTAAAATAAGTGTTAGTTTCACAGAATAAATGAAATCAACACACTAACAAGTTAACATCTCTAAGCTTAGATCTTAAGGGGATCATAGTGAATAAAATACATTGAAAGTAGAACTAAAATTAAAATAATGATAAATCCCTTACCTTCTTTAAATAATCCAAAATCTTTGTTGAGATGGCTTGCTCAACTTATGCTCAAAGAATCTTTGGCAATGGAGTTTGGCTATCTCCTTCTCTCCTTGACACCATTGTTGGCTTATGGCTTATGCTTCCTTGATGGCTTGGCTTATTATTTCAGAATTATAACACTATTACTTGCAATATTTATAAAAAACTTAGATTATAACTTTACTATATCCCATCTCTCCAAATTAAGAGTCAAATGCTTGTATTTATAGGTTTAGAAACTAACCCCAACTCGAGGTGAGTTAAGGTATAATTTAAATATGGATGGGTTCAAACTTAACCTAAGTGAGTTAATTAACCCTGGTAGAGTTAAAAGGTGTCAAAACCTCGTGATTTATAGTGAATAGGCATGGGTGAGATATTTTGAGATATTTTCAAAGGCTTGACAACTCACAAAAGGTAATCATGAAAAACTATGATATTCTATATTTTTGCATTTCCTTTTTTAAAATTTCATTAATTATACATGGATAATTCAACTAAGAATTTAATTAGGTTTATCCTTTTAATTAATTTTGATTAGGAATTTAGCATGTCCAAGATTTGATTTAATTTTATGTGTGCACTTGCCCCACTTAATGGGTCTATAAGCCAAATTGCATGCTATGATGCTACATGATGATTAGAGATGAATCAGTGAGTATTTTGTTTCTTACAATAGGATACCCCAATTAAGGATGTCTCAATGATATTTCAAGATTTGACAAATTATACAAAGCGAATTTGGGATTTTTAGTGATTCTTAGGATTATTTTCAAAGGTTGATAAAAATCGGTCTGAAATATGGTCAAAGGCCATTGGTGGCTAATTTTAGTTGTCTACAATTTAACCTTATTTGGGAAGTTGTTGTAAGTTGTAAGAATAGTAACATCTTATCAAAGAATGAAAAGGTCATGTATTTTTATGAATTCAATGATAATGGATGAATTGTATGTTCCCCCTTGAGGGAGTAGTTAGTAAAGAGTTTGATAAATGGTCCCTTAGAAGAAGAAAATGAATGGACCAAATAAATAAAATGGGGTGGAAAATATTGATTTACCTATAGGTGGTTATAATTGGTGGCATATGGAGGTACCCCAATTAGGGTAGATAAACAAGATGATATTCCCATAAATAGTTATAATCATCAGCATAAGTGGGATAAAAAGGTAATGATTTACCCAAATGTGGTTATAATCATCAAAAAAGGCTTAGGGTAAAAAGAGGATGATTTGACCAAAGGTGGTTATAATAATCAAAATAGAAAATAATGATTTACCCATAGGTGGTTATAATCATTGGTCAAATAAAAAGGTACCCTAGTTGGGTAGATAGAGATAATGGTTTTCCCAAAGGTGGTCATGATCATTATCACAATGAAAGAATTCCATTATTAGGTATAATAAATAGAATGATCTGATAAAAGGTGGTTATAATCATCAACTTTCAAATGGATGGAAACACAAATATTTTCCCAAAGGCAGTTAGAATCATTAGTAATGTAAGTGGGATGGTATACAATGATTTTCCCAAAGGTGTTTATAATCATATACACTAATTATGGAAAACATGATGATGGAAAAGTGATACAGTGTAGAAAGATGAATTTGGACAATTGGTAAGTAGGGAGATGCTTGTCTAAACTAGCAAAGAGGAAAATTCTTTCATTGTTTCATTACTCTATTTAGGATATGATTTGGATTAGATCAAGAATTTTTCTAATGCCAAGGAGATATATCATTGCTTCATTTTTGTGTAGACTCCTAGAGCTGATTTTTATTATAGCACATGATGGTAGGCATCATGATAAAAGACCATGATAACTTGGCCAAAATATACATAAGTACTAACATGTGATCTAGTAATCAAGTGAAAATAATGCACCAATGATAAAACCATGATGAAAATGTTAATGTATTAATATGGATGGATTCAATAATAATACATAAGTAATCACCCAATTAATGCACACAAATTGAATCAAGGCACAACATGAAGAAAACAAATAGGAAAACAAACAAATAAATAAATAAAGCAACAAAGAAAAAAAAGATGAAACAAAACAAAGAGAAGAAAATGAAACAAAATAGACAATGGTTAATCATAATGTTAATATAAAAAACATAACATAAACAATATGATACCCCTAAAAAAATAAGAGAGAATTTTTTAAAAATAGGGGAATAGAAGAAAAGGAAGGTGGTGGCTGAGTTGTCTCCATATGCACTAAGACAATGGACGTTGTCTACATAGTTCTGTGGATGTGATATGCAACAAAAACTTCAAGATAAATGTAATTCTCCCAAGAAATGGAATAGAATAAAATGATGAGAAAAAAAATTCATGAATGTGATAGAATAAAATGGGAATGAACTCACAAAATGGTGAGAGCATTGGATCTCAGGCCAATAAGGATGGGGAAAATAAATGACAAGTGGTTTCTTATGAATTAGTGAGGGTTCCCAAAATCCTTAAGTCAAAGAAGTGGTGAATGTTTTTTGATTTTTTAAAAATGGTTTTACAAATTTTTTTGGAAGTTTTAGAGCATCTCAACTTGATGGAGAATGATGAGATACTAAATGGTCTAATCTCATAAAATGGTGAAAGCATTCAAACTTAAAGTTCTCACAAAATGGAAATAACATGGCTAAGGGGTGATTGAGCTAACATTAATGTAAATTGATAACTAGCTACATAGTCCTAGGAAGGGACCTCAAGTCACTATAGTTCCACCTTATAGTGGAGGAATCTGACTAGTGTAGCAACCAATTAAAACAAAATAGGCAAAGTTAGAAAATGGCATAGTACAACATAGGCACGACAAGGTGGTACTTCAATGCATGATAAACAATTATGCCCCTAGTTTGCCCATAGGTGGTTATAATTAGTAAATAATAGCATAGGTCAATGATACTAATTTTATCATAGATAGTTATAATTAGTACTGCAATCGTGAGACACTGATTTGCCCAAAGGTAGTTATAATTAAGCACACTTGGTATAGAATGGAACAAGAAATAAATGATGAAACTACCAAACCACTATCATAGTGATCCAAAATATATCCTCTATTTAGAATACATGAAATAACTATTAAAATTGATCTAAATTTTCATGCTAAAAGTGGTTTTGGAGCTAATGGAATGGAACTAAAGTCAAACAGGTTGGGTAGGAAGGTATAAAATAACTTGATTGATAGAGGAGGTATGGTAGAATGGAATGGTGGAATAAAAAAATTATAGAATGTTATGGTACAAGGAAAATATCAATATTATGATACAATTGAAATGGGCCTCATAGATAATACACTAGGTCTCTTAAGTGAATTAGCATTTGAGGTGTATAATGTCCATCAACTCATCAAGTTCATCTCTGTCTAGTGTAGCGAGCTTGTATGCTCTAGTGCCATAGTTTGCAATAATTATGAAAGGACCTATGTAGTTGGGTTTGAACTTGCCTTTGTGTTTCTTCTCAACAATAGTATTATTTTGGTTTTCTTTGAGAATAAGATCACCAAGCTTAAATTCTTTATGTTTTACATGTTCATTATAGTGGCCACATAGTAGATTATTGTATGTTTGTAGGTTATTTACTATAGCTAAGAATTTATGATCAAGTAACCCTAGTTCTTGTAGGTGATATACTCTATAATCTTCATCATCTAGGATATATTCTAAAGAGATGCATAAATATGATAACTCAACCTCAATGGGAGGAATGGCCTCAATGCCATAAAAAAGTGAATATGTAGTGGTTCTTATTAGAGTATAGTGATTGGTGTGGTATGCCCAAATGTCACAAAATATCAAAAGGTGCCAATTATGGCCAACATCATTGATAATATTTTTAAGGATGTTAACAATGGGTTTTTTACATGCTTTTTCCTGATTGTTACCTTGTGGGTAATATGCCATGGAAAAATGTTGTTTAATCTTATACTCAACACATGATGATTTTACATTCTTATTTTTAAATGTTACACCATTATAAAATATAATGTTAGATGGAATACCACAATGTAAAATGATATGATTAAAGATGAATTTATAAAAAAAATTTCTAGTCATGTAAGTGAGGGGTATAACTTCAACCCACTTAGTGAAGTATTCAGTGGTAGTAAGGATATGTTTGTAGCCATCAGATGAGGTGGGTTTTATCTTCCTAATGAGATAGAGGCCTCATGTAGCAAATGGACATGGTTTAAGCATTGGTTTTAAAGTCTTGTTTAGGGCATGAATCATATTGGCATGTTGTTGACATTTATCACACTTTTTCACATATGCATCCATTATTAGCCAATAGTACCCATTATGCAAGAGCTTTTTAGATAGGACTACTCTGCTAATTTGGGATCCATATACTCCCTCATGAAATTCCCATAATTCTAATGTAGATTGTGTTGAATTTAAATAATGAATTAGAGTTTCATCAAAATTATAATGGTATAGGGTTGGTCTCAGTAAGGTATAACATGCAACATTGTGGACAAAGGCTTTAGATTATCTACAAGATAGGTCTAATGGCATAATTTGATCATGAAGGTAAGTGTAAAATTCTAAATACCAAATAGAGTTGGGACCAACAATATCACATATCATTTGCTAACCAATCTGTAACTCCATTGGCTTCACGATAGGTGTGGGTAATTGTTACTTTTTCAAATTTTTTGATTAAAGTTTTCATCTCCATCACCATAGCCTCTATAGTCCATGACATAGAATTTTTATTGTTTAGAATATTTATGATATTCAAGGAGTCCCCTTCCATCCATAATTTAGAATATCTCAAATCCATAGCTATTTTAATGGTTTGAAGGGTAGCAAAAGCTTCGGCAATATGACAATTCAACTTTCCAATGGGGATAGCAAAAACATCGATTACATTAAAAAAGAATGTGGATCTTAGAGTGCTCATTCATCATGATGCAACTCATGCAAAGGAGGGAAAGATTAGCTTGTAATAGAAAACTAATGAGTTGGAGGAGTGGCTTTGCAGAGAAAGGTTTACAATCATTAAAAAGGAAGGCCCTCAAGAATGAGAAGCGGATCCTGAACGTGCCTAAAAAAAGGTGAGCTTTAAACCAAATTGGTAGTAGGTGGGATCATTGTATAGTTTACAGTGATTGGGTATTAAAGGAAATTTGCATTGCTCGCATAAGGAAAGGAGAACCAAGGAAGCAAGAACCCAAAAATTGTGAAGAGTGGAGAGCGAAACAAGATGTCTAGAAAATCCTGTACAGAGGGAAGGTTGTGAACTACATGGAAAGGCTCCATGGTTCAAAACCTCATATTACAATGGCTTTTTTCAGAAACTAGATTGATGATAGGGTCACTCTGTATGGCATCATAGTGAATCTAACAGAGGAATTTATAGCAGAGGTTACGGGGCTACCTACAAAAGGAATAAAATTCTCCAAATAGACTAGCATTTCAAATGAGGCCTTTTGCAAATTCCCTAAGATGGACGTTGAAGAGCAGAAGCTGGAAAAGAATGGGGATTTCTTTGAACTAGAATAGATTAAGGGCATTTGGAGGGATGTCTTATGCTGTATTTGGGAGTACTTCATACTCGATGGAAGAAGCAAGAGAGTCCACAAATTCCACTTTGTATTCCTAAATCATTTCAGACACAAATTAAGAATTTCCTTTCCCTTTTATCTACGTTTCTCTTTGGTCCAAAGTTTATTCACTCACAGGAAGAAGGAAACACATCCTATTCTACATGAAGGATTAATTCTGGTAATTGAAGGCTATTATAAGAATAAGGCCATGGTTATGAACCCTTATCTGGGGGAAAACAAGGATTCATAGAGTAACAAGAGTAAAATTGTTAAAGGGAAAGATAAAATCAAAATCAAGCCCCCTAGTGTCAAGAATCAAAATGTTGACGAGGACACAGAGTGGGAGAGAACTGATAATTCTAGGGAGGAAAGCTTAGAGGAAGAGGGTGGAACAGATAGTAGGAATACAAGTTCCAATGAGGAAGAAGAAGTTCAAGAGAAGAATGAGAAAGAAGGAGCCAACATAGAGGAGTCTGAAAATAGTGAAGATGACTTTGAGGAAAACCAGCAAGTGTTTGAGGATGATAAAGTCCTAGATGACCCTGTTGAGGACCCTATTTTGATAAATGAGAGGGAAAACATAGTTCAGGCTGACAACCAAGAAATGGACCTAGGAGTTCAAGTTGAAACTAAGGAACATAATCAAAGGGGAGGAGAGGATCATATTGAAGAAGGTGGGAATAGTCCTAATAAGAACACAGAAGAGTGGAGTGATAAAAGGCAGAATGATGGAAGGCACACACCTATGAGATGGGTTAATTACAAAGTAGAGGCTATCCTCTAGCTCGATTCATGGATGTTTAAGGAGATAATGGATCTCAAAAGGAAAATGGAAATAATGGAAGACAACCAGAAGGCAGTTTGGAACAAAATCAATAACATGGAAAAATAGATGAGAGACATCCCCATCAAGCTCAAAGACTATGAGAACAACCTAAGGGAACTCATCAAGGAGAGCAAAATGAAAATGGAGGAAGTTACATCTAACATATGTGCTGCAACTATAAATATTGGAAAAAGAGCTAATGAGGAGATCAAATCCTTGGAGGGGCCTAGCAAGAGGATGAGACAGAGCTCAAGAAAGAAAGTTATGCAAGAGGGAGCCATGTCAGTGGCTACTGCCATTCAGGATACTACTGTGAAAGGTAAGGAAGCAGTGAAAATGATTTTTGAACTAGAAGAATAGCCTGGTTCTTCTAGTTGGTTGTGTTTTTTGGTACTATTTCCTAGTTTTTTGTAATCTTTTGACTATGGTGTAGCTAGGTCTATGGAAAACCTGGGTTTTGACTTGTGGTCTTTCAGGTGGTTTCAGGTCCATATAAAACCTATTTATGTTGCTTCTTTGTAGTAGGTTTTAGGTTTTGCCTATGGTTGTAAATGCTTCATCTTTCTTTCTTTGTATCAGGGTTTTGGGGTCCCTTCAAAACCTATTTTTACCTTAATCTAAAACAATATCACATATCATTGAAATAGTTGAAATTTTATGAGCTAGTGCTAGTGGATTTTCAATGAGAAATGTGTATTCTTTGGGGTGTTTATATGTCAAATCAATGATCTAATGGTAGTCATGGCATCTAATATTTTAATATTGGCCCTTATTATATGTTAAAATTAAACATTGACAATCTAATATTTAAGAGTGTCAACCATGGACTTGTAAGATACCATCTTTTCATCTTTAGTCTAAAATTGGTCTGTAACCTAATTGATGATTAACTGAGAATGACCATAAACCTTGAAATGATATATGTTATATTATACTACCTATCATATCCCTACGACAAGTTATTCATACTTATCCATGTTGTTAGTATAATAAAAATTGATTTTGAATGACTTGGGGATGAGATCCCCTTGTGGTGTAATAAAAAAAATGCCTACCCCTAATCCATGTGTTGTGAATGATCCATCAAAATATAGTTCTCAATACTACTCTTTAAGATGTGTTTTCATGGTATTCATAATGAATTCATCTGGGAATTATAATGTTAGTGGATTTATATCTATAATGGATGCTTCAACAATCTAATCTACAAGAACTTGTCCCTTGATGGATTTTTGGTTCACATATTCTATCTCAAATTCATTAAGGAACATGATCCATTTAACCATGTGGCCTTGTAAATTTTTTTTAGATAGTAGATACTTGAGTGGATATGCTTTTGAAATGACTGTGGTCTTGTTGTTTAACATGTAATGGCATAGTTTTTGAGCTATGAAGACCATAGCTAAATAAGGTTTTTCAATGGGTATATAATTGTGTTCATACATTACTAGTGTACATCTTAAATAGTACATGGCATGCTCTTTTCCATTATCATCATGTTGAGATAGAAGTGCCCTTAGGGATTGATCAATTGTAGACATGTATAGGCAAAATGGATTTCCTAGTATAGGAGGAATAAAATGGGTGAATTGGAAAGATAGTCTTTTAAATATTAAAAATCATTCTATAATTTATCATCCTAATGAAATATTAGACCTTTATTCAATAATTGTGCAAATGGGGAGTACTTTTTTTACCAAATGTGACATGAAATACCTACTAGATTATATTCTTTCCTACAAATTATGGAGCTACTTTAAATTGGTCAGTGGTGGCATCTATGTAATGTCTCATATTTTGGTTAGATCAACTTCAATGCCTCGATGAGATACAATGAATCCAAACAATTTAGCTAAAGTAGCTCAAAAAACAGACTTATTTGGGTTGATCCTGAATTTATTCTCACATAGTCACTCAATTATCCTTCTTATCATTATTAGATGATCAGCCTTAGTCTTTGATTTACTTAGTATATCATCAAGATAGTCTTCAACAATGTCATGGATCATATCATGAAATATTATATTCATGTCTCTTTGGTAGGTGGCCCCAACATTTTTGAGACCAAATGGCATAACCTAGTAACAAAATATTCCCCATGGAGTGGTGAATGTTGTTTTATGTTGGTCTTCTAGGATGACTCAGATCTAGTCATAACCTAAGAATCCATCTATTAGTGAAAGCATTTCATAACCCATTATGGAGTCAACAATCATGTCAATATTTGGTAGAGGAAATTCATCCTTGGTGAATCTTTGTTTATGTCTCTAAAATTAGGGTAGATTTTGACTCCTATTTTTTTATTGATGGGTACAATATTAGAGATCCACTTTTATTAGTCGATCGGTTAAATACATATCACTTGTAAGAGTTTTTACAACTCTTTCTTCACTAATAAATCAATTCAAGGATTCATATTGCATAATTTTTGTTTTACATATTTTGCATCAGGATCTACCTAAAGGTGGTGAATAACCAAGTCGAGGTTCAACCCAGGCATGTTTGAGTAGGCCCAAGCAAATATATCAACAAATTCACTGAAAAGGGCTATAAAGACTTCATTCCTCCTCAGTGAGGGACATGCTTAATTTGATCCATTTTGGGTCATCTAGAGTCATAATATTAACTTCTATAGTATATTCCACTAGAAGGGTCAAACCATCTTCTGTAATAGTCAAAAAAAATTTAAACTATCCTGTAATGGTAGAGTCTTATGTTAGGACTAGCTCTTCAATTTATCCTACTCATGATGAATTAGAACCCCCTATTGGTAGGGATGGCCATGTAACAAATATTATTAGAAACTCTTGGATGATTTTATTAAAATCTTGTTGTTCTTCAAGGCTAAACTCAAACCCATAAGCAAGTTCATCATTGGTGGTGTCCTGAACTATGTTTGAGGAATGTTAAACACCCCCATCTAATGGTGCCTAAAATAGGTTTTCACTACTAGATTGGCCTTTATCTTTACTATTTATTTGGTCCAAAATTTCCTTTAAGAGGTTTTCACTTTGGGACCTTAATGTTTTATTATTTATTTTTGGCTAAAGGTGTTCACCCATTCTCCAAAATAGGCTACAGGTCCATTTTGATTAAGAACCCTTATTTGTGGTTTCCCAATGGAACATTATCCCCAAGGCCTATAAAATCATAAAAGTCTTAGTCATTCTAAAATTCATCAATTGGAACTATTGATTCTTTTTTCTTAGTCTATTAGTTGAGGATAATATAATAAAAGCAAATTATGGCAAATAACTAGCCAAAAGGTACAAATAGCATTGGTGTAAAACAAATTGATATTGGTTAGGCTATCAAAAAGGCTATGATTGGACTCTAATTCACTATTATCATTATCATCACTAGTTATTTGTGATGGAACTTAAATAAGATATGTGGGGTCACCCCAGGTGGTTTAAATTCAAGTCCATAGGTTCCTTTGTATCAGGTGGTAGAATTGGCTCAAGTGGACCTTATTAATTTAGGCCTAGGCCTCCTCCTTCATAAGCATGCTTCTCCATGATTCTATTTCAAATAAGATATTTGGAATTTATATAATAGGCAAACAATTTGTCATTAAACAACCATGACTCATCATTTTCAAGAGGGTCATGTTCTTGACTAGAGGCTGGTATGAAAATTATGGGTGTTGGACTGTGCAATTTGGTTTTGCCCTTTCTTTTCAATCTCACTGTTAGCATTGTTGTCACTAGTTATTAGTGATGTAACTTAAGTAAGATATGTGGGGTCACCCCTAGGTGGTTTAAATTCAATTTCATATGTTCTTTTGTTTTGAGTGTTATAAATTGGCTCAAGTGGACCTTGTTGGTTTAGTCTTAGGCCTCTTCCTTCATAGGCATGCTCCTCCATGATTTTGTTTCAAATAAGATACTTAGAATTGATATAATAGGAAACCAATTTATCATTATACAACCATGACTCATCATTTTCAAGAGGGTCATGTTCTTGACTAGACGCTGGTATGAAAATGATGGGTGTTGGACTCTAAAATTTAGCTTTACCCTTTCTTTTCCATTTTAGGCAAGGTGGTTTGGATTTTGCTCTTCCAAAGGACTTGGGGTTCTATGGAATCTTGGAAATGTGGAATATATCATAGGTCAAATATTTTCCTAAGAAATTAGCAAAAATAGTATAATGATTAGATATTTTAGGAGGTGACATGGGGGAAAGTGAATCAAGGGTATCAAGGTATGCAATTGGCCTCTAGTGAATCACCAAGTATCTATTTTCCCTTATCCTTCTTGATAACTAGATTCAAGCCAAATTAGTAGTTATAAATTTGGTACTCAATGTCTAAATGTATTTAATGTTCATAGGCTATATATCTCCATGAATAATGACCTACATACCTAAATGGGTGAATTTGATGCACTAGTGTAATGTCAAAGGGGTTGCATGAATCTCATCTAACCAAGGTCTTCCCAAAATAATATTATATGGCAAATCAAGGTTTAACACATGGCATAGTGTATCATGGTTCAAGGTCCCAATGATAACTGGAAAGATGATGGTGCCTTGTGATTCCCATTCTTCATTATCATAAGCCTTGATGGTGATTGTTTTTGGCTGTAAGTCAGCTATCATGTACCCAATAATCTTAGTGAGCTTAGAGACATGATATTTAGACCCAAACCATTATTTATGAGGACAAATTTCACTTTATTATACATTATGACAATTTTATGTATAATGGATTATTATGTAGTGGGCTAAGGCATGACATATCACTTTGGTTGAAGGTTAATTGTTGCCCTAGAGATAGATGTCTAACCAAATCTTGAAATTTGTTTGGAGATATGTCATTAGGAACTTGGGATTGGCCAAGGAGCTTAGTGAATTTTTTTTTGTGGATTGTGGATATGCACAATAAATCCAAAATGGAGATTTTTTCAAGTGTCTTCTATAGTTGTTCCATAATATCAAATGTCTATTCTTGCATAGTTGTAAATGGATTATTCCTAGTTAGAACTGTTGGCTATATGGGTGAAGTGGCAAATGGCTATGGGCCTAGGATGGTAATATTTAACCATCAAGTTGTGATTACATAATCAATATTAAATATAGGACCATTATTCCTAATAAATGATGGTGGAGGGCGACCATATAGGATAAGTCTTGATTACCAATGTACTTGTGCATGATCATGGGTCAACAATAGTTATCGATATGAGGTCTAAAGGTATTAATCCCTATTTATTGGTAAGCTTGTATGCAATCCCAAGTCAAATAAGAATCACTAGCATGGGTTAGTTGATTGGTATTAATTAGCAATGATCTTTTTTGGTTGGTACTTTGTCTTGGATTAATGGAGATGGTTTTAACATGACCTTCTATAATATGATCTACAACCTTGTTATAGTCATGTGTAACTACATGATAGGTCTCTTTATTGTTGGCATCATTTTGGACTTCGTTCCATCCTTTTATTTGACATTATTTTTGGTTCTACTATTTATTTTATTAGTTTTATTGGTTCTGCCTTGACTATTGATACTATTATTATTGTTATCTTGGTCATTATTGTTTTTGTTGTTAGTTGTTATGTTGAGGAAAAGGGTTTTGATAGATATCAAGGTTTCAATTGGATGTGGAAGCTCCATGGTCCAATGTTATCTCTCTATTTTCCAACATATTTTAAATTAAATTTTTAATTTACAACAATTACGTAAATTATGAACATTAACCTTGTGATACACATACAATTCATTTTACTTGTACCAATCTAGATAGTCAATGCACTTTAGATAGTGTTTTAAAATAAGCTAATTAATCAGATTAGTTGTGAAAAGTTTGAAAAACATAAATTTAATGGGTTCTCCAAGGTCACTAAAGACATGATGAGTAGGTATAGTTCTCCTTGGAGGAGGGTTTTGCAAAGGCACAGGTTGTTGCATTTGTCGTGTTGGTCTAGGATGTTGTGCTTGTTATATTTGTTGAAGAGGTTGTTGGGTAGGAGTAATGTGCATATGTGGTATAGGTTTAGTAGATGGTGTTTGCACTATTTGGAAATGTCATGACTTGGTTACACTATTCCCTATAACATTATTATTGCAATTAAATTACATAGGTTTGTCATAGTTACTAGCCTAGGTTTATTGTGATGCTTATGATTAGACTTGGTTCTAATTTTGGTTATTGTTCTAGTTTTGATTCAAGATCTAATTTGATGAGGAAAATTTAGTGATCCTTTTTTTAATAAGGGATCTTTTGATCAACAAACCTTTATCAATGTTTTTCTTAAAAGTATGTTCACACTGTAACTCCAAATGGTAAGATATCTTATTGTGTAGATTTTTGGTAAACATAGTATCAAGTTGCTTGTTTAGTAGATATTGGGTAAATTATCTTGCAAGTGCTCTCCATCACTAAAAATAACTTGTGAAACATTCACCAAACTTAGATTTGCCTTGTGTCAAATCTACCAATGAAATATCATGTTTGAGATTGTAGGAGAAGTGTTGCACAAATTTATCTAAAAGATCATCAAAATTAGAAATTGGGTTCTTTGGTAATTTTAAAAACCACTCTAATGTTTGTCTTATGAGACTTCTTAAAAATAACAGTAAAAGGTATATGTTATTATAGTCCACTAGTTGGCACACAACAAATAATTCTATCAAATGGGCCTTGGGATCACCTTTCTCCTTGTATTTGTCAAACTTTGGTGGTTCATACCCTAAAGGAAATGGTATTTGCAAGTACTCCATGTTAAAAGGGTAGGAACACACATCATCTAACTTGAAAATTTTGGTATATTTCCCAACTTAGATGAGGTAAATTGCATCCTTCATTTATTATAATTATTATGCTAGGAGACTAGTGGGAATATTGGCTTGAGGTGAAGGCTGAGTTTATTGTGAAATGTTGGTTTGGTTTAGAAATGGACTGGGAATATGCATAAGTGGATTGGGGTGTGATCATTGTAATTACATGCATTGTGGTGTGATATTCTAGTTGGGATTGGGTATCTAGGTCTAGTTTTGGGGAAAATATAACTAAAACAGAGGGATATATCTAAACCATGCCTACTAATGTTGAATAGGGACATGTTTCTAACTAGTCAAACCTTGATTATTGAGGGGAACTTATGAACCAAGACCTTGTCATTGAACTTGTGGCATGTTTGACATGAAACGCAATTGTTACCTAATTGGTACTTGTGAAGCATTGAAACCTTTTGATTATGTGAAACCCTATTGGGAAGTAGATGCATGTTGGAGATTTGACATTTGTCATAGACCAATACTTTGATGTTATTGATTAGAGATCATTTGTTTTTTCATTGGAATGTTGGTCTACAACTAAAGAGGTATGTTCATCACTATTTAAAAAGGTATAACATTAGTTTCCCCTTGTTGAGGTGGAAAGATGTTATGCCTCTATTGTGTGGGTATGTTAGACTATGCCTACTATTGTTGAATGTTACTCATCACCTATTTTGGTAGAGTAACATTCATCACATTTTGTTGATGCATGACATTGGTCATTGCTTAGCTACATTTTTGGTTGGGTGCTTTAAGAAGCATTTAGTTGAGGATTAGAGGTAGTTATTTATGGTTGAGAGGTATAAGTTCTTACCCTCTACATTATTTAACCACTCATGGTGTTAACTAGAGGCACATTTTGTTGTGGGCTAGTTGTTTGTGTGTTTGCACCACTTTGGTCTAGATTGGACATTGTTTGCATGTTGTCCACTATGTTTTTCTCACCATGCTATGTGGAATCAAAAGGTACTTCCTTAATGGCAAGGGCATTGAATATGTCTCCAACCAAAGTACTTTGCATGAATGGGTATATACCCTAATTTTCTTGGCCTATCAATTCCATTAAAACTCCTATTAAAGGAGCTAAATCAATAAGAGGAGCACTTGACAATGTATGTTTCACATTAGGTTTAGGTATGTTTGGTGTGTTGTATGCATCTAAATTAAATGATCCTCTAAGAAGCCCTTTCCTATGATAAACATAGGAGGGTCCTGATACGATATTGACACTATGGTATGAGGGTTGCTAGAAGAGGCTTATTTATTTATCTAATTGTAAGGCATATTATAAGGCCCTATTATTAGACTTGGTAGGTTTTCATGGTGAAATATATTAAAAACTTAATGCCTACCTCTGCATATTTAATTAAAACATCATCCTTATTAGCAAGTAGGTGATGATCAAATAGATATGGGTCATAAGTTGATGGCATTGTAACATAGTAAGGTTGTTATTGGACTTGTTCTACAACCATAGGTATGTTATAGGTACCGTGTCATCTATTCTTGAAAAATTCTAAGTTTGGAGGTGTGTTGACCAAATAATATGCCAAAAGATCTTGGCTTTATTCCCTTGTTTGAGTGTTGTAAGGTGGATAAGTATCCATCTCACAAACAACATCATCTCCATAGGGGTCTTGAACAAAGTCTTCTTGTGTGACAACATTACTATACCATAGATTATACATGACACTACCACATGTATGGTGAGACATGATTAAATCAATGGTGAATGATTTGTGACAAAGGGATTAGAGTTCTATAAAATCTATAAAATAATGTCTTAAAAAGACAAAAAAATTCAAACTCTATCTAACTTGGTCAAAGAGGTAGAGGTGTATCTCTAAAATGGTTTGTGATAAAATTTGGTATAAAATAATATAATGTTAAATGTCTAGCATTTAAATGTTTCACACAAACAAGGTCAAGTGGATGAACTAAAAAATGAAATTCCAAACTCTAAGGAAAAATTGTTAAAAATAAGTCTAAACTTGGAAAAGAAAGGTTGATAGGTCTTTTGGCCAAACATGGCATCAAAAGCTAGGCTCAAACAAGGCATGTGCTAGGACTCTTGGCCAAATACAACATCAAAATCTAGACTTTAAAAAAAGGGGTATTTAATATAACAAACTTGGAAAACTTTATCATAGACTAGGCACTTGATTTTAGACATGAAATTGATCAAATTTCAATGAGGCATGAAACGAAAGGCATTTGGAGATAGATTGTTTTCTCCCAAACAATGGTACAAACAAATAGTTTTTGAATTTAGGTAACAAATTAACCTATGTTATGCAACCCAAAAGATAAATATTGGTATCTATGCCAAAATTAGACAAGGCCTAAACAAAAATCAATCTATGTTTGAATTTGAACTTGTCAAAGTTAATCAAAAACTCAACTTAAGAAAACTAGGATTTTTGAACAAACAAGCTAGACAAATTTGAACAACATAATTGCACTTAAAAAAAACCACAAAGGCATGCATGGTTCAAATGTGAAACTTGGACACAAGACAAGATAAGTCTATGAAATAATTTGAGCAGCATAATATCATTATCACTCTTAAAATATGTAAACAATGGTTTCTTATAAAGACTTTAAGGCACAAAATTGAAATGATTTGGGTATCATAATATTACCCATTTCAATAAAGTAACACACACACTATTTTTGACACAAAGTTTCAAGATAAAATGCACAATGTCAAATGGATAGAATAATGCCTCCTAAAATAATGGAGTAGTGTGGAAAAATAACTCATTTTTGATGTGTTATAAACAAACAAAAATTTTAGACTCAAAGGATAAGCAATAAAGGAAAAAATGACAAAATAAAACTAAGTAAATTGTCCTAATCCCTAAACTAACAAGGTATGATCAAATGGGGTTGACTAAAACTATAGTTTTTGAAAGTCTAGATTGATTCTAAGAGTGATTAACACTAGAGAAGCATCACATCAATTAAGTTCATACTGGTTAGCTTACTATGCAAGGGTCTATTCCTTTGCATAACAATTCCATCCATGTACTTCTTAGTGGAATCCCCTAATTAACTAGACCTAACTCAAGTATTCATTATGAAAAGATAGGTTACCCACTCAACCCTTTGGCTCTTGGAGTATGCATGCCCTAATTTATATACCCCACTATGGAGTGGGGTTGAAAAACTATTGGTAGATTAAACCCTAGGTCAATGCTTCCCTAAAGAACTCATGAAGAAGATATGAAATCCCATTCACAAAATAAATTGTATGAAAATAAATGACAAGTGGAAAGACATTAGAGGTTGTTTTTAAATCAGCCAAACCATATGGGTTTTGAGGAGAATCTAGACAACATTCTCTCCACACTTTAGGCTAGGCACAAATTGCAAGTGAAAAGGTGTTTTTGATCACCAAAGTTCCTTATATGGGATAGGGGGAGATCATACACACACTCTTTATTTGTCACAAAAAACAAGCAAGTCTAAAACAATCAACTCTAAAGAAATTGCTATTTTGATTGAATGTTTATTTC
Source organism: Torreya grandis (assembly GCA_037957365.1). NCBI lineage: Eukaryota > Viridiplantae > Streptophyta > Pinopsida > Cupressales > Taxaceae > Torreya > Torreya grandis. The sequence goes on from JARHVA010002040.1 coordinate 779,321, forward strand.
ATGCACCAATTGAAATGTTTGATTAGGTTCTTTACTTGGCCCCTTGGCTTAGATTTAAAAATTTATAGGAATTTTCACAAAACAACTTAATAAAAAACACCTATGTTCATTTGAAGTACTAAAACCAAATATTTAAGACCTAATAAATTCATTTTAGGCATCAAAATAAAGTGTTCAAGACTTGGCCATTCTAATTCCTTTTAAGTACTAAAGTCAAATGTTCAAGATTTAACAAATTTATTTTAACACCAAAATTAAGTGTAAATGGCTTAACTAAATTCATTTTAAACACCCAAAATGAAATGTTCATATGGATAAACTTAAGAATTCATGTTTTATTCCCACCTTCGACCTACAAGGGCCTCCTACTTATAAGAACTTTCAATGATGAGCAAACAAGTTTTCAAAACATAGCTCTTAGGTTTCTTGTTTTAAAAATACTGAGATAGATATCATTCACCTGTGACTAATGTCAATACTAGGGAATTGATGTTGGTTGGTAATAACTAATATCAGTCAATAGAAATAGTGATTTTATTCATGTGAAACCAAAGGCAAAACCAACATGAGATAAAAATGTTATCTGAAAATTAGACTAAATCTTTTTGAAACCTATAATGCAGTGATTAGATAGATAATATAAAGGCTAATGAAACCAAGTAATAATAATTATGAGTATTTAAAATGTTCAAAATCCATGTTTTGTAAGCCATGTCTTCCCCTGCACCCTGACTAATGATGGTCACCCAAAACTAAGGTTAGTTAGGAAAAACCAATTATGGTTGGGCAGAACTAATGCTAGTTATTCTTGACTGATGTCAGTCTCAATGTAGAACTAAGTTAGCACAAATATTTAAATTATAACAAAATCAAATCTAAAACTTCAATTTTAAAAATATTCAAGCATTCATTTGAAGATTTATGGGTTTCATCTTGGTCTCCTTGGTACATGAGATACATTTAGGTCCCACCAAGCATGTTATTTAGCATCATAATAATTTAAACTATAGAGAGGAGGTCAGAACAAGTGTTAGTTTCACAAAATAAATGAAATAAACACACTTACAAGCTAACATCTCTAAGCCTAGATATTAGGGGGAGCATAGTGAAAAAAATATATATGAAATCACAACTAAAATGCAAAGAATGACAAATCCCTTACCTTCCTTGAATACTCTAAAAGCTTTGTTGAGTTGGCTTGCTCAGTTTATGCTAAAAGAGTATTTGGAAATAGAGTTTGGCTATTTATTTCTCTCCTTAGCACCACTATTGGCTTATGGCTTATTCTTGCTTGATCACTTGGCTTATGATTTTTTCATTATAACACTATTTCTTAAAATATTTCTAAAAAACTTCCATTATAACTTTATTCTATCCCAGCTCTCCAAATAAAGAGGCAAATGCTTGTATTTATAGGTTTAGAAGCTAACCCCAACTCAAGGTGAGTTAAGGTGTAGTTTAAAAATATAATGGGTTCAAACCTAACCTAAGTGAGTTAATTAATCCCAATAAAGTTAAAAGGTGTCAAATCCTCATGATTTACAATGAATAGGCATGGGTGAGATATTTGTAAAGGCCTGACAACTCCAAAAAGGTAATCATGAAAACTTAGGATATTCTTGAATTTTGAATTTTCTTTTTTAGAATTTCATTAATTGCATATAAATAATTTAAATAGGAATTTAATTAGTTTTATCCTTTTAATTAATTCTGATTAGGCATTTAAAATTTATAATATTTGATTTAATTTCATGTGTGCACTTACCCCACTTAATGGGTCTATAAGATAAATTACATGTTATGATGTCATAGGATGATTAAAGATGAATGTGTGAGAGGTTTTTTTTTATTACAGTAGGATACCCTAATTAAAGGTGTATCAATGAGATTTCAAGATTTTCAAATGATGCACAACCAAATTTGAGATATTCAGTGATTCCTAGGCTTAATTTGCAAAGTTTAGTAGGAATCAATTTGAAGTCTAGTCAAAGGCCATTGGTGGTCAATTTTAGGTGTCTAAAATATAAAGGCTAGAAGGTAGCAATAACTTTATGAGATTATAAAAACTAGGGTCTCATACATAAGCCTATAGTATTCTGTAGTTCCAAGAATTGATTATGTGCTTTCTCCCAAGTAGTTTTATTTCTCATAGCAAAATGGAAAGCATGTAATTAGGTTTCTCCCACAAACAAATTAACCAAAAATCTAGAATAGTATCCCAATAACATGTTACAAAGATAGAACTCATAAATTTGATATTGTCTATTTGTAGTGCTTTTAAGAAATACATCCATGAACATGTGTTCATATTAAATGACATGGGGAAAACCAAGAAAAATCAATTATATTTTCCACTTATAAAACTTTTCATGAAGAAATAAAACATACATAGATAAAGGTTTTCTATAAGATAATAATTTCACAAATAATTTGAATAGAAACTTGAGCCTGCTACAACTGTTGCTAAGACTCTAATTTGATTCTAGAATTATCTACTTCCAACTTCTAAATCTTGTTATGAACTTTATTCCACATTGAAATAATATCATGAAAGGGTAGAGGAAAATAAGGAACAACTCTTGGGGGTCCTTTAGTATGTACATCTATCTCCCTTGTTTCCCTCTGCATAGCCTATATGGTAGCTTGTAACTCAACATTCTAAGTTTTCAGCTCCTATATGTGAGTGTTTCATTGAGCAAGAAATGCATCCTTACTAGCAATAGAGTGTTGGATATGATCAATCTAAACATCCTTACTAGCAATAAAATTTTGTAGATTATCAATCTGAGTATCTTCACTAGCGAGGGAATTTTGTAAAGTGTTAAGTTCATGAGATTGTGAGAACAATTGATTATGCATTCTAGTTTTTTTAGCATTAACTACTATTATAAGCACTTCCTATACTCAAACTTGGGTAACAAAATCTTCATATCACCTTTCTAAATTATAAATGGTTTGGTCTTTACCTTGTAAGGCCAATCTAAGAAAACATAGCTCTACTTGTTATTGTTAAATAGTTTATTCATGTCATGATAAGGTTATAGCATACTACAAATCTCTGTATTTGTGAACATGATGAGGAGAAGATGAATATTCTTCTATTATTAGAGATTCACCCTTGTCAATTATGGAAGGTAAGGGTCTTTCTTCTTCAAGTACAATTTCTTGTGTAGGGTTTTGTGTTTCTTCAACTATCTATTCAACATCTATAACTTCTATGGGAAAACTTAAACTGACTAAAAATTTAGTAACTTGTACCTCTCTTTCTTATTATTCCTAAAGAATCAACCAATAACTTCATTAAGGTCTAATAGATAGAGTAGGGTTTTTTGATGAAACCCTCATTTTCCTTTTTGACTTCCTACACAACATCTTTAGATCTGATGGTGTCAAAGATAGACCTTCATCTATTCATGCTTTTATGAGAGGAAAAACAAGACATGATTTTTTACCAAGAATTTTGAGTGAATTTAATAGAAAAGAAGACCAAGATTTCTCACCCTTTAGTTTCTTTAGTAAATGATGTTGATAGATGAGATGAATTAAACCATGAAATTTAATTGACCTAGTGCCCCTTTTCAATTTTTGGGCTACATTATGGATAGCACAATGAAGAAAAGAAGGTAGGTTTACCTGGTACTTAGGTTTTGTAGCTCTTTTATTCAAATCAGTGAGAAGTCACATAGTGTCACCACCAACCATAGTGAACCATCCATCACAAGTGAGGTATTTCATAACCTAATATGGTACATTATGCCATGCAAGTGGAAGACTATCCTGAATGATTCCTCTAACAATACCTTGTGGAGTTTTGGCCAACTTAAGATGGAGTTCATTTCCATTAATGAACATTTCAACAAAACTCATTTTTTTAGTAATAACCATGCCTTCATCAAGAATACCTAAAATTTCACTAATAACAGAGGAATCAACAAGAATATGTTCACCCTAGACTATATAATGATCTTCAACAAAATTTTATAAAAACTCATGAATGATATTCTCCTAAAAACCCTATAATGCCTTTAGGAAATTGAGCCATCCTATTGTTTCAAAAATAACCATAGAATATTCATCTTGTAATAGAAGTTTTGCCAAATCTGATTCACATTTATTTTTACCCCCCATCTTCTTAGTTGTCCATAGTATTCTTAAAAACTTTCTTACACAATGCACAATTGAGTTCAAAATCACATGGAGTACTGAGTAGGGTAAGGAAGTTGGGATATGATGTAGTAATGGATAGAAATAAATGGGTATCACAAAATTATAGTAGAAATGATGGCCAAGCACTTCAAAGAAAGTAAATTTTTAATGAGGGAGTACTTTTTGGGGTCAACATCAATGATGTGGCATGAGAGATCGTACTTGGCATTACTTGAAATGATAGTTTCAATGATTTTCAAATTAGGACATATATTTTTGAAAAGGTCTTTAGAATAACCCCATATCAAATATTGAAATTAGGAAATAGTACCAACCTCAGTCACATCCATGTGGTTTCAAAGGAACTTATCCATATTTAGAAGTGTTTTTTGCCTAATGGTCATGCATACATAACATAAAATAGAAAATGTCTAACCTATTGGGAAGAAAGTATAACTATACCTATACTATAAATATCCATGATTATCTCCTAAAGTTTCCATGTTACATGCAAGGATAAATAATTTGGAGAAGATAAATTAGCTAACAAGATAATATTTCATGTTTATTGTAGAAGTTTCATCTGAAAATTGTCATTTTTGGTTCACTTTTTAGTAGTTTTATTATTTTTTATTTCTTACACTTTTTTTTCATTTTTATATTTTGAATTTTTGAAGGGAGGAAAACTACCATTTATTGGTTTTCACCACTCCCCCTTATTGTATTTCTGATATAAATATCATTTGATCTTAGTAGAAGATCTAGGTTCTTCCATAAGGTGAAATTAATCTGATTCTATTTAATGAATTTTTCCCTAATGATAAGTCTCTTATACACTTTAAGTCTATGATTTTGACCAAAAGTGTCCTTTGGTCACCATAAATTGGCTGATGTTTTACATAACCATTGCTATGGATAGTTTTGATTAGGTATGGCCCTAACTATCTTATCTTGGGCTTGCATTTTAAATGCTTGAATTTGAAATAAAATATAAGCACTTAATCACCTTCTTGAAATTATTTATCTCTAAAATGAGCATCATGCCACCATTCCTATTATTTTTGGATCATACTAGTTTGATTGAGTGCATCCATTCTTAGCTCATCCAACCTATTTAGTTGCATGATTCTTTCCTTCTATGCTTCATCAAGATTAACTCCCATATCAACTTTTGTCTTCAGTATCTACAATTCAAACTCTATTATCAATAAAGGTTTATTTCTAAACACAAGTTCATATGGATATAATCTTATGGTAGTCTTCCATGTTGTATTATATGCCCAAACTACTTTAGGTAATATATCTACCCAATCTTTCTTGTTATTGTTCACTATTTTGGTTAAAAAAATTTCAAGCTCTTGGTTGGTGACCTCCACTTGTCCATTAGCTTGGGGGTGATATGGTGAGTATTTTCTATGATTTATTTGGTAAATTTATATAAAAACCTTAATCATTTTAGACATGAATTGAGGCACTTGATCAGAAATAATAGATCTAAGAGTTCTTAACCTTAAAATGATTCTATGATATAGGAAATCAACAACCATTTGCTCCCAAGCAAAAGTGAGTACATGTACTTCATCCCACTTAGTAATATAATAGTACATACTAATAAATACTATTTTCCTTGAGATGGTGGGTTTATTGCTCCAACAAAATCCAAACCCCATTTCTCAAATGGTTCTAAAACTATTTGAGGATGGAGAGGCTTTTTTGAGGATACAGTAGGCTTATCCATTGTTTATAAAGGATCACATTTACATACAACCTTTTTATAGTCTTATAAAGAGATGGCCAATAATAACCTTCACCAAGAATCTTATGAATGGTTTTTTTGTTAAATAATGTCCTCCTCCTAGTTCACTATGGCATGCTCTTATGATGTCAAATACTTCATCTTCTCTAACACACCTAGGAAGTACATGATCAAGTCCATTTTTAAATTACATGCTTTTAAAACATTTAAAATGATAACTATTTCTAATCAAATGTTTTCTTTCTTTAGAAGTAAAGGAATGAGTAAACTTCCCTATTACCAAGTAATTTGCCATGTCCACAAACCATGGGGATTATATAGATATATAAATTAGCTATTCATCTAGAAAATAATCCTTCATAGGTTCATATTCACTTATAGTGATCAATATAGATAAAAATTCAAAAACAACATTATACTTTCTAGGTTTGTCTATAATGGTAATCTCAAATTCTTGCAATATCAGTAGCCATCTAATAATTCTACCACTTACTAATGGTTTATTCATTAAATACTTAATAGCTAAATGATCTATATAAATAAATACCTGATAACCAATAATGTAATGTTTAAACTTGTTTATGTCATAAACAATAGCAAAAAAATATTTTTCTATGGTAGTGTAGTTTTTATCTATGAGAGTAAAATTCTTGTTGATATAATAAATGGCATATAATTTTCCTTCTTCATCTCTTTGTCCTAGAACTACCTCTAGTGAATTATTTAAAACATCAGTATAAATATGAAAATGATGTCCCCAATTAGGTCCTTTCAAAACTAGAGTAGTCACGAGTTTTCTTTTTTAATGTTTCAAAAGCTTCTTAACACTTATCATTCCATAAACATTCACTATCTTTTGTTAGCAAGGAAAACATAGGTGAAACTATTTTTCTAAATTTTTTAATAAATCTTATGTAATATCCTACATGACTGAAATAACTTTTGACATATGTTTGTATTTAAGGAATGGGGAGACTAGAAATTACCTCAATCTTCTTGGGATCTACTTATATTCCTTGATAAGAGTGTCTTAAGACTATCCCTTTATCAACCATTATTACACACTTTTCATGACTCAAAGATACTTGATGTTCTTCACATCTAGTGAGAACTTTATCTAAAATTTTCAAGGCTTCATCAAATGTATTGACATAGATAGTGAATTCATCCATGTATACTTCCACATAATCATTTGTAAGATCAGATAATATGGCTAACACTATTCTCTGAAAGGTAGCAGGTGTATTACATAATCCAAAAGGAAGGATTGTATAACCAAATGTTCCCTAAGGGAAGGTAAATGTAGTTTTATCTTGATCTTCAAGGGATATTATACTTTTATTATGTCTATTGAATCCATCTAATAAATAAAAGTACTATTTTCCTACTGAGTTATCCAAACTTGATAAATAAAAGGCAAAAGAAAGTAATCTCTCATAGTGGCATTATTTAGTTCTTTGTAATCTATGTAGACTCTTCATTTTCAATTCTTATTAGGTATAATGAATAGAGGTAATATGCATTGACTGTCAGATATGAGCTGAATGAAACCAAATTCTATTTGTTTTTCTATCTTTGTCTTTATGATAACTTTTAAAGTTGGGTTAATTCTCTATTGTGGTTGTCTAATTGGTCTAATAGCTTAGGTGTAAATGTGATGTGTGAAGACACTAGGATGTATTCCTTTCATATCACTATAATCCAAATTGAAGGCTTTATGTGTTTTACCAATACATCAAACATTTTACTTTCTTGTTAGTCTGGTGAACCATCTATTTAGATTCAATAGTTTATCGAGATGGATTACAATTTGTTTAATACTTGGAATGATGGAATTTACCTACTTGTATTCACTCATCAAATCATTCAATAAACATGTATATGGTAGTATCATGTGAAATGTAGCCACATATTTGTAAAAGGTTTCACTTTTGGAGATCAAATTGGTCAATGGACAACTAAAAGTATTTAAAAATGAATTATGTCCCTCTTAAACCCAATCAACTATGGCTTGTTAGATATCTTAGAGACCAGATAACATGTTTGGGGGACTTATGACATTTTAAAGGTTCTCAATAGTGAAGCCAAATTTTTTTCATTCATGATTTTTCATATTTATATCTAAGCTTTCAATATTTGGAGCTAATCTATCAATCTTTGAAGTTAGGTTTTCAAACTTTATACCTAGGCTATCAGACTTTGGAGCTTGGATGTCTTGGTCCAACTCTTCTATTATATGTTCCTCAAATTTTTGGACATGTTATTTTATAGTAACCATGGATAAAAAAGACACCCTATTCTTATTTTATTCAATTTTATCCACCCATATCTATTTATAAATATCTATTTAAGGTCTAATAGGAAGATAAAGGGATATTTGTTTGGCATGTATTCAATTAGAAATGGTCATATTACTATATCTATAGTTAAATTATGTTATGACTATAGCTAACAAAGGTCTTCTAAGAATAATTGGATACCCCACTCTCTTAGGTTTAGGTTGAATAATCATGAAATATATAGGGTATTCATAGGATTTTATGGTTACTGGAACATTTTCTATGGTTCTTTCAAGAATAATAATGGTTTAATATTCCATTTGCAAAATTGTCATGGTAAGTTAAAGCCCTGTGATGGATAAACATTCTACTATTTTGGCATTCATTACATTGATGGTAGCACCTAGATCTATAAACATATTTGGTATGAACTTGTTCCCAATTTTCATAGTCATCACAGGACTACCAGGGTCTCCATATTTAGGAACAAGTATGTTTCCTGATAGTAAATAAGCAATTTTTCTAGTTACTAAATTATTTTAAAATATTATTTATTTCTACCTAATGGTTTGATACATAATCATTTAATTATTTTATTCAATTCAAGAATATCCTTAATATCTTTTAATAATGTAATTTCTATCTTCATTTTTCTTAATCTTTACATCAATTTGGAACCCTCCCTAGGTTTTTCTTCCTTAAGTCTCTTAGGAAATGGAACAGTAGGGGGATATTGGATTATGGTTGGTGTGATTAGAGTTATGGTGGCTTCTACCTTGTCTTCATTTGGTTCTTGGACTACATGTGTTTTCATCATTAGGGATTTTAGTTATGGTAATAGGTGAATCTCCTAATATCTTTCCCAGCCTAAGCTGAATATTATTACACTCAGTTGAACCACTTGCAACACTACTTTCATGGTCAACTCCATAAACAAGAGTATTTTTCTATTATTAGGATTTTACACTAGTTGGGAAGTTATCTATTATTGGTTAACCTACTACTTAATTGGTGGTGGCTAAGGTTGTGAAGACATCAAAGACTATTGTGGAGGAAATCTTCTCTACATTTGATTATGAGATTATTATTGATATGGCCATTGAGGTGGTGACTATTGTATCTATTAAGGTTATTGGTTTTATTTTTGTGCCTAAGCTTATGAAATATTTTGAGGCATTGCCCACATTTTTGGCATCCTTTCCTAAGTACCCCATGTTTTTAGTTGTGGTGGTGGTCCCCACATTTGTGGTGTGACTTATCTAGCCCATGGTGTCATCTATGGATTGGGGAAAATCTTGGACCAAATTGATTTTGAGGTTGAGAGTACTAGTTTCCTTGTCTTTGGATAAATTTTACTTCCTCAAATACATATACTACTTATTTTTCCTAGTTTCTCATGGTAGGAATATGATTTCAATTCTTGGTATCATGGTCTAGGTCATAAATACCACATACCTCTATTTTATCTAAAAGACAGTATCTTACCACATGTTTAAGCCTACATCTAGGATAATATATTAACAACTATCTAGTGTTGGTGCCATTGGCCTTTGTTTTGAGACCATTTAATGTGGATGTTAATTATACTAGAATATCTATTTTGAAATTATCAAATTCTTTCATTAATTAGCCAACTTCAGGTGATTTTCCTAATCATGATTTATTTATGCTAGGTTTTATCTTGTAATAATTAGTACATAAAGTTGAAATCTGATGAAAGATTAACTTGTTAATGTCACCTGTTCCTATTAGGTTCAAATCATCATGTGTATCATCATCTAGGAATTTAAGAAAGATTATCTTGATGACCTCCTCTATGTGTTGGTAACCACTTTGTTTATGGGAAAATATAAACCTATCAAGGTAGTCTTCTAAGGTTTCAGCTTCATTTTCTTTTATCTTGAAAAAAATTTCATTTCATTCTCTAAATATACAATGATCCTAATATTTATCAAGAAATGTAGTTTTCATTTGTTCATAAGTACTTATGGAATTACCCTCAAGGCCCATGAACCATCTCATGGCTATGTCCTTAAGTGTGGATGGGAATAACTTCAACTTTTGATTGTCAGTGGCATAGTCATATGTTTGGAAGGAACCTAAAATTTAAAGAGGAACTAATCTGGATCCTCTAAGGATTTACCTCTAAAAGTAGGTAAAATAGATGGTGAGATATTTTTCATGGATGTTTTATCATCAGGACCCAAGTTGATTGGATAGGAAAAAGTTTTGTCCTATTGAGGCTACCTATTAAGTTTTTCTATATGTACATGTTCATCTCCCATATTTTTTTCCCAACTTTGGTTATCAATCCAATCCAAGTTCTCTTCTTGGGTTCTCAACCTATGGTCTACTAGCTTAGGAGGAGAATCTTTGTTGGTGAGTATATCTTCTTCTTGTAGGTATTTTGGATCAAATATAATTATTCCAAAAAGGGAATTTTTAGGATCAATTCTTTCTATGGGTGAAGATGACCTAAATATAATTCTAGTATGATATATTTATGAGGATAAACCTTTTTAGGAGAGGAATCAAAAAAGTTTGTATACATATTTCAATTGCCTTTCTTTCACTTCTTGATCTTTCTGGCAAGGATAGAATCCTCTCTTATTATTTTATTTGGGAGTCTTTCAAGATAAACCATCCTTGAGAATCTCTTGGGTGGTTCATAAATCTAAGTATTCCTTGATTTTTTTGTGTTTTTGGGGTATATGAATGTTTTTATATTTTCCTTGTATAACTCTAATATAGGATCTCACTAACACTTATTTATTAATTGTCCCTGGTAATGGCACCAAAAGTGATAGGTTGTCATTATACCTTTCATTTAACTAATCAATGGATCGATGTCATTTTCTACTAGGTCAAATGCCCAAGGCTATATGTAATGAGATGTTGGATATTTGAGTTAAGAGTTCATTATTTAGTGGTGTTTACTCTGTTGTTGATGTCTAAATCTTAAGGGTAGCAAATAAGATTCTAATCCTATGTTATAGAAAAGGTAAATCTAGAAAATTTTGCTAACTAAATATCCTTTATAGCATTCCTTATTAAAAGGATTTTTTGGTTCATACCATCAACATCCAAAACTTAAACATCTTGCATAAGACACTATAGTGTCCTCACTCGACTTTCCTAACTAGATAGGACAATGTTGTATTTTAGAATGTGAGAATGTTTATTGCCTATTGTCACTTAGACTACTTCTTGATAGATTTTGAATATGGGAATGAATCAATAAAATTTCCTATTAACTTTACTCATATAAGAATTAAAAGACACACTTTTCATAGAGGAAACTCACTTGTATTAAATTGAAACAAACTTTTCATTTAGTGAAATCACACTTGCATTAAAAGAAACACACTTTATGATAAAAAGAAAATCACTCTTTGAATTGAAATTGAAATCACACTTTGCATTTAAATTAAATATACCTAAATCAAAAGAAATACACTTTGAAGTTATAAACTAGAAATACCAATTGTCCTGATCTTTAAAGAGAAGTGGGTCCATGCTCCTTCCTCAGGATAGGATCAACTTTTACTCAGTAATGAAATGGAATACTTAATGTTATTAATACTTCATTATCAAAAGTAAAATATATAGATGCTAAAAATTTTACAATAAAATTATACTTGAATGTTTCTTATCTCTATTACCTATTTTCTATTATCTTGGAATAAGAAGGAGACATTTACTTAAAACACATCTTGATGACTATTCTCAGAATACAAAATATAGTGATCTAGACAACCAAATCCATTTATTCAAAATAAAAGATCTAATAATCATATCCCATGCTTATAGGAGGCATTATAATTGATTCAATTAATAATAGGCTAAGTATAATTGACATATATTTGAAGAGATTATGACCATATTTACAAAATAGAAATATATTTATATTCAAATAATTTTTAAACTGCTACCATGAATAATAATGTCTAAAAGAAAATATCTAAAGAGGGAAAATCTCTATATATAAGTTAGATATCTTTGGAGTTGTTATATCAATCTATAGACTAGATCAGGGCATCTTCGAATCATGACTAGGCATTTTCAGAGCATCTTCAAAGCTTTATCAGAATGTCTTCAGATTTTCTATGGAACATCTTCAAAGCTTTAGATCTTTAGATCTTGACTAGGATATTTTTAGCTCACTATGCTCTATGTTGAGTCTTCAAAACTATTGCCAAAAAGGTGTTTCCAAAAATTTTGATGACTTCTCAAAACAATCCATCTATAGAGTTGTATCTTTTTATGCAAAATTGTGCTCATTCCATCCAATTTAGACACAAATAATAAGATAGAGAATCAACAATATATCACATACAAATAAAATATAATTGTACTCATTTCTTACTTAGATGAGACGTTAACTATTAAAATGTAATTAAATATATAACCAAGAGGCAACACTTATGGATAGTTTATATGAGATATAATGAGCTATATAGAATTCTCATCAATGGGAACAATATCTAGTATTCATACCAAAGAGAATTCAATTAATCAAAGCTTCCCTATTTACTCTTATTTCTATACTATTCATAGGGACACTACATCTATAGGTCTAAAGTATTTAAGGATCAGTCCAAGAGTTAAATTTTCCAAGTTATAAGTTGGGTCATTATACTTGCTTTGTATGTATTACATGACTCACACACAGTCCAACACATAGGGAAGAACTACATTAGTCTAAGGCCCTCTTTAGGGTCTTTTATATGAATGTAACACTCACTAAAAGAGGGGTCTTTATGGTTAGCTCAACACTATGTACCCACTAACCCATTTTTCCAAGGTCACCATGGATATTAAGAACTAGGGTTTAACAAATTAATGTGAAGCAATAGTCCATGGCCTAGATCTGAATGCACCAGAGTGAAGGTGAATTCAAACCTAAAAGAATTTAGGTGGTTTCATCTTTTCCAATAGGTATTTTTTATAGCACACTTGTGTTAAGCCAAAATAGTAACATTGATGTAACCATCCCAAGTTAATGTTAGTTTCTAGAGCTACAAAAGCATTAGACCCAAAATCTGATGACTATTCTAGAATCTTCTTCCAAACTAATTTCTACCTTTTCTACATATAGCACTATGTTAGCATAAAAACTAGCTAATTATATTACTTATTTATCATTTTCATGCATAACTTAGTTATGCTTTCTATATTTAGCCAATACTCAAGATAATAAATTCAGTGTATGTTTATATATGAGTTTGGCACCCAATTGGCCTATTATAGATCTCATTATCAACCTTATGCATTATCATTTATATATTTTTAACCCTATATTAACACTAAGTTAATATACCTACATCCATTTTAGGGTTAAAAATTTGGTTAAACCCATCCATGTGAATGCAAAAAATTTATAATCTAGGGCTTCTAAACCTCCTAGGGTTTTAACTTATTGTGATGGATTTTTAGATATGAAGTTTTACCCTAGGGTTTTACCTCCTCTGGTCATAAAGTCTTTGTGTGCATATGATTTCAATTAGATTATTCCTTGATTGGTGTATTTTGGCCTCTAAACAAGTTCATTGTAAAATTACTCAAAATATTCTAATCAAGTTGATATAGACAAAAACCTCTTTTTATTTTCCAAAATATTTTATAGATTGTTCAAATTTAGCATTTTATTATTTTTATTAAATTTAGACCTACATGTCAAACACTATACTTTTGTTTCCCTACTTTTTTGGGTTCAACTCATTTCTTATTTTTCCTAAAACTATCTCATATTTTCAATAAACTCAGTTAATATCCTAAAATTGCTATATCCTTATTGTAATGATTAATTGATCATTATCATTTATTTCTCTAGATTATCCTATTATCATATCAATTTTTATAACATATAAAATGGATATAAATAAGCTTCTTGTTCCTCATAACCCTAAAGAGGATGATATCTCTCATTCCTCTAACTAGGTCTAGGCTATCACTTATCCAAGGGATAAGGTATCCTACCTTATTATTTCAAATGAAGGAAATCAATCAAAAATGCCTAGGGTTAATGTTTATGAATTCCTAAAAGATCAAATCACTAGTATGAACAAGTTACTACATGAGTTACGAAAGCAAAATTAGTCTCTAAATTTAAAAATCACTTTATTACAAAATTAGATTTCATATACAAAGAATCCATAATATGCTAGTGTGAACCATGTGTTTGCATCTTCACATAGCAATTATGTGCCTAATAAAAATAAATATTGGAAGCCAAAAAAAAAGTCACTTAATGACAATGTTATACTAGTAAACAAAATCATACTAAGTGGTCAAGTGAGATTCTAAGGGAGATCCTTAGAAATAATGTGATCAAATTATCTCATATGCATCTTATATTAAAATATAAATATTATTTTTCATATAATATAATGCATGATCACCAATGGATTGTTGTTTCATATTGAAAATAAAGATACAAAATATAAATTCTTCAAAAAAAACTATGTCAAATGAACAAAATTGGGTACCAAAAGATCCTCTAAAATAAAAGGGAAAGCCTTTACCAAATATACCTCAAGATTCTAATGATAAATCATTAAATATGGGTGATTATTCAGATTATGTACAAGTTTATAATGTTCTAAATTCTCCAAAAGACATCAAATTTTCCAAATAATGATGCAAAGTAGGAAATTTTTAAAAAACAATCCCAAATGGTCATGTTACAGAATGACCAAAATGCATCTTTTTATAATGAGAAAAATAATATGTATAATGTCCTTCCAATTTATATCCCATACATTACCAATGATGAAAACAAACAATAAAATCAATTTCCAAGAAAGAATCTCTAACTTATCGTGTGGTTGGTTTTTCATACATAGATACTCAAATTGTCAAACTATTTGTTAAGAAGCCATTTATTCAAGATAAAACACTGATCTTGATGTTATCCTTAAATATTGGTTACATATTTTATCTTAATGATGGTACACATTAATGTGTCCATTATAGGACTTGATGTGATTAAATTATTCTATATACTTCAATGATACATCTACCTAGACATGTTCCTTCTATATGCTACATGGTTCCATTCAAAAATTATATAGTTGTCTTATCCTTTTGAGGTGAGGTAACTACCATTTCCTATCTTTTAATAACCTCAAATGGGGGTGTATTATTGGGGGAATATCATATATGAATGTTTTACACACTTGCCATAGTTTTTTATAATTAGTGGGGGTATTTCATATGGGCATGGCTTTCACACATTCATATTTTGCAAACTAAGTGGAGGCATGATTTGAAAGCATGTTATCCACACCTATTTAGTATTAAACATCTCCATATTGTAGTGTGGGAATGTTTTAGAAATATTTTCTCCACATAGGTACTTATATCAATTTTTAGATATATATATATATATATATATATATATATATATATATATATATATATTGGGGGAATGATTTGGAATCATGTTCTCCACATGTACATAGTTTTCCAAATTGGCCAAAGAACATAGTTATATGATTCAAATTCAGAGTTATGGAAGAATTATATACATTTTATCACCATTATACATAGTTCAACATGACACATATATAACGTGCATATGTTATACATGTCTACCTAATATTGAAACATTCAAATCAGTTTTAGATTCTAGAACTCTTTTATGTACTAATCCCTGGATAGACTTTTACAAAATTTATTGAGCTATTCTAGTAAAATAATTAGTTAAACTTTTGGGAGATCAAAGCACTCAATCTTGTCAAGTTTTTAGGATGGACTTGATAGTATCAACTAGCCTCACCAATTTGACAATGTGGGTGACTTGGTTCACTCACACTCACTAGGTTATAAGTATCATTAGGTTGCATGGTTGAGATAATCTCAATTACTAGGTGGTAACTCAATTTTACTCAAATATTAGGGGCATGTTCCTCTCTCTATATATATATACATATGTATGTATGTATGTATGTACACACACACACATCACACATGCACATGTGCGCACGCACACACACACACACACACACACACACACACACACACACACACACACACACACACACACACACACACACACACACACACACACACACACACAAATCTCAATTTTAGAGCCTTATAATGATACATCTTTCTCCAATCAACTTTCTAGTAGGAAAGGTAGTTACATCGACACACAAGTGTATGCCTAAACCTTTATCTTTCAATTTTAATCTATTTTAGGTACTTTCAATTCCATATTATATGCATTGATTTTATAATATGACATTCTCTTTGTTGAAATTTAGTCATCATAAAATCACTCAATTTGGGCACACACAAAGACAACTTGTGTTATCCACACTCAGATACACATTATTTTCCTTTAAACTAGCAAATTCATTTCTAGATTAAAGGGGGAAATGTAGATGATATTTATGGATTATATTCACCTCAATATTGTCCACTTGGAAAACTCAGACCTTGGTTATTCCTCTTAGTTATGCATCGTTTCCAGCTTACACAAGTCTTGCATATACTATATCTTATGCCCCATAGACTATATCTTAGTATTTTTAGTATTATGTTAATGACCTAAGACTTATATCTTACATATAATGATTAAAATGTACTTATCTTCCATATTCTACAATTTTTGAGCCTACACTTACTTTCTTACTCCCTAGATAATAACTTTTGGAGATAGACACTTATGTCGATGTTAGTGTCCTACCCTGATGCAAGTATCTAGTGCCCTAAAGTCATCTATTTTTTTAATGAAACTTATCTTAATGGTCAACCTAAGTTATTTAATGTGATTTATTTTTATATCCTAAAATTTCACCTTAGATAAGTCAAGTAGACCTTCTCAATTTTAGGATAACATGGAACTATCTCTCTTCATAGACAAACCACTACAAGAGATAGATCTCTAGGTTTGAAAGGGAAAGCTCCCTTGATTTATCTTCTAGGCTCACACTACACTAGCCTAATCACTATTGGGGTGAAAATTTAAGAATAATACATAAAATAAACCTATTTTAATGAAGTGATACACCAAGATAACTCCACACAACACACTTGCATATACACTTAAAAAATAATACTACTCAAATTGATTTCAACTATATGTCCTTATAGAATAAATATTTATCATAGAGGTATATTATTATGCCTATTTAAATGTGGGTTAAAATAAGGTTTAATACAAGACACTACTATTCCCTATTACACTTAAAGACACACTTAACAAATAATACACTTTATGAATCTTGTTAGAAGAGATATCACTCACATAAACATGCAAGAGAATACATGGAATAAAGGAGACCATATTCATCACTTGTCAACCATACAAATGAATTAAAACACTTGGGCAAGATATTTTAGAGAATGATTTTAGGAAGCTATCATGAACATGTGTCAATTTGAAATAGATCACCTTCCTCATGTTGGTGAAAAACTCTTCATTGTCTGGCTTTAAAGTTACCTTCATGATGGTGAGGGGTTCACTTGATTATCTAAAACTACCATAAAAATACTTGACACATATGATATAACATAATGATGTGGATAAGAGGTCATCATGGGTCATTTATGCCTCCCTAACTGATGGACCCATCCTTATCACTTGTCATTCACTACCTACAATCATTCATCACTATCCCTCTACGTCTATCCCCACACTTTTCACCTAAGTAGTTTAAAATTGCTTATGGAGATGCATTTCAGAGGATGGAGAGCACTTTATTAGAACCTCCCTACCTTCCATTCCATTAGGTAGACCTAAAAAGTTTCTAATTCACCTTGATCACTATCTCACCAGGTAATCACTTCTTCTCACTATCTCATTTAGACTACTTGTAATGAAAAGTGTATCAAAGATTTTTTAATTCACTATGATGGTGATAATAGGGTTTTATGAGTTAGGAAAATTCTCTAAAGACTTCCAAAAATGGTTCACTTTTTCATTCTACTTATAAAACATCTCAATTCCTTTAAAAAACATAGTATTAGGTCTATATGTATAGATGACAGTATGGAAAACATGAATTTCAAAGAGCCTAAGGGAGTTCCAGATATATCAAAAACACTTTAATTGACATTTTATCCCTCTTGGATACATCTCAATTTGTTTCTTCTCCATCAAGTCCAAGCAAGGGTTTTATGAGGGTTTTTGGTCTCTTGGACTATTAATGATTGCTCATAAAAGTTAGACGTCTAAATTTTGAACCAATTCCACAAATTTGGGGTATAGTACCCCATTAAAATATTCCTATCTCATTGAGTCACCATGTAGTCTATCCATATAGATATGAGCATTTGAAGATGGCCTCTCAAGCTCTTAACTACATTCTAAGTAGGTTTAAGAGAGGTTTAGGTCAAAATGACAAATTTTAGGATGCTATCTGCAAATAAATGAGTCTTATCAATCTTAAACTTACTCCTAAATACTCTCATATGGTTTAGAAATTTCTCATGGTCTTGTCAGTTGAGTTAGGCACCTGTAGGGCTTAGGCCTAATAATGTCTTCTATGCATATAACCACCTGTGAAGGTTCTAATGATTATAAGTGCCTATTCACAATTTTTTCATCTATAAAAAAACCTTAACATATTTATATGATGTCCTTAAGGCTCTTCCATTTATTCATTCAACATTCCTATGCTAGGTCTATAGATTATAATGCCAATGGAGTTCCCTCTATTTGAGACAAAATAGAGTGAATCCCCCATATTTACCTAGACAATGTGTGCTAATACAGGTTTTGTTTGAGACATTTTTATTCTCTATAAAAAGTTTGAAAACTATAGAATCCTCAATCATCAAATTTCACAAAACTAGATTTTTAGTCTTATAACTATAGACATGGCTTTAGACTGACTGAGGTTAGAACCCTATTTGATCAAGCTATGCTTTGTTTCCTACCTCTAATGGTATTAAGAAAGTATAATATATAATTTTTAGAGTGTGTAAAACATTATTATCCATCTTATCCTTTATGAACTTGCAATCATACATTGTTCTAGACTAGTTTTCCACATGTACTGACTGTGTCACATGTATGTGGTAATTAGGAAGGGTTCAACAAACTCCTATAGGTGATGATTTTATTTGAGAGACACATGTAAAGTTACATCACCATTATAAAATTGGTTACGCATGCTCATTCACTTCATGTTTATGATCACTAGCCAAGTCTGCTTTCTCTTATGGGTTTAGGCCAGTCTATGGATGAACCAGACTATAAGTGTTGTTAAGGAGTTCTTATAGGTATCTATTTAGGTATGAGCATTATATTTACACAATTTGATCTATCCTTAGTTAAATATCACTATTTCATATACTCAATTCATGCCTTGGAACTAAACACCATTTTCTATTCACCAAATTTATTATTAGGACATTGTTGCACTTCAAGTTTTAGGCTCATTTAGGCCTAAAAGGCACTATAGCTCTCTGAGCATCTTCAATAAAATATGGTTTGAGTTTTAAGTCACTCAATCCTCATTATCCTAATAAAAAAACCATTCATATTTCAAGATGTGGTCTCTTAAGGCCTAAACTACAAGGGTGAGGTAATTTAGGCTTACATAGACCTCATAATCTCATATCATAGAGTGACATTATATAAGATATATTTTCTTTTCATAAATGTTAAGGTGACAAACTCCTCTAAACAACTTTATTATTATTCACCTTTATGAGTGGAAATGAAATGGTCATAACTATGTTGATGACTTGATAAATCCATTCAATTCCATTTCAAATGATTAGTCCAAATTTTATTACCTTAAGAATCTTCTCACAACTTAAAAATCCAAAATTCATCAAAACTCAGACTTTTTATGGCATCCTTACTCATGTTGGCCTCCATCTAAGCTGACTTTGATGAATAGTTCCATTATCTTGGGAACCCATTCCTTTTCAATTAAAGTATATGGAAAAATTTAATACATTATAGGCCTTAAAGATGTGGATATCTATTGCAGATCTTAGGGCATAACTTGACTTTCTCTCATTCAAATTACGAGGTATACACACTCAAAATACATACTATCTACATATGAAAATGAAAGAATAGGTCTATTATTACCTCAAACTATATGTCTACATGATCAACTAGGGTTTATAATATACATTATACTGAGTTTTATTCATTTTAATCTATTTTGGAAACTTCCATTCCATGTCTTCACCTACAACTATCAAAATATTGCTATACAAATCTCAATAGTGTTCACTTCAAAATCAAAGATGATCTTACCTATCTCTTTATGTTCAAACACATGTAAACTAGGTTAGAAACTTCATGAAAAGGATTTTAAAAACTCTAAAAAAACACATACATTTCTTTATTTACATAGACCGATCTAGATAGAGAAGGAAATTAAGGTGTTGGGGATGAGTACGTAGTTTGAAGTCATCAAAAATATTAGTGATTATTCATAGAGCATAATACAACAAACGAAAAACTATTTCCATGAAAATTAAATTAATTAAGGCTAATATCACCCACCAAGAGTACTTTATTGAACTCTACTCCTATCCATACTAAAATTAAATTGGTTGACCTGTTTGACCTTGTCTAGGAGAGTGATGATGGAGATGGACTAGTTTTTTCCAAATTTGAAACTACTAAAGCTTCTCAAGCTTGGAAAAGACTTGTGGGGGACTGTAGAGATCCTCTTAAATATTCTCACATTCCAAGTGGTTTTCCTTATTTTTAAAACTACCTTTAACTACTTGAAACTATAATTATCTTCTTAAATCCACATTGAACCTGCATTTTTTTAGTTTCAAACTGACTCCTAACATCTAACTCACACATGGTATATGAAAACTATGTAAAACTTCCCCTATAATGATAAAAAGATGACATAAGGGAGTATTATGACAAATGACACAAAAGACTAAGGTGAAACATATTAAGTGACCTTAAATATGACCATGTGACCATTTATGACCTAGTAAGACCATATAGTAAGTTTGACTATATAGGGGGTTGACTAAATTTGACCTAGGGTCAAATTTGATAAACATTTTAGTGATTTACTAGGGGTATCGAGCCTACTATGCAAAGGACTAGTTGCCTTCTCCTATCCTTTGGAAATGGAGTCACCTATACAATATTCTTGACATTGAAAAACCTTTGAAAGGACACCAAACACACCACAAATAATAAATAAACAATCAACAAGATAAGAAACAAATTCACACCTATGTTCTCATGAACACTTAGGTAAAAACACAACTAACATAAGTAAAAGCATGCCTATTCTAATATGTATAATACCTTAAAACACTTGATGTGAATAACCTTCTCCATTACTTCAGATAGGGTTAAAGACAATGACACTTGCATTACTAATGGTTCAAGAAAATATGTCCTCATATGGTGCATACTTGTCGATAAAAATTTGCTTGTAGAGATAGTCAGGTGACTTACCATGGTTAGGTCTTCTTTTGACTACAAGTTTTTCATTTGGATTACTCAAGAACACTCCATTCAGCTCTCCAAAAAACTTATTTGAGATAGTATCTTTCTTATATTTTTTCATGTTCACTTGATAGTCTTTAATGTATTTATTAGAGATCATAAAATCTTATTTAACTTTAGATTTACTTAAGACAAGACATGTCTATTGTTTAGAACCTATTAAAGTGGGTTTTATGCACACCGGTCTCATAATGAGGTAGCCTCTAACATTTTAGGATCTCAATGGAGGTAAACTCCACTCTAGGGCATGAGTTGTAGGGTTATGGTCTTAATAACTAGGTGATGGAATAATAGGCAGGGCATGTAGGTTGTTAACAAGGATTTGTGAATGGAGGGGTGGCCTCTAAAAAGGAAGTAAAATCTATATGAGTTAGTAGTTGGATGATTGATAATATAGAGTGGGTAGGTCTCAAAATAAACTCAAAAAATGAGGGAAGGGTAGAGAAAAAAAGAAAGGTTTTGTGACTTTAGAAATCACCTCTTTGGCTAGTTTCTAAGTGGACAATTTCTTTCAAAACATTTACTTGTTTATAGTAGATATTTCACACACATAGTTAGACATGGTCAAGCAGTCTAGGATAATATTGATATAGGAAACTCATAGGCCTTAGTCAAAGGTTACTCCTTTTAGAGCAGATGTTTCACACTCTTAATTCAGAGATTATGGCTCAAGATTAGTGAGGTATCTTAGGTATTTTTTGCACATACACAAAAAAATACATCAAATTAAATCACCCCTACATACTTAATAATATGAATCAATCAACTTAATTACAAATAATCAATGTAATTTACCAATACTTCACTAGCTATTACACATCTAATACTAAGATATCAATTATAACAAGAAATAACTCTTTCAAAACTTTTTCACACTCAGAGTTATTGAATCATAAAACCAAAAGAGATAAACCTAATTACACAAAATTAGAAAGAAAATACACAAACACATGAGTTGATAATTGAAATTTCTTATGCTCCCGTATATTGAAATCCTCTAACCCTTTAAAACTATGGGTTATATGTGTTTAAATAAACTTTGGGAAGGGCTCACCTCATCCTCCAAATACATGAAAAATATAATACATGGTGTAGTTATAACTTTAGTTCTAATTATGGAGTTATCTTATAGATTCAATAGTTAAAGTTAGCCTTTACAAAATCATGAAACGTGTGCATGTTTACAAAATGAATAGGCAACCTTTAAAATATGTTTAAATTATAAGAAAACTATAAATATAGATTATACAATACTATTAGAATATAAATTTAATAAAAACTTGGCCCTTTATGGATGTGTTGATGTTTTCATGGATTTATTAACTTTAGTTGGAGTTGTAACTATAGTCATTGATGTAGAAATGGATGTGGCAGCTTTAGTCTCCTTCTTTGCCTCTATCTTGAGATAGAATTTATGTGACACATCATGATACTATTTAATTATATAAAATTTGAAAATATAGGGTCTATTCACCCTAAAAACCTTCCCTAGGAGCTTTGCATGCTCTACTTTTGTTATCTGGGAGTTGATTTTGAAGATTTCAACTTCAATCACCTTTTTCCTTGTAAATCTCAACTTGACTTCAATGTATTATAATGGTAGTCCTTGTAAAATTTTCTTAAAATTATATGAATCCTCTTTAATAATTTTATCAAAGTTCATCTTGTTTATCAACTTTCCTATATCATCCTTCACTTTTGATAATTTCAAGTCATTCAAAATTTGTAGGATGAGGGACTCATACTTCTAGTTTTTGGGGACCAAAGCCCTAGTAGTTGTTACCCATTCCCTAGCTTCTTCTATCATGATGACCACCATATTGAGGTTATTATATAATCTTAATGGTGTCATTATATCCAAATGGATATAGGCCTTACTATTTGTGTAAATAATTAATAGCTTTAGTTTATTCTTGTCTAACTTCAAAGAATTAAATAATTGGTGAGTGTTGGCAATATGGGGAGATAATTCAACCTGCATAAACTCTAATTCATCTAAATAATTGTAGTATTTTTATGTTTCCTCTACCTAAACATAAATATCTATTGGAATATGCTTTATCTTTTTTTGTTATTTTATTTTTTCAAATTCTACCTCCAGTTCTTGTCTCACTAGTTATGTGCCTTCATGTATTTCCACTATGGCATCCTTTTGGGCCTTAGATAGGTACCAAAAGTATTCATTATAGGGATATTTCCCTAATTATATATTTTTAAGTTTGGAAAAGGAAAAGACTACTTGCCTCTCTTCTATATTTATTTCCCTACTAGCTTCATTCTCCAACCTTTTATTTCTTACCCTCTGAATGCTTATAGATGGCTTATCAAATAAGTTTATGATGGATGGGAGCTCTATTATCTTAAATTTGGGCATTTTAGAATCCTTATCTCTTAAATCAATGTCCCATGGAGGAATTATCAACTAGTTTGGGTCTATTTCCTATGTGTTTTTAACCATAGCCTCTTCTTGAAAATCCTTTATTGGTTATTGGTTTTTTGCTACCTTGAGAATTGTGTCAAGAAAGGAAGGCCAAATGATCTTGGATCAATCCAAACCTCCATATTAGGGGAGTGGATGGACTTTTATGACTTGATTTTCCTTCTTTCCCTTACTTGAGCTTGTGATGGTGGTCTCTAGGGATGAAGACGTAGATTGTATGAGCAAATTGATCTAGGTGGATGAGACATGGAGTTGGGGAATGGTCATAGCTATTTAAATATTCTTAGATACCCTTTTCCTCTTCAAGGATCTAAATGTGGTAGTGTTAAAGGGAATACTTGTAATGGCCATGATAGAGGTGGATGGTATAATGGTGGAAGATGGAGTAATAGTGGAAGAGTCCTTATGAAATTTTAGAGTGGGTAGAGGCATATGTAAGATAGAAGAGGAGGTTAATGGATCATTAGGGGTAGAAGTGATAAATTCCACCCTGGGAGTCTTCAACATAGATTAAATTGGTATAGAACCAAAAATAATAATATAAGAAAAGAGTAGGGAAAAGGTATCTAAAGGCTGAGCCTTTTTAACTATGGTGCCCTTCATAGTTGGTGTTTTCCCTTTGTTAGTCATGAAAATTAGTGCCTTGGCTCTTTCCAATTATTCTTCTTCATCATTTCCTTAAAATTCTTCCTCCTCCACTTGTTTAGGTATTATAGGTAGGCTCTGTGATTACTTAATTATTTGACTACCTATGAGGGAAGTCCTAGGTTTTGTCTTGTAGAAAATAGTGGTCTTGGGCTATAAGGAGGAACCTAGTTGAGTTGAGGTAGTAGGTTCATCTATGGCTATCCCTAATGATGTAAACTCTTATATTTGGGAGCTAGTTATAGGCATTTGTATTACACTTGCAACTAGGTGATCTTATCCTTATTCTTCCTCACCAGAGGACTCTATATTAATGGGATCTCCTAGATCTCCCTTAGGATCAAGATCACTCACCCCTGGTTCCTTTTTAATAACTCTCAACTTGAAAGGAAGTTCTTAGGAAGGCTCCTTTTATTCATTAGTTTTATTTAGAGGCTATTTGTTCAAAAAATTGGAAGGGGTCCATCTTATAAAGAGTGGTAAACTACTATGCAATTCCTTCACTATAATTAAAGGTTCATATTTAGTCACCCTTAAATGATATTCCTTCAATCCATAAAATTTTTCCCTTTCCAATACATGGTCATCATTCTCTACATTCATGAATAAAAATTCATACTTATAATGGACATGTTCGTAGGGGATACCAATGCCTTCATTGTGTCTTTATTTGTGGCCATAAGGATCCCAATCCTTGTGTGGCATTGTGGGCAAGTGATAACTCTTTCTCTTTCTACCCACATTTATAAATTACTTGTTACTTATGAAGGCTCCTTTTGTTCCTTAGTTTTCTCTAGAGGCTAGTTGTTCAAAAAATTGGAAGGGGTCCATCTTACAAATAGTGGTAAACTACTATGCAATTGCTTCACTATAATTAAAGGTTCCTATTTAATCACCCTTATATGGTCTTCCTTCAAGCCATAAAATTTTTCCCTTTCCAATACATGGTCATCATTCTCTACATTCATGAAATAAAATTCATACTCATAATGGACATGTTTGTAGGGGATACCAATGCCTTCATTGCGTCTTTATTTGTGGCCATGAGGATCCCAATCCTTGTGTGGCATTGTGGGCAAGTGATAACTCTTTATTTTTCTACCCAAATTTCTAAAGTACTTGTTGGCCATTTTTAGACCACATACCAAGCTTGTGCCCAGATGGATCAGGTTGCTAATGGATGAGCAAATGAATAGAAGTTCTAGATCGAATGAGTGGTCGAAAAGATTTCATGCACCCTGCAAAGATTTTTAAACACTTTAAATTAAAGTGTAGATTGTCTAAATTCAAAAAATCAGGTCTCCATGTTGGTCATAACATTAAAGATCATGAAACAAGTTTATCATATGCCTTAGGAGCTCATTTGAGACTTGAAAATTCAAGCAAAAGTCTAAATGAACTAGGCCTTTTTAAATATGTCATCTAGAAAAGAAACAAACTAGTTCACTTATGTATTTTATAAGTCCACTCATAAATCATCATGAGCCAAAATATTATAGTGCCATAGATTCCATCATGCTAAGAACACGTTCTACAAATTTCATACCCATGTGAGTTTTCCATCCTATGATCTAAGTGTTCAAAGATAGGTTTACAAAATGAGATGTTCATGCAAGTTTCAAGTTTAATCTTTGAAAAATGACCATTTGAATTCAAAAAGACATTAAAGGGTATAAATTTGATCAATATATAATGGTCTACATGAGCTCACATACTAAAACTTGAGATATAATGGTTCGCACTAGGGTCAAACAAGTTAAAAGGTCCCTGGGTTAAAGCCCTTTAAGGAGCTACAAGTTAGACAAGATTTGATGGTATGGATCAACCAATTATAGATCTAATGGTATGATCTTAACTAATAAGGATATGGGTCTCAACAAAATAAATGATTATCACTCAATCATACCAATGATCTAATAATTCATAAGAACTAGTAGGAAAGTGGGACAAAGTAGATTCAAGGATCACGCTACTTCATATATTATGATCTAATAATGTGAGTTAAAGTTAGAAAGTTAGAGGATCTAGCTCAAGGGCCTACATTGCTTCATACAATATGATCCAATGGTATGATCAAAGTTAATAGGGTCAATGTATCTTGGGGATAGGTGAGAGGTTACAAAGTGGCATTATCTTATTAGACTCTTAGGAAAATCAATGATTTGGATGCATCTCATATAAATCAAATCAATGAGAGAGGTTCAAAGTTGAAAGACTAAGGGATATTCAATGTGAGGTTGAACATATGACCAGGGTCAAGCTAGGGAAAGAAAAGTCTTATAGCATCATCATGCCACCATTAAAGTTCATTCAAACACCATTAAAAGGCTAAAATCATGTATTCAATTATGTATATATCTATGATTATGTAAAGGGTCCTCATCCTTCAACATGGTCATATCTTCAAAAAATAACCATCTAAAATAGATAGGTCCATGATTATGTTATATCCATGAGCATGAAGGTTTTGTCTTCAGTGGGAGATGGCATGAAGGATCAAAGAAATGGATCTGGTGGTTGGGAATTGTAGCTAGGAGCACTCAATACATCCTTGGAACATTTGGGGACTTTCCTATTTGGTGAGCCATGGTCAGTGTCCTAATTGATCAAAAATGTGGAAAAACATTCATTGGAGTAAAAGGTAGTACCTCAAGTTTAATTAGTGACCCAAGATGGTGTGTTCCTTCTCTGATGGCATGCTCCCACTTTCTTTCTATCTCTTTTATATATCCTAGTCTCTTCCCCATCATGGGGTTTCTCAGGTCTTATAATTTTCATTCTTTTTTGGGATAAGGATACTCATTAAGACTCTTGAAAAAGTGTGCTCATTTGATATGGTTAAACCCTATCAAAAAATTCATTTTTTTCTTCATCTAAGATTTAAATTGGTGACATTACTTATGATTCATGGTCCTTTTTTCTCATTTTCATCTACCTTTTGGAGTAATGGGATCAACTCTTTGCCTATATCTTATCTTCAATTAGTGATTAGTATGCTTGTCTATGGTGAATTTGTGAAGGATAGTCTTCCTAGTTTACTATCCTTATACTTGCCTATTTTAAGGTATTTTCAAGCTAACTTGTAGGTCTAGTGTAATGTTCTACTTGGGACCTCTTCTATGAAATATTTATGCAACTAGTGATATTATGAGGTTGTGTAAGCTTGATCCAGTGTGGGTTCAAGCTTATATGAGTGTCCATTTAACTTTGGTGTATCACCCTTTTAGCATTCTTAGGATCCCTTAAACCCTTTATAACTATTTTCTCAGTGATTTTCATTAGTTTAGGTGAGCATCAAGAGGAATCTAGCCTTCTCCAGAGGTCCAACCCCATAATAGGTGACCCATAGCATGGGGTTGTTCCCAGTGTTTAGCTCAATTTGAGGGAGCCTAAAGAACTCTATCCAAGGGTGAAGATTGAGCCTACAACAATTTTTTTCATGCTTGGTGGGAATATATTTCAATAAATATTGATCAAATTTGATGTTTATTTGATCATATTTGTAATAGTCAAGCTTCCAAAAAATAGCATCTAAAGACTCCAAAAGGAATATTCAACTTTATAATAGTAGAGAAATGACTTCATCTCATGCCAAAGGTGACAAAAAGGTTAGCTTTAAGAGTTATTCCATTTAAATTTGTTAAACTACCTTTAAATTCAACAAAAATATTGAGGTTTGCCAATATGCACCCATATCAGGGAACCTTTGCTCCTAAGTCATTTTCAAGGCCTACTCTTGCAAGAGGAACTTTACTAAATACTTTTTTATCCATGGCGGTCCCTAGATTTTTTGTGGAATTTAATGGTCAAAGTCGTTTGAACCTACATCAATATGATCCTATCATAGTTATAGCCCTTATAAGTTTTCCTTATTATACTGGAGACCAAGCTACAAAACCTTTGAAGCACCTCATGAACATAGATAATTTTTGTAACATCCATAATATCACTGAGTAAAATATAGATATTAGGTTATTAGCTACTTATTTTAAAGGAAAGGCCCTAGATTGGTATAGAGGCCTTGTTTTTAATTCCATTCAAACATGGGATGAATTAGGTGATGCTTTGTGCAAAATATTTGATGATAAAAGTGACCATTTTTCACCTATAGAACAACTGATTTCCATTAAGAGGGATCCTCATGAAGTCATGTAAGACTTCAACAAAAGGTTCCCAAAATTTGGGATAGAATTCTAGTCTCAGTTATAACAACCCCTAGTTTTGCCTTCCTATATTATTTTAAAGATTTAAATAGTGATGATCTAATATATGGGAGGATATATACTTTTTGATGCTTATGAGGAGGCCATCAAAGAAGAAAATTGTCTAGTTCAAGCTATTAAGCTTACACTTAGACCACCAATGCCCTTATTTCCTAAAATTAGACCACCTCTTATTACTATCTCTCCACTTGATGTCATTCCTCCTACACTAACAATTGTTGTTATACCTACGCCAAAACAAGATAAATCTTACACTAGTAGATCTAGTGATTCCCATGAGTAAAAGAACTTTCAAGAGATCAAGAGTATGTTTCAATCCTTGGAAAATGAGCTAGTAAATTTCAAGAGGTAGCAAGCTTTCAATAGTTCTTATCAAACTCAATAGCAAGATTTTCAATCATATAAGCCACCATATATAGTGAAACTACCAAGGCCAAGGCTAAGGTCAAACCAAGGACAATGGTAACATGGATACAATAGGTAGAACAACTACAATCCTAGTGTTACAATAACTTCTAACATCTTGGTACCAATTCAAAATAATGTGTCTCAATAAATTGAAGGTACCATGCCTTGGAATCAGTATTTTGGGAAATCCATTATCCCAACCACTGATTTCACCCAAGCTTTCAATGATCAATGGAAGAAAGCTACTAATTTTGGGTACAACCAAGCTCTTATGGCCCAAAACATAGAGGTACCTATGATGACTAAGATTGAGGAACCTCAACAAGGTTAAATCAATTACCATGGATTAGGCTAGTTGGGTGTTACAATGATGAACTATGAATAATAAGAGTGTTATATACTCAATTAGTAGGCTATTTCCAT
The DNA here is from genome assembly GCA_037957365.1 of Torreya grandis. NCBI lineage: Eukaryota > Viridiplantae > Streptophyta > Pinopsida > Cupressales > Taxaceae > Torreya > Torreya grandis. Next base: position 809,103 of record JARHVA010002040.1, read on the forward strand.
TTAGGGATACATTCTAGTGGTTAAAAATACCAAATTTAAAATAAAGAACATGGATGGTAACCAAGAACCAAACAAGGATCTTCCTACTATGTCAAAGATAGTTAGACTTACTATTATTAAAAAGGTCTAAATAGTTCCAAGGGGTCAAAATTAGGGAAATGTCTTGGTCCCTCAAAACTCACTAGCTCAAGGTGTATTTATGGTTCCTAAAGCACAACCAAATGTTGGTAGTTCACCTATCAACATTGTGAAATAAATGAAAAGGTCCAATGTGAATGTTACAATTTTATACATTCTCTCCATGCTTGGTTAGGTAGACATCCTTCAAGAAGGACTATAAAAAATTAATGTTACAAACAAGCCACCAAACAAGGAGAATGTGGTCCTTACCAATGCAACCAAAGGACCAAATGAAGGAAAATTAGGTAAATTAGTCAAGCCTCATCCCTTATTTATTTCAATGATCATTGGTATCTCTTTAGTGCACAATTACTTAGTGGATAGTAAGGCTAATACCTTAGTAATGCCAAAGTCCATAACTAATTAGCTTAGGCTAAAATATAAACCCTAGTCCAAAGGAGTGATACAACTAGATGGTTCTTATACCAAGCCATCTAGCATAATTAGAGACCTCAACTTGACCTCACATACTTATCTTAGTGTATTAGTGGTTCAAGATGTTTTGATCCTATATGTGCCTCCTCATTTTGCACTATGCCTATTCAGAGAGTTCACATCAATGATATGAGGTTATCTTATAGTAAATTGGTCATACATGGCATTTAGAATGAGATATGGGGGAAAAGTGTCAATCAAAGTTGATCCCATTGCATAATTTCATATAGATCCTTATGGGCTAGATAACATCAACATCAATTTCACCATTATTTATTAGGATGAATTTACAATGGGATAGGAGCTGAATACTCATCTAGAAGAAATGTTAGACATGTTCTTGGATGAACTATGGAATGATAGCCATTTGGTAGACCCATTAGAAGGTGTTGAATAAAGGGACTTGGGTTTCTATTGTTTACATGAATAAATCCAATCCATTCCATCTCTCATGAGGACTCAAGAAGATCCTAGTGGTCCATGTAAATTATTCTTTGATGGCTCAAGGAGCAAACATGGAGTGGGTGCAAGTGCTATGCTATTATCCCATTAAAATTACAAGTAATTATTTTCATATATTTTTAAATTAATCTAATCTTACAATGAAACACAATGTGAATGTCTTATTCATGGCCTTTAATGGGATAGTAAGAGAAGGATTAATCAACTGCAAGTATATGGGGACAATGAATAGGTTATGCACCAAGTTAGAGGATAGAATGTCACTAAGAAACCCTTAATTAAGTCCTACAAACATAGAGTGTGGGACCTAATTGAGGACCCTGAGACCTTTAATATCCAGTCATTCTTAAGGAGCTAGAATGAACATGTTGATAGACTAGCAGCTATGAGGGATCATTTGGATATCCTCAATGAATTGAAAAGGACCAAGGTGTAACAAGATGTCAAAGTGGTAATAAAACCATTAGTTTTAGATAATGAATCTCACTAGCAGGTTTTTAAAAATGACCAATAAATTGCTTTTTTTTTAGTAGGAAGCAAATTTCTCCTCTATCAACCAAGGGAAGTTGTAGCACTAGTATGAGGAGAAGATTGTTCAATTAAGATCTAATAAGATTCTTAAGGTGATCGTCATGCTATAAGGTCTATTTAATTAAGGGGACCATATGAGGAAGGATAAAGTAGTGATTTAAACTAATGAATAAAATGATGAGAGAGTTATTATCTTTGAGGACAAGGTCCTCAAGTTTGGAAAGGTAAGTATTAAAGCTAAAAGGCATGCTTTCACAAAGCTCTATAAAGAATATGTAGACATATTTGCTTGCAAATATAGTGACCTAAAGGGCTTTGATATAAAATTGGCTCAACACACTATAGAACTAGAGGCTAATGATAATCCTATCAAGTAAAATTAAAGGCCCATAAACCCCAATATTAAATAGCTTATGAGTAATGAATTGACCAAGTTGATTGAATCCAAGATCATCTTTCTAATTAAGCACTCCTCATGGGTAGCTAATTTAGTACCTATCAAGAAGAAGAGTGGGGAAATTAAGTTATGTGTTGACTTCAGGGATATAAATAGGGTCTCTTTAAAGGATCACTACCCCTTTCCATCCATGGAGAAAATCCTTCAAATAGTTATTGGTTTAGTGCACTTCTCTCTCTTAGATAGATATTCAAGTTACAACCAAGTGCTAGTGAGACAGGAAGACTAGTACAAGACTACCTTCACCACCAAGTGGGGCATATTTACTTACTAAAATATGCCTTTTGGTTTGTCTAATGCTGGAGAAACATTTCAAAGAGCAATGGACATGGCCTTCCAAGGATTGCTAAATCAAATGGTACTAGTTTACTTGGATGACATTATAGTTTTCTCCAAAAATCCAAGGAGCACATGGACCATCTGAGGCTAATATTAAAGATCTATAAAGAGTATGGGATCTCTTTAAATCCCAATAAGTGTGTGTTTATTTTGCATGAAGGAAAACTATTGGGTCATATTGTTTGAAAAGAAGGATTATCCATTTACCCTAAAAAAGTAAGTATTATCCTAGATCTATCCTTACCAAAACATAAGAAAGGCATCTACAGCTTCCTTGGGAAGATCAACTTTGTGAGAAGGTTCATACATATTTTTGTAATCCTAGTCAAACCCATCACCACCATGCTAAAGAAGAGCTAAGTATTTATTTAGTAAAATTAAGGTAAGGCCGTATTTAAGGCCATCAATTATCCCATTTCCCAAGCACCCTCACTCTTAAATCCTAACTTCTTCAAGGACTTCATTTTGTACACCTTTTCCAATGTTGACAACATATCAACTATGTTGATGTAGAAGAATGGTGAAGGAATGGAGTATCCAATTGCCTTTTTTAGTTAAGGGCTAAAAGGATATGAAGTGGGGTACATTCTCATTAAAAAATAGGTTCTTATAGTCCTAAGGAGTTTGAATAAGTTTATACACATGCTCTCTAATAGTAGGATTCATCTTATGGTGTCTCATTCTAGAGTTAGATAATTCCTCCTTAATAAGAATTGGAATGAGAAGAGAGCAGGCTAGATCACCAAGGTCATGGAATATTATGTGGAAAAAAGGTCACTAATCTAGTTAGATGTAAGGGATTATGTGAGCACATGGTGAATGATTTCCAAGAAGACAAGGAAGTTATTTTGGTGACTCAAGATAACTCACAAGCAGGTGTACCTCCACTTCAAAAGAGTTGGATTCAAGACATGAATCACTTCTTAATAATAGAATAATACCCCCAAAGTTTTGACAGAGCCAAAATAAAGTATTTTAGGCTCTAATCCATACCTTATACATTGGTTGATGGAGTTCTTTTTATAAGGTACCTTAATTGGGTACTCCTTAGGTGCATTGATGATAATCAAGTGACCAAACTATTGGAGTAGTTATATGATGAAACTATAGGAGGCCATTTTATACCTAAAACCATAGTAAGAAAGGTATTGAGGGCTGGTTATTACTAGTCCAATATTTTAAAGGATGCTCATGCATGGGTTAGAAAATGCTAAAAATGTGTTCTCTTTATAGGAAAGCAAAAACTAGTAACCCTTCCACTCAATGCAATTTAGGTGGAGCAACCCTTCATTCAATGGGGGTTAGAATTCATAGGGATGATCAATCCATCATCAAGTATAGGGAATAAATGGGTGCTTATTAAAACTAACTAATTCACTAGGTAGGTGGAAGACATTGATTTGAAGGAGGCTAATGAGGGTGTAGTTCTAGATTTCTATGACAACCTTGTGACCAAGTTTAGTGTCCCATCCACTATTAATTTAGATAATACCTTGGCATTCCTTGGTATGAGCACAAGTAATGGTATCTCAAAATGGGCATCTACCTCATCACTTCTTCCAACCACTATCCTTAATGAAATGGAATGGTAGAGTCTATAAACAAGAATTTTCTAAGGATAATTAGGAGGACCATGGAGGAGAATCAAAATATATGGCACACCAAGATAAGGACTACCTTATGAGTTGATAGAGTGACTCTAAAATATTTCATTAGAAAATATCCATATGTCTTTATTTATGGAAGAGAATAAAAATTTCCTATCTCTCTCAATCTTTCTACATTAGAATTATCCCATCAGCTTGAGTTGATGGAGGATGAGCCCATGAATGTGAGGATGATATAACTCATGTAATTGGAAGAGACTAGAAACCTTGTTATGAAAACTTTAGAGTCATATCAAGCTCAGGTCAAAAGGGGCTTTGACAAGAGAGCTACAACAAAGAGCTTCAAATAAGGGGACCTAGTCTTCAAATGAGACTCAGATAAGGCCAAGCTAGGCAACCATACCAAGTTTGAAAACTTGTAGAGTGGTCTTTATTTGATTTATGGATGCAAGGAACATAATGCTTTTTAGCTTTCCCAACTAGATGGAGAGGTATTACCCATCCTATTCAATGGAATTCATTTGAATACTTTTTATTAGAATAATTACATCAATTTTAACATATTATACATATTAGATTAGCTTGTATGCTTTCCTTTAAGTGGCTTGTGCACATTTTCATTCTATTGTGTGTTTCCTTTTCATAAGTACCTTGGGGACTTTGTTGTTCTATATTATTTTGTTCTTGTTTCTTCAAGGAAGGTTATAGATAGAGATAGCCTTATGTTATCTTTATGATCAATTGAGAAATTACTTAGGACTCCATGTTCCCAATGGACCAGACAAGGTAAAATGGAATGTGTTCTCAAGTATAGTAAACATGTTTCCCTATGAGTCACCAAAAATGTTGGCCATTTTTGGCCCACTTACCAATTTTGTGCCTAGATGGATAAAATTGCTAATGGATGAGTAGATGAATAGAAGTTATGGATGGAATAAGTGGTTCAAAATATCTCATGCAACTTACAAAGCTTTTGAAATAATTTAAGTCAAATTAAATTGTAGATTGTCTAAATTCAAGAAAGTAGGTCTCCATGGTGGTCATAACATTTAATAGCATGAAATAGGTTTTCACATGTCTCAGGAGTTCACTCAAGCCATAGAAATTCAAGTAAAAGATAAATCATAAGTCTAAATGAACCAGGCCATCATAACTATGTCATCCAAAAAAGGAATGGAATAGTTCACTTATGTATTTTATAAGTCCACTTAGAAAGCATCAAGAGCCAAAATATTACAATGACATGGAGTTATTCATGTCAAGAACACACTTTACAAATTTATTGCTCACATGATATTTCCATCTCAATATTTAAGTGTTCAAAGATAGGCTTACAGAATGAGACATTCATGCAAGTGTCAAGTTTAAGATTTGTAAATGATCATTTGGATTCAAAAATACATTAAAGGGTTTAAATTTAATCAAGATATAATGGTCTATATGATCTTGCATACTGACACATGAGATCTAATGATTTGTTCTAGGGTCAAACATGTCAAAAGGTCCCTAGGTTAAAGCCCTGTAAAGAGGTATGAGTTGCACAAGATCTGACAATGTGGATCAACCAAGCATAAATCTAATGGTGTGATCTTGAATGATAAGGAGGTAGGTTCAAGAAAGATCAATTCTCAATTCTCAATTATACTAATGATCTAATGGTGCATAGGAACTAACAATTAAGTGGGCCCAGGTAGATTGAAGGTTGATGTTGCTTCATACATTATGATATAATGGTGTGAGTTAAATTCAAAAAGTTAGAGGATCTATATCAAGTGATTGTGATGCTTTGTATAATATGATCCAATGGTGTGAGTAGAGTCAATAAGGTCAACATATCTCAAGGAAAAATGAGAGGGTACCAAGTATAATTAGCTTGTTAGGTTCCTAAAAAAACCAATGGTCTACATGTATCTCATACAAAGTAAATCAACAAGTAAGGTTAAAAGTTGAAATACTAAGGGATCTTTAATGGGAGGCTAAACATATGACCAGGGTCAAGCCAAGGAATGCAAGGTCTTATAGGGTCATCATACCACCATTAAAGTTCATTTGAGCACCATTAAGAGGCCACAACCATGCAGTTATGTATTAATAACATAAAGGGGCACCATTGAAGCTAAATATAGACCTCTAGTTTGAATATCCATGGCATATAGGGTTCATTCTATGGTTATGTTCATCATTATTTAAACGAGGGATCCCTAAACATAATGAGATCTTAATTTTTATGGATGCTCAAAGGTAAAAATAGGTCTTTAGACCTAATAGAAATTAGGAAAAAAAAACTATATATTTTATAGGTCTACATCAACATACATGGCTACAGGAAAACCAATAAAGAATATTGGTTTTCCATATGTAGAAAGACTTGGGTCCAAGATTTGATCAAGGATAGATATTTGTGATTATGTAAAGGGTCATCATCCTTTAAAATGGCCATATATTCAACAAATAGCCATCTAAAATAGATTGGACCATGATTCTATCAGATCCATGAGCATGAATTTTTTGTATTCAATGGGAGATGGCATGAAGGATCAAAGAAATGGATCTAGTGGTTTGGACTTGTAACTAGGAGCATTCAATGCTTCCTCAAAACCTTTAGGGACTTTCTCATTTGGTAAGCCATGAGCAGTGTTTTAATTGATCAAAAAGGTGGAAAGGCATTCATTAGAGAAAAATATGGTATCTAAAGTTCAATTAATGATTGGGGATGGTGTGTTCCCTCTTTGATGGCATGTTCCCACTTTATTTCTCTCTCTTCTCCTATATATCCTAGTCTCTTCCCTATGTAGGGGTTCTCAGCTCTTAGAATTTTCATTATTTTTTGGGATAAGGATACTCATTGAGAATATTTCAAAAGTGTGCTCATTTGATATGGTTAAACCCTATGAAAATATTTTAAGAACTACCTCCTTTTGAAGTAATAGGATCAACTATTTGCCTATCTCTTGTCTTCAATCAATGCTTAGTATGCTTGTGTATGATGAATTTATGAAGGATAGTCTTCCTATTTTATTGTCCTTCTACTTTCCTCTTTGAAGGTTTTTTCAAGATAAATTATAGGTCTAGATTATTGTTCTACTTAGGACCTCTTTTATGAAATATTTATTCAACTAGTGAGATTGTGAGGTTGTGTAAGTTATAGTTGTCTTATGCTAATCTATTTTAGGTCCAAGCTTATATAAACATCCATTTAATTTTTTTGCATCACCCTTTTAGCCTTCTTATAAGCCCTTAAACCCATTCTAACCTTTTCTCATTGATTTTAATGAGTTTAGGTGAGCATCAAGAGGAAGTCAACCTTTTCTAGAGGTCCAACCCCATTATAGGTGACCTACATCCTAGGTTTGCTCCCATTGTGTAGCTCAATTGGAGGGAGCCTAAATAAGTCTCTCCAAGGGTGAAAATTAAGCCTATAACCTTGATTTATTTATGTGTAACACATCTAGCCAATGACCATATGGGGCCCATAGAATGTACTTTTCTAATTTTTAGTCAAGTCCTCCTCAATGCTCCACCAGAGCTAGTAAGTAATTTCTTTCTCTACCAATTTATTAGGTACATATTTAGGGAGGCATAGGGGAAGGACCTTATGTCCATAAATCATGATCACCATGTAATTTGGATATAAAAAACAATCGCCCCTTCAAAATAGTGTTTTCACTATGCTTTCTCTAACTTTAGGCATTGAAAACCCATGGATTACTTGTTAGACTTGATGATAAACATCCTTAGCAATCCTAACCATGTTATTGGTATATGAATAAATGTGTAGAAATTATAAATAATCACAAATGCAATTCTTGACATAGTCAGGGGTTGGTATCCAAAGCTCACCAAGGATTTTATACACTGTACCCATTACAACATCTAAAATATAAGACATCATGTATAAGTGACCCATGGGAGTGGGTCACTTTTTATTTCATATAACCTATTCTCTCAAATGGAAGCTTATAATTTCACCCAAATAAAATGTTGCATCACTAGTCATCATCGTATGTAACAAAGGCACTCAGTCCAAATTAATGAAATAGATGATGTGCATGTTGTATAGCCTATTAAGTAATGCCATCCCAATCTGCACTCCCATCCAAAAAAAATTGATAGGGGTGAGATTATTTCCTTTATATGTCATGGTTTCTCTATGGAAAATCCATGAACACATAACCTTATCCATTGAATTCTCTTTGTCCATGAAACTAACCTCTATTTGTCAAAATATGCATCTAAAACTAGTAGTGATAAATACCTTTAAAAATTATCTTTGTAGATGCATGACATGACTATTTGGTTATCCATGTGGTATATAAAATCATCCTACATAATATTCCCTACAAATAATAAATATCATAGGAGGTTGATACAGGGCATCACCTCAGCTTAGCCACTATATAATGTAGTTCTTGTCTCTTAAGGGAGATCAAGTCTATAATGAATAGTCATTCTGTGGGAGATAGATTTCTATTTAGTGAAAATATGTTGATAGAGTCCATAAGATCCCATAATTATGAATATGTTTCATACATATTATCGAAGATGGCGGCATCATAAACTGTATCCATAAATTTTATTGAATCCTTGATAAAAAATGGTGACAGTAGAAGTGCTCCCCTAAATGCTTTAGATGAAGATGTCATTGTAATTATTTGTACTTATTTTAGTTTGTTTACATGATCTATGAATAATTATCCTTTCCTCTAGTCACTTTTTTACTCACAATAATATCATAGGTAGCCAGGGTTTTTTGTGTGCAGGATAGTAGTCAAGTTTAAATTCATTTGAGAGAAATGAATACATCAATGGTTGTATGTTGTGTATATATCCTTTATCATTCAATTCTAGTTCATGTATTATAAATTCCTAATTTTCATATGTTTTGTATTATCTACATAGCTTAAATCTTGTTAGTTTAGCTATAGGGTATCCTTATCAAGTATTGGGAAGTATTTTGCTTTATTGGCTAAATATAGTGGGCTTTCAACATTCAAGAATGAAGATTCAAGTTTTATTTTGGGACTAAGCCTATGAAATATCCTAAAAAATATTCTAAACATAAAGATCAAACAAAATCCCAAAGACCAAAATCCATTAGATAAAATGCTTGAAGATGAAAATCTATCAAACAAAATATCTAAACAGAAATCCTAAACAAAAAACTTAAAGACCAAATATTGTTGTAACAAAATTTTCAAAGAAAAATTCTAAAATAGACAATTCATTTAGAACATTTATTTATACAAAATTTCTAATGTAAAAACTCCAAATAGAAATCTTGAATAAAAAACTCGAAGACAAAAATCCATCAAAATAAAATGTCTAAACAAAATATCCAAAGAATAAGACCTGAATAAGTTTCTTTGAATAAACTAAGTCTCAAAAAATATACATAGTTAAATAATATATATACCAAAAAGGCATTAATTGATTCAGTCCATAAAATATATAATACCATGCTTGATTATTCTAAGTGTAAATATTAAGGATCAATCCATTTAGAACTTAAATAAACATGTAGAAGAAAGGCTTAACAAATAAGGACACAATTTGAAAAAAGGTGGGTCCCCATTTCTTCTTCAAGAAAAAGGGGGATTTTTGGTATAATAGAATCCTTAGGGATGGCTTCTTGTTCACCAAACAAATGATTGATATCAACATTATGCCTTCATTCTTTATGAATATCTATAGGCTTGCTCAATTCCTCAAATTCATGCACAATGGCATGGAATTGCTTCCACATGTCATCTACCTCTTCATGATGTTCATGCTTATGATTGTTCTCTTATTTTGTAGGTAGAATGGGCTTCTCTCTAAGACTACCATGTTTTCACATAGCTAGGATACTCACACCATCACTCATATGTATAAGATAGTTTCCACATGCAACTTGCTCTAGGATGTTATCATGATCTACCTCAAGGACTCCATCACAATATTCATGAATAATATAAGTACCAAGGCCTATTTATTCAAAACCACTTTCCTCAACTCCCCACTCATCAAGATACAAATTAGATATGTCATCAAGGAGAGTTAGAGGATCTTGATCACTAGGGTGGTCATCTTCTTCAATCACATTTCAATTCATGTTAGAAGTGTCAGGCATATAAGGTTCAACATGAAATCTAGAAAGAGGATCTAACATGATTGTCACTTTTGCACCATATCTAGTCTTAAATCCCATATAGGACCAATCTAAAGTTAGATAACCTCTAATTTTAGTAGTGAACTCTATAGATAAACAAAGTGCAAAATGAGGAAGCACATCTACCACTACAACATCCTGAGAAATGGTGAAGGTAGGACAAGCATAAATAATTATTTTCAAACCTCTTATTATGCCAATGATATTGGCATCTGACCCATCTAATTATAGTAGTCCTTTGTATTGGGGTTCATACTTCAAGTTCAATTTGTTAGCTACCTACTTGGGCATGACACAATTACTAGTTCTACTATCAATGAGATAATTATGTACTAATGCATCTCTAATAATTATGGATAGATAAAAAGGAGGTTTGTCTACCTTTTTAACTTTGCTTGACTATCCCTCACTTGGATTTATGCTATTTTTCAAGGCTACTATAATGAAATCACTTCAACAATAAAGTAGAATAATAGAAATATATCTAAATATGACTGAAATATATCAAAATATATGATAATAGATAAGCCACTTTGAGGGAGAAACCTCCACAAGCTTCAATAAGAGCAAAATTCACAATATGATGATAAACAATTACCCTCTACCTCCTATATATAATGTATCTAGGCCATGGTTACTCCATAGGCCAACCTAATAACCAAATGAATACATAGAGAAATGTGATATAGCATCAAAGAGGGATAATTAAGCCACAATTTGACTATTCCTATCCTCATACATGTGATAGGTTAGGGCCATAACATGCCCTTCCCCTTCAAACCAACATTGTCCTTAGCATTGAACAACTTTGGATGTTGTTGCAGAAAATCTTCACCTTCCCAAGTTGCATCTTCACTGCTCAGGTTCTTCCACTTGATCAGATATTCCCTAATCTCTCTAGTTCTCAACCTCTTAGTACAAGTTTGGATGATCTTCTCTAGTTCCAAAATGACTTGTCCTTCTTCATCTAGTTCTGGAAGTTCTTTCTAGGCTAAAACTATCTATCCAATGACCTTCAAACATGAAACATGAAATACTAGGTGTATGCGAGATAAATGAGGTAACTCAAGCTTATAAGCCACACTTCCAATTTTTTGTAGAACCTAATAAGGGCCATAATACTTATGAGCAAATTTGTTGTCCTTTTTCTATTACTTTAAGGACATCTACTTATAAGGCTTTAAATGAACAAATACCCAATCACCCACCTCAAAATTTCTCTCACTATGGTGTTGATCTGCTTGTTGCTTCATCCTATTTTGTGCCAAGTCCAAATTCTCTCTCAAACTAGCCAAAACCTCGTATTGATGTTGAATGTGCTCCTCCACATTTTGAACCTTGGTTTTCACCTTTAATGAAGAAGTAATCAAAGGTGGATGGTAACCATATAGTGATGGAAATGGAGACATTTTAGATGAGGTATGGAAAGATGTGTTATACCACCATTCTGCAAGTGGTAGCCATTTAACCCAATGTTCCTATTTATCTGATACAAAATAATGGAGATACCCCTCTAAACATTTGTTAACCACTTCTATTTTTCCATCAGATTAGGGGTGGTAAGATGAGCTATGAGTTGGTTAAGTACCCAAATAGGAAAATAGTTTAGTCTAGAAATTACTAGTGAAAATAGGATCACTATCACTTACAATTATTTTGGGGGTTCCATGTAATTTGAGAACTGCTTCTAGAAAAATAGTTGCTACTGTACTTGCTAAAATGGGTGTGAGAGAGCAAAAAAATGGGCATATTTTGTAATCCTATCCACAATGACCAAGATAACATTCTTACCTTTAGAAAAATACAACCCTATGATGAAATCCATGAAAATCTCCTCCCACCTTTGACTAAGAATTGCTAATGGTTGTAATAAACCTAGGGTCTTAATTGTCTCACCTTTATTCTATTGGCATATCAATCATTCTACCACAAAATTTTGTACATCTCCCTTGAGTCCTTCCCAAAATAATTCTTTCTTAATTCTACGATATGTTTTCAAGAACCCTGAGTGTCCCCCAATTGGAGATGCATGCAACTCTGCAAGAATATTATGCTTAAGCTTAAAATTTTTGCATAAATATAACCTACCCTTATACCATAGGACATTACCTTTCCATTCAAATTTGTTAGAGGCTAAAGTACCTTGCTAAATATTTTGAATTAGAACTTGTGTATCCTTGTCTTACTCAAATTCTAATCTGGCTTCATCCACCCAATCTGCTTGCAATATAGGTATTGCATAAAGTAATGCTTCTGTGGATGTATCTCATCTAGATAGTGCATCTGCTACTACATTATCTTTACCCTTCTTATATATGATTTCAAAATCATAACCCAACATTTTGGTTACCCACTTATGTTGTTCCTCAGATGATAATCTTTGATCTAAAAAGTATTTGAGACTATCATGATCAATTTTCACCTTAAAATGTCTACCCATCAGATAGGGCCTCCATTATTTAATTGCATGAAGAATAGCCATCATTTATTTCTCATAAATAGGTTTTTATAAATTCTTACCTTTAAATTGATGACTCTCAAATGTAATGGGTCTTCCTTCCTGCATTAGTACCACTCCCAACCCAGATCCAGAAGCATCACATTTAATAATGAATATCTTTGAGAAGTCTGGAGTAGCCAAAATTGGAGTGGTGCACATAGCTACTTTTAGTTTCTCAAATGCTTTGGTGGTAGCATCATTCTAATGGAAGGCATCCTTCTTTAGCAATGTAGTGAGTGGAGTTGGTATGCTGCCATAACCTTTCACAAATCTTTGGTAGTAACTTGTTAGTCCTAGGAACCCTCTGAGGTTTTTGTGAGTTTTTGGCATGGGCCATTCCATCATAGCTTTGATCTTTAGGGGATCAACTTTGACACCTTCATGGGAAATAATGTGACCTAGTTACTCTACCTCTTGTACTCCAAAAGCACATTTGGATGGCTTCACATAAAGTCGATGCTTCTCCAAAACTATCAACACCTGTTTCACATGTTGCAGATGTGCTTCTTATGTCTGACTATAAATCAATATGTCATCAAATAAAACTAACACAAACTTCCTTAAAAAAATGCCTAAAAATAGTGTTCATCAAGCTCTAAAAAGTAGAAGGTGCATTTGTAAGACCATAGGGCATTACCAAAAACTCATAATGGCCCTCATGCATTCTAAAATCAGTTTTATGAACATCTTCATACTTGATTCTAATTTGATGGTACCCCAAGAGAAAGGTCTAATTTTGTGAAATAATTAGCACCATGCAACTAATCAAGTAAATCATCAATTACTGGAATAGGAAACTTATCTTTGATGGTGTACTTGTTGAGTTCCCTATAATTTGGGCACATCCTCCATGTGTCATCCTTCTTTCACACCATGACCACTGGTGATGAATATGCACTTTGGCTATAATTGATGATACCTGCCTCTAGTATCTCATGGACCATTTTTTTATTTCATTCTTTTGTGCATATGGATATCTATATGGTCTGATATTTGGTGGTTGACTCCCCAAAAGTACTTGAATGGCATGATCATGTTCTCTTATTGGTGGTAGTCCTTTTGGCATGGCCCCAAAAATAGATGGGTGGTCATCAGGAATCATCTGTAGATCAGGATGTGTAGATGCTTGTGTGGTTTGAACTTCTATGGAACATAATCATGCAATAATTCCCTCTACCCCCTTTTTTAGTATATTGGTCATCTGATGTGAACTAACCAATTGTGGAGATTTTGCCTATAATCCATGTAGTTCAATTTTCCTACCTTCAAAATGAAAGTGCATGAATAGTTCTTGGAAGTTCATCTCAAAGGTACCTAAGGTTGTGAGCCATTGGACTCCCAAAATAATGTTTGTGTTACCCATGGAAATAGAAAACATAGGAGAATCAAGATTGTACTCACCCATAACAAGCTTAATACTATGGTATTTGCCTGAACAATTAATTATGCCACCATCTACAATCATGACTTGAAATTCTAGTGCTGGGTAGATGAAATAGTTTAATCGAGTGGCCAACTTATGGTTGATGAAGTTATATGTGATCCCTAAATCAATCAACACTGTCACCTTTTGTTTCTTGAGGAAACCCACCACCTTAAGAGTTTGTGGAGTGCTAATACCTATAAGTGCATGACAAGAGATTGTAGGTTGGGAATTTTTAGGTACCTCCTCTATCTCTTCCTCATCATCATTAGATGCATCATCTTCTTCATCTTTATTAGATCCCTTAATGTAGAATAACTTCTTCTCAGCACATCTATGTCCTTTGCTCAACTTGTTGTCACAACTGAAACATAATCATTTTGCACGCTTCTCTTCAATTTGTTGTGAGGTCAATCTGGTAGGTGGAGGAAATGTTGGTGTCAATATCCTACAATCTTTGAAGTGAGTGAATGGCTACTTCTTATTGGCAATGAAGTTTTCCTCAACTCTACATGCCATGATAATAGAATCAAAAATCTTAAGTGGATTAAACATGTGTACCTCATGTTGAATTTGGTCCTTGAGTCCACCCAAAAATAGGTCATTCAAGTTCTCCTCAGAAATTTGCTCCACCCATGAGGATAGGTTCTAGAAATGATAAATGTACTCATTAATGGAGCCAGTCTGTCACAATTTTTCTAGTTGGCTAAATTAATTCTCTGTCACACTATTGCCATAGTGTAATTATAACTCCTCTATAAAAACTGACCAAGTGACATTGAGAGTCATCTTTTTCTTTTGAGCACACAACCATCAATACCAAATGAATTGATCAGGTTCAAGATAAAAGGATGCCATGGTAACCTTTTATCCACCTGGGATCTGATGTAGATTAAAAAAAATCTCCATTTGGTTGATCTAATTGAGTGGATATTTTCCATCAAATTTGTGCATATCCACCTTTGGTAACAGGTTCCTCTGTGGCACTGTAGTTAGATTTGAAGTAGACTGGTTGGGAGAACCACCCTAGTGGGGTTGTACAATAGCATTAGCTAGATGATTTGATTGATTATTTTTTATAGTTTATATGATATCTACCAAAATATCTTATATGGATTTTGTATTAGATTGTATGCCTTGTACCTCACTCTGAATGCCTTGCACATTATAGGGCTCACTTTATGATCTATGTCAAATAACCTTGGTAAAAAATGTCTAGTACATCCCCCTTTTGACTCCATCTCTTCCTTGTTAGGAGTTTTACCTAGAGTTTCATCACCCTTTCCTCGGCCCCGAGTTTGTGGACTTGCCATAAAAGGGCTTTATGATGTCGACCCTAATTGGTACTTTTTGACCTAATTTTGACCAAGCAATTTTAGAATTATGTCAGCCTCAAATCAAAATATGCAAATAACATACCATAGCCAATTTTTCTAAACTTTCCAAAAATTTAAATAACTCTAAAAAATTCTTTGAATTGTGAACTATAGAGCAATTTTATGAAAAACACTAAAATAGAGATAACTTTTGTAAAATAGATCTAAATAATCTGAAATTTTAATGGAAGATTAATTTAATTATTTCTCACCTCTAGTAAAAAATTCTAGATATTTTTGCAACCATTTTTTAGATATAGCCAAATTTTAAAAACTAGGTTTTCGCCCACAAGATTGCCCAAATCACAGCTCTGATACCACTTGTAATGAAATTACTTCAAAAATAAAGTAGAATAATATAAATATATCCAAATATGACTAAAATATATTAGAATATATGATAATAGACAAGCCACTTCAAGGGGGCAACTTCCACAAGCTTCAATAAGAGTAGAATTCACAATATGATGATAAACAATTACCCTCTACCTATTTAGCCCATGGTTACTCCATAGACCAACCTAATAACCAAATGAATGCATAGAAAAATGTGATATAGCATCAAAGAGGGATAAGTAAGCCACAAGTTAGCTATTCATATCTTCGTACATGCGATAGGTTAGGGCCGTAGTAGCTACCTCTCTTTGGCTAGGTTGTTTGGTTATTAAACTAAGCTTGGACAACTCTTCTTGAATTAGATCTACTTGTCCAATTATTTATAATTTATCCCACATGGATACATTCACATGAGACCTCTTTGTTTTCTCTATAATATTAATGAAAGGACCACTAACTTTTGATTGTATAATAGTAGGAATCATACTACTTACACTTTAAGGATTTTGAGGTATGAAACCATTCCTAACATTCTGATCTATTTGACTTAGTTGTGTATTTGGAATGACATTAGACATACCTAGTCTTATACTTGCTTAAAAATTCATTGGAGAACCATTAGTATCCCCTTAAACTTCTTCAATGCCTTCCTCTTACTTCTTATGTTTGCACCTATAGAACTTGTATCCATACTTGCATGCCTTTAATGTTTGACTACACATGAGTCATATTGCTACCAATTTACTAATGTATACCCCACTTTATCACCCTTTCCATCAGTCACTCCTCCATTTGGTACTTCATATTGAGTCATATCTAACATAGTTCCCAAATTTGAGGCTTGATTGAAGGACTAATTGACATAGGGAGATAGATTATAATGTTGATCCAATGAAGGTTAACTATTATGTTCTTGGGTAAGGTTATTTTTATTAGGCACTAGTACCCTTGAGGTGGAAGGATCATTGGGATTGTAACCATCATATGGCTTAGATTGTACCAATTATCCTTGACCTTGAGTATGACCTTGAAAAGGAGGTCTATTACCTTGATAGTTGGGTTAGGACTAATTAGGTTGATAATGACTTTGGAAGGGATACACTTGATACTATTAAATGATCCTCTTTAGGCCTATTATCTCTTGTTCTATAGATCTTATCCTTTTTTACTCATCAGGTTTACTTGGTTGGATAGGGGGAATAGACTTATGTTTATATGTAGGAGTAGGAGCAACAACATGTGTAAGGGTTTGAAAATTAGGAAATAGGGGCATATGAGGTCTTGGATAAATCTTCCCATCCTGAATCAAACAATTCTTTGAACTAATTACCACTTTATATGCATTAGTTAGAGTGTTACTTCCCATATAATATATCATCATTAAAATGTCACTATCAAATGATTTAAGGTAGTATAGGAAATCATGGTGAATTTTTGGTCTTACCAATATTGGGATTCTATCCCATGTCTTCTAAAATATTGTGTTGAAGTGTTGAATGACTTATTAAGGTGCTCTCCTAATGGTGGTCAGCTACTCTATTAGTGACAAGTTATCACTCTTGTCCTTAAATTTTATTCTCAATGTATCTCACAACTCATCCCAAGTTGTGATTAATTCAGGTGCCAATGTTCCATACCAATCATGAGATTTTCCTTTGAAAGAGATAGAAAACAACCTGATTAGAATGTTCTCCTCTATGATTTGATGAATATTTCATAAGTTATAAATATTTCTTATATGCTCAATAGGTGTGATAAAAATCTCACCGGTGTATGATGGAACACTTTTGAGGGAAGATATGGGGATGTCATCATATTAGGCAAGTCTTAGAGGGATATAACCATTGAAGGAAATAAAAGGATGGTTCCTTGCCATGGTGACCTTAGGACTTTGCAATAATGGGGGAATCAATAACTTTTTTATGGGCTTGTGAGAAAAATAAGACCACTTTAGATAGGGATGAGTGTTTTCAAATCTAATTCCTTTGTAGGAATAAGGAAGAAGCTCTTGAAATTTAATATTTATGCCTTTGTTGAGAGACCTTGTGTTTATCTTAGGCATAAAATAATGTACTAGTCTATAACCAAGATTGAAACTTTGGAGTCACCATATACTATAAGAAGTGGACTGTTATAGCTCCTTGTTGTTAAATCCAACATCTATCTTGAACAACATTCATGGATTTTGTGTCCCATCAGGCATTTTAAAACTATTATAGATTAAAATTTCACCCTATATAATTCAAGTAGTCCTTCTCAATTTTATGATAACATATAACTCTCTCTCCTCATAGACAAGCCACTACAAGAGATAGATCTCTAGGTTTGAAAGGGATATATCCCTTAATTTATCTTTTAGGATCACATTACACTAAGATAATCACTATTGGGGATGAAAAGGGAAGAATGAGACATAAAATAAATCTATGCTAATGAGGTGATACACCAAGATAGCTCCACACAATACACTTTCATCTGCACTTAAGAAATAAGATTATTCAAATTGATGTCAACTCTATGTCATTCTAGCATAAGTATTTATCATAGAGGTATATTGATATGTCTATCTAGAGGTGGGTGAAAATAAGTTATAATACAAGACACTATAATCCTCTCTCACACTTCAAGACACACTTAACAACCAATACACTTTATGAAACTTGTTAGAAGAGATATCACTCAGATAAACATGCAAGAGTAGAAATGGACGCAATGGAGTATATTCATCACTTGTCAACCATAAAAACCAATTAAAACACTTAATAAAGAGATTTAATATATTTAATTAACTTTATAAAGCTTTATTCAAAGGAAAATGAGGTGTCAAAACTAGTAGGTCTTTGCCATACTAATTGTGGATCCATTACAAAGCCAAAAAGGCTTGAATATATAGAATAAAGGAGAGGGCAGAGAAGTGTAGCTCAAAGGTCACAAGGCCACGTGTCAAACTATCAAAAATAGTTAAAATACCATGGAATTAAGTGTATAATAAGTTAGGAAGCTATCATAAACATGTGTTAATCTGAAACATAACACCTTCCTCAATTTGGTATATAACTCTTCATTGTCTTCCTTTGAAATTGCCTTCATGATGGTGAGGGGTTCACTTGATTATATAAAAATAAAATAATAAGCCTTGACACATATAATATAACATTATAATGAGGATAATAGGTTAGTGAAATTCATCTATGCCTCCCTAACTGATGGACTCATCTTTGTCACTTGTCATTCACTGCCTACAGTCATTCATCATTAGCCCTCTAGGTCTATCCTCACACTTATCACCTAATTATCTTGAAATTTATCATGGAGATACATTAAAAAGGATGTAATAAAATTTATTATAACCTCCATACCTTCCAATCCATTAGGTAGACCTCAAAATTTTCCAAGTCACCTTGATCATTACCTCACTAAGTAGTCACTTCTCCTTCTCACTATCTCTTTTAGACTACCTATAATGAAAAGTGTAGAAAAGAGGTTTTCATTCACAACCATTATGAGAATTGGGTTTTAGGAGTTATGACAAGTCTCTAAAAAAATCCCATAATGGATATCACTTGTTCATTATCATTCATACCTAAAAAACATCTTAATTCTTGTAAAAAAATAATATTAGGTCTATGTGTACATATGATAGTAAGGCAAAAGTGGATGTCAAAGAGCCTGAGGGAGTTATAGATATATCCAAAAAAAATCATGTCCATTTGATCTCGTCTAGATGCATCTCCATTTTTTCTTCTCCATTAGGTCCAATCAAGGGTTTTAGGATGGTTTGGTCTCCTAGGCTTCAATTATTATTCATAAAAGTTAGACATCTAACTTTTGAACTAATTCCACAATGTTGGGGTAAAGTACCCCATAAAATATTCCTATATCCTTGATTCACCATGAAGTCTATACATATAAATATGAGCATTTAAATATGTCCTCTCAAGCTCTTGACTCCATTTTGAGTAGGTATGAGAGAGGTTTGGGTCAAAATGACCAATTTTATGATGTTATCTACAAACAAATGAATCTAATCAATCTTATACTTTCTCTTGGATAATATCATATGGTTCAAAAAGTTTTCATGGTTTTGTGAATATGCCATCTAACCTTGAGGCTGCATTTGGTCATTAATTATCATGACTTCTGAGTAGGCCCAAGTTAATGTGTTTATAACTAGGAGAGATCTTTTCAAAAACACAGAGGTCATGGGATCCACTAAAGCCTCATTAGGTCTATAATGGGATATGGTTCTAATGAACCATTTTTGGAAACTGGTGTTTAAGTCTCTGATGTTATCATTAACATATATTTTAATTATGGTGAATAGCTGATATAAAACATAGGGACTAATGAATTTTCCAAATTGAACAATAAAAACATTATTAAAATCATCCCAACTAGTAATGTACTCTTCAAGCAGATTGAGAAACCATTCATATGCAACATCTTTAAAAGTAAAATGAAATAGTCTAGATGCTACATCTTCATGAGTATAATCATATATGATGTGAAATTGGATGACTTATGCATGGATAATATCACCCAACCTATAGGTCCTCTTTCTATCTCACTTAACCCTTCTTGGGTAGACTTTCATTAATTCCCAGTCACTTGTAGATTTTTTAACTTAGATTTTTGAGATCCAAGTAGCACTCTTAGACCTAGATTCATCTCCCAAGTCTCATCCTCCTAGGAAAATAACACCCAACTTGGATAAGATCATCAAAATTTAAGGGTGTCTTATTTTTGGTGATATTTTCCAAGTTCACTTTAGCCTTAAATGGTTAGATTTTCTCGATTCCTTATCTTTTCCCTTGTCAGCCTAATGCAAGTTCATCTAACCCATGATCATATATTTTCCTATAAGATTCCATTAAATTTCCATTTATAAGAGTTGTCACTCATTCATAGGAAAGAATCAAGAATAAAAGCAAGCACAGTCAAGCACTCTTCCCTATTCTCTGCATACAACTTTCTACGACCAATTCAAACCTATTCAAGCACTCATACCAGTATCTAGTCATCCAAAGTGCATTCTAGTTTTGCATCTAGTTGCATACATCACATAATTGCACCAATCACTTTAAATGGAATAACTACATTAGCTTGAACCCTCTTCAAAGTATTGGTATGTAGGCAATGTACCCACACATGGGGTGTGAAGTGCATCCAGTGTATCCTTTACACACTAACCCCTTCTCTCTTTCCTAAGTTTACTAGTTAAGTTCAATTACCAGGAGCTTCTAAGGCTTTTAAATATTGAATCACACACATAGTGAGATTTACATAGACCTAGGCTTCAATATTTCACTACTAGGGTGTCACAAGCCTACTGAAGAAAACCTAGAAAAGCCAAACCACTATGACAACAACATCAAAAGTGGATAACAATGTCAAAAGTGGACAATAGTGCCAAAAAGTGGACTACAATTCCAAGTAGCAGGGTGTCTTGAGTTTAGTGCTTTTGTCTAATACAAAAATAGAGTTTTGGGTCCTGTTTAAGATATTTTTCCATCCCTACATAGTAATTTATAGATCTTACTTCATCTATTTCAGCCCAGAGTAAGCTATGTTTGATTTCTTTATGCTTCTTACTATTTTTAGAAAAGGTAAAATACATATCTATTTACATAAATTAGTAGGATAATTGAAACACATTTATTTACGAATTTACATTTATTCATACCTTTATTTTCTTAGGTTTAAACACCTAATTCCCAAAAATAATAAAACATTTGGTGAACCTAACTTACTTCAAATTTATGCACAAAAAACCTACAAACCCTAGGGCTAATTATTTATAATTTTTTGCAATTTTTTATTGGTTTTTTATAAAATTAAAAATCATAAAACTAAAAATTAATTGAAATATTTTCAATAAAATCACCAAAAACCCTAGTTTGCACATACTAGGTCCTATTTGCATACAAACACTTTCAAACCACTAGGAAAAATATACTACAAACTTTAGAAATATTTTTAGATTTTTCAAAAAAAATTCAAGCTAAATTCTACAAATTCATAAAAAAAATTCAAATTATTGCACTAATTTTGAAAAAAAAACTTTCAAAACCCTAGTTGCATCAAATACATTCTCAGTTATTATTTAGTACTTTTTGCATAATTTTCTAAAAAATTAGTTGCATATCAAACTCAAAAAATTAATTTAAAATTAAAAAGTATATAGTATGTTGAAAATAATATTTTTTAAAAATCCCTAGTTGCATATACTAGCCCCTTATTTATTTTTGAGATATCACCTTATATGTTTCAAAATTTAGTATCCTTTTCATGCATATTCCAGTTCTTTGCTTAGATTATATCAAGGTGATTTTTACTAATATCATCCAAGTTGTTTTCCTTATGCCACCTAAGTTCATTTCATCTCTTCCCTCAAGATGAAGTGCAAGACTGAGTGGTAATCATCCTAAATTCACTTAGATTCCTGTAACTTGACCATATACCATGGATAAACAACTAATTCAAGTTCCAGTCATAGATTTTACACATCCATATTACACTAATTTCAATCAGGATAATTTTGATAAAGAGCAGTATGAAAATAACAATGATGATGTGCATAGTGATACTCATGCTCCACCACATTGGACTACTGATCCACTTTCACCCATTGTCAATAATAAAGTCATACTCAACAAAGATTTGGTTTTACAAAATTTCAAAGAAAGACTTAAGAAATAGCCTAAAGATCATAAAATAATTCTATAATCTATGGAAATAAAAAATGATAAGCAAGTTGAGTCTTCCAATCATTCAGAGTAGCTAATTACAAATGAAACTACAAGGGAAACTATGTCTCAACAACCCCCTATAGCAGCCCAGACTTCTTCTATGCCACTAGTTGTAGTTAATACATACCTATCTCCTAATGCGACATCCCTTGTGAAATAGATCCACTCTCTTCAATCCAAGGTGCAACATATAGAGCAAGGTACCACTAGACATACATAGGCATCGGATTCTTTTTCACTTTTGCATACACCATTATCAATTCACATTTCTTCTACATCCTTTCCATAAAGATTTGTTCAACCTAAGATTACTCTTTATGATGGTAGGTGTGATCCAGAGAAACATTTGAGAGATTTTAATGTAGCATGTTTGGATTATGTACCCAATGACTAGCTACTTACCAAAATCTTTTCATAGAGCCTAAAAGATTATGCTTTACAATGGTTTTATAGTCTATTAAAATAGACAGTCAAATATTTAATCCTTTGGTTGACATGTTCCTAGCACATTTCAATATCAACATTGGTGATCAGGTCTCATATGCATAAATTGAATAACAAAAACAAAGGTCAAATGAGCCTATCATGGATTATGTTCTTATATACAAGACTATTATGGCTAAGTTAACTAGCCCCATGGCTAATTAAGAGCTACCAGACATCTTCAAATAGAGCCTTCTACCAGCACTACATGAATCCATTGTGTTTAAAATATTCTCTTCCTTCACTAAATTGTGTCATGCACTTAATACAAGAGAATTCAAGTTAATCTTAATGGGAAAACTCAAGTATTCAAGTACTCTAGACACAACAAACAAGAGTAATAGAAAATTCCCATATAAGGTTAAAATCAATGACAACAAGAATCAAAATCAACCAATAGTCAATACAGCTGTAGAGTCCCCTCAACATGTGGTTTTATCAATACCTCCTCGATGTGCATATACCAATTTACCAGTTTCTCCAATAAAAGTTTTACGATAGTTATTGGAATGCAACATCATAACTCTCCCACCTATCAAATAATTAGATCCAGTAAAGCCTCTTCCATATGGATATGATCAACATGTATTTTATGATTTTCATAGGGCACCAGGCCACACCACAAATAGATGCATCAATTTTTGACATAAGATACATGACTTGATAGATGATAATCTACTTGATCTAGGCACTTTAATTGATCCTCCAAAGATAAATCCAATATAAGATATATCTTTGAAAATATTTTTAGATCCATTTCCATAACATTCAAAATAAGATCGAGAGGACACATCTAAATTTCATCATACATACCATACACATCCTCCACTAGTTATATACCAGGGGCCTTTAGTTGAGGCACATCCTTTGAGAGGTATGATAGGTGTGTATGAGTCCAAAGTTCCAACTAGGCCTTTTATATATTTTTTAGATTAGGAGATTGTGGAGGATGATATAAGTTATAATGCAATTTTTATTATAGCACATATCCATAATTAGCCTATCCACAGTATACTCATTGATAATTATTCTATCATTAATATGTACACCTTCATACTACCATAAAATTTGGGTTATTCAAAGTAGGATATCACTCTGATTGATACAATTATTAATGGTTTTAGTGGGAATATTTTGAGTTCATTAGGTGAGATAGTACTTCCACTATAGGTTGGTCCTACACATGTGGCTACACCATTCACTATAGTTCCTAGCATAGGAGTTTGTGACATACTACTTGGTCAACCATAGATTCAAAAATTAAAGGCAGTACCTTCTATACTTCATAGATGTGTGAAGTTAATTCATGCTAATCAAGTTATTATAGTCAACAGAGTTCCTTATGAGTCACCACTCCCCACTTCAGAGCCATATAGTAGCTACCAATCACCAGATCTAATTTTTACACTAGTTTTAGCTTCTCCTTCAGCTTCTATTATAGTTTCAATTTAGGTTTATCCATAGGTACAACATCTATCACTAGTACAAAGGGTTCATACACCCCCATAGCCTCAAGATTCTAGATGTTTTTTAGTGATATTATTCACACCTAGATCAGTTAAACTGAGATCTTATATAGCTACACAGAGAGCACCTATTGAAAGAGATTCTTCTCCTACTTTTATATGGGTCCCTAAGAGCCCTACAGTTACATATACTTCTTAGAGTCATAGGGGGACCCCACATTTAGTTTCCAGTTCAAATATTTTAGAGTATTTATAATGTACACATATTTTAGCTTCATAATCTTAGTCATACACATGTGCCTCACGATCATGCATGATTTATTTGTTCAACATAGGACACCAAGATAGGGAGTATCACCTGAGACTCATTAGTTAGTATCATTATTCTTATTCCTTATACATAGTTCAAATATTTTCAAAAAAAATACAACATTCAAAAATACCAAAAACATTTGATTTTATGCATCACCCATACTTTACATCACTATTATCATGCTAGGACTTGCATTTGTTGTTTCATGTTATTGTATGTCAATTTTTTACATTACCATAAATCACTTGATTTTATTTGAGTGTGTGTAGTGACATCTAGTTATTTGATTTCTATATTCTACCCATAGAGGGGGTATTCTTACTTCTACATTCAAGATATACATCATTACACATACCCACTAAGGGTATCTTCTACATGACTACACCATCCAAGTTATGTCATTCCTACACTACACACTCTGAATTATCATGTTGATGTACATTACTTTATAGCTTACAAAGAATACTATATCAACATCTCACTAGTATATAGCACTTGTGTATTTCCTAGCATATACCTAGTCTTGTACTACACATGTTTTTGATACTTTCACATTTTCTTTGATTAGCTAGATGTGCTTGTATCCTTCCAGATATTACATACTTTCTCTACTTTCTTAGCATAGCTTGTGTGACTACATTTTCAATTTCAAATTATCTCATGATTGTGCCTTAGGACATTTTCCAATGTCCTTTGTTGGTACTCCTTTGTATGCCAATTTTGATTATTTCACTTGTATGTTTATGAGGTATTTGAACATGTCTTCCATACTTGTTTCTAGTTTGAGTGACATGTGCCCATATACCTTATTTGCATGGCCCCTTATCCCATCTAGTATGCTTCTTGATTTTTGATTCTTGCTTTTTACTTCTTGCTTGTTTGCTTGTTGCTTGTCAAATGTGTGAAATTCCATGATCCATATCATTCATTTTCTTTGCTTTCTTGGATGCCATGATGGACATCATGCTCCATCCCTCCAACTAACAACTAATAATTAACATTTCTAATTCCAGTTCAGTACATTATACATGCTTTCACATTGTTATATCTATCTAGGCATACCTTTATTGATATAAAAATATATTAGTAAAAACATTTTTATATCTTGAAACATATTATCAAACATTAAATGTTATATCATACATCTTTTCAGAATTAACACACTTACACAACTCCTTTCTTCTGAGGTAAGTCATTATAGGTTTATCATTCCTACCCTCAGAAGAGGGGTCATGAAATAAGGGCTTTGTCATATAGATAAAACCTCTTAGCAATAAAAAAATTAGCATTCAAAATAGTTATCACAATATTCAAATATCAAACTAGTCAAATCAAAGTAGAAAAATAAGAACAATCTCAACTTAACAATCAGTTTTCACATCAAATAGTAGCACCATAAATGGATAGTAGCACTAGAAATAGATATTATCACCAAAAATAAGGATGTCAATAGTTTGGTACTCTTATCCAAGTGTAAAAACATGTAGGGTTTCCAAAAATAGGCAAAAAGTTTAGTTTAGGGATAGTTTTTATACTTTCAGATCCTTCAAATTCAATAGTTTTACCACAATTTTCTTAGATACATGGGGTTATCATGTATGGCATGATGATTATCACTTTAAATTTAGATTGGTAAATTGACATAACTTATAGATCAAAATCTATGTTCCAAACATCAGTAATTAGGGGTAATGTGCATGACACATTGATCTTCTTTTGTTTCTGACTTTATTTTATTCTAGGCATTCTCAATAGTTACATGCCTTACTCCATCTATAAGTGGTTAGCCATTTTGAAAGATGGAGATTAAGCTTGTATGAAATCCACTCCAAAACTCATGTATTAGGCTTAGATGAAAGCCAAATTAGGAACTCAAGTATTCAAAAAGATAAAATTGTATGAGTAGCCTAGTTTCCATCACACATTCAGCTCTCTATGTCATAGTGTCAAATTTCCATCACATTCATGGGCTTCATGATCTATCTCATATGACATCTATTTTATACCAGTATCACTTCATAGCTTAACATTATGGGGTAACAATGGAGCCAAAGGGCTAGCCTTTCTATTCTTGATCCACCTATGTAGAGAGATTAGACATATAGTCTAGACATCGATTAACACACTCATGATTCATTAACTTCATTTAGTTGGTGATAATGGAGCCAAAGGGCCAACCTTTGCATTCTTGAGCCATATTTTAGGGAATTGAGCACTAAGCTCTATTTGTGATATTATTCTTTATTTAGCACATACTAATCACAATCTAGCATCATAATAGGTTTTGTATTGGTTCACGTACCTGATGAAATGTATTCATTCCTCTCTCTTCTTTTACACAATTTTTATACATTCTTATTTTAAATATATCAATCTAATAAGAACTAATCTACTTCATGTTTTTATTTGTAGATTCACAAATCACTGTGTGTTTTCTCTATGCACATTTAAAATCACACAACTTCATGAGCTTTTCCTTATAGGTAAGTTTAGGTATGCATTCTATTTTTCCTTTATCTTAGTATTTTGTTTTTCTACATCACTAAAATAAAGGGGGGAAAATATAATCATATAAAATGAAAAATTAGATGACTTAGGCATGGTTAATAGTACCCAACCTATAGGTCCTCTTTCTTGATCACTCAACCCTTCGCATCTAGACTTTCACTAATTCCTAGTCACCTGCAACTTCTCAGACTTAGATTTTTTAGATCCAAGTAGCACTATGAGACCTAGATCCATTTCCCTGGGTCTCATCCTCCTAGGGCAATAACACCCAACTTGGATAGGAGCATCAAAATTCAAGGGTGTCTTATTTTTGGCACTATTGTTTAAAATCACTTTAGCCTCAAATGGTTAGATTTAATTGATTCCTTATATTTTCTTCTATCAGGCTAATGCAAGTTATCTAACCCATAATAATCATTTTTCCTATCAAAGGCCATTTACTATCGATTTAGAAGGGTTGGCACTCATTCATAGGAAATAAGTTAGAATACAAGAAAGCACACTCAAGCACTCTTCCCAATTCTCTGTATATAGCCTTCTAAGACCAATTCAAGCCTACTCAAGCACTTATACCATTCTCTAGTCATCCAAAGTGCATTCCAGTTTTGTATCTAGTTATATAAATCACACTATTATACCAAAAACTTTAAATGGGAGAACTATATTATCTTGATCTCTCTTTAGAGTATTGGTATGTAGGTAGTGTGCCCACACACAGGGTGTGAAGTGCATCCAGCGTATCCATTACACATTAACCCCTTCTCTATTTCCCAAGTTTTTTACTTAAGTTCAAGTACCAAAAGTTCTTAAATGTTTTAAAGATTAAATCACACACATAGTGAGCTCTACACAAACCTAAGCTTTGATATTTCACTACCAAGGTGTCATGGTCCTATCGAATAAAACCCAAAAAAGCAAGACCACCAGGACAATAGCACTGAAAGTAGACAATAGTGTTGAAAGTGGACAACAATGTCAAAAAGTGGACTATAATGCCAAGTAGTAGGGTGTTCTGAGTTTGGCACTCATGTCCAATATAGAAAGAAAGTTTTGGGTCCTATTTATGATAGTCTTCCATCCCTACACAACAATTTATAGATCTTGCTTCATCTATTTTAGCCCAGAATAAGCTAAGTTTGATTTATTTACACTTATTACTATTTTTAGAAAAGGTAAAATACATATCTATTTACACAAATTAGTAAGTTAATTGAGACACATTTATTTACTAATTTATATTTACTCAAGCCTTTTATTTGCTTAGGAATTAAACAGTTAATTCCCAAAAAGAATAAAATAATGAGTTATATTTAAGAATCTTAATATAGATTTGAAACTTCTAACATGTTTTTCAGTGATGACAATAGTAAGATTAAAAGTGGGTAGATATCTTTCAAGATTTCAAGGAAGATCGTGCACTATACCTAGTACATTGATTGAAAAACCACCTAGCCAAGCCATTCCTTGAATACATGAGTATTCTCAATTGATGAAGTAGATTTGGAGCTTGAGAATTTTTGCTCACCTTGATCTTGATTTTGTAATTCTAGCTTAAGGACTTTAAATCATGTTTGAAATATGATGTGTTAAATCAATATTTACAAAGACTAATGATTAGATTTTCACATATAACAAATTTTGTAAAGATTCATATAAAAAATAATAAGGATGATACATTTTAACTAAATTAACTCAAAGAAGTGTCCAAATATGCTAGTATGAATGATCTTTATACATCAAGTCCAAATAAACTCAAATTTCTAAAATATTTATAAATATTTGATCAAAATAGATATTACTAACCTCAAACTAGTTGGATTCATAGATTTAAAGCTATCTTTACCACAACTAAGCATATGTATTCAAATAATGTCAATATTTGTCTAAGTAAGCCCAAAGATTGGTCTAAAACCATGAAGATCACCAACATTTACACAATTATGATAAAAAAAACATAAATATGTAAAAAAAATAGAGTGATCTTTGATTAAAATACACCAAAACCAGCAATGTTCCTACAAATTCACAGAGATTTGTTGAGGGCCCTCCTTCTAACACCAACAAAGCTCCTCATGTTGATGTCTAAATGTGTACCATAGGTATCCAAATTATTAAGAAACACTTCTCATTTTAGAATTCATAGAATTTAGTGCATGAGTTATGGATTTTAGTAATCATGTTACTTGTTGGTGGAATAGAGGTAGAACAAGTGACTATTTCAAAATATTTATTTTAAGTGGTGGATGGGAGCCACCCTGGCCAAATAACAAATCTATGTATAATATCAATAACTATGCAAATAATAGTTAATTATGATCAAGAAATAAATTAATTTAGGATGGATATTTATAATGACAAGCTAAACTAAGGTGATCCAGGTAAAAAACATCAAAAGAAAGGGTAGGAGAGAAATAAAAATGTTATTAGTCTTATTTCAGACATTATGACAAAGTTCACATATCATTTGAATATGTATTCAACAAATGTATGAAATGAAACAACTTAAGCCTAAATCAAAACACATATCAAGAAAACTTCAAAATAAGGTATGAAATGATTCAAAAAAGAACTAGACTCACTTTAAAGACTCATTCTTACAAGTAAACAACATTAACCCAAATGCAAAAGAAGTGTAGCAAATGAAATAAGCCTAAGAAATTTCAAATAATATAGAAGTGGTCCAAATTAGTAGCTTTGCATCCAAGATATATATCTAGAATCTATAGGACCCATTAAAATCTAAAAGTAGAACTAGAAAACTAAGAGAGAAATTGTATAACACTTCCTACAAGTAAATGCTAGACAATCTTTGTAGAATTCCTTACTCATATTAACTACTCCTAGTTTATAAAGGAATTATTTATTTTAATAACTCCCCCCTCTTTTTTGATAAATTAAAATGATCCTTTTATAAAATACAAGGTAGCATACTGGTCAGTCATAAGATATAAATGTACAAGAGATAAGGATGGTTATCCTTTTTATAAGGTCCTAGAATACATTTGCTTTCCAAAAGTAGACTGACCTATAGGTAAATATGTTAACAAACTTGAATATGCCTTTACAAAATTATATCCCACTTTTAAAATATTACAAGGTTTTACATAAATGGAATATTATTAACTAGCAAGTGGGCCCGGCACTGAAGGATTCTCTTGCTGTAGTAAAGATCATGTCATGATCTTTCTATTATCTATCCCAGATTTACCCTAGATATTACTTCTTATTTGCTTGACCAAAGTATACAATTTTTTCTCAAAACTCCCTCTACTCCTTTAAAATCTACTGAAATCATTAAATAACCCCTCCACTCATCTATTGGGACCCTCTATTCAAAAGTCATCAGCTAATTTTTGGAGCTATAAAATGGCATTCGTGCCAACATCATTTAGCATCCATGAAAACATATTTGAAGTACCACAAACCTTCAAATTTAAGCTCATATTTATTTTTCCGTTGAATGTCTTCTAGTTTTGGCCAACTTTGCAATTTTATATATTAAAAGCTCAAAGGTCACAGAAGCACCAAAATTGAAGAAGATGGACTTGATGCTAAAAATAATAAACCCATTAAATCCACTGTTCCTATCAGATTTATATGTAGATTAATAAAATGTAGAAGTTGACTAGTCCATGTGATTTGGTATGACGTCCTTGTGCTTGTCAGGGTCAAAAATGACTATGGAAAAATATTAGAAATTTCTTGAAAAGCTAAATTTAGATATGCATACCTTTTAGTGTGATTTATCATGTGAGTTGAAACTTGGCACATATATTATTAACATAAAGTTGAACAAACCCATTTGATCATTTCTCTTGAAACTATAGCACTAGTGAGATATAACCTTGACAACATGTTCACTAGACTCTATTTATACTCCCTAAAAAATGGCTAAGTATGGAAAAATAGTAAAATTTTCTTAAAAGACCAAATTTGGATCCTCATATCTTTTGACATGCTTTATTGAGTGAGTGTAAACTTGGTGCATATGTTCTTGGCATAAAGATGAAAAAAAACCATTTGACCATTTCTATTGAAACTACAATGCTTGTGAAATATAGTCTTTCTAACATGCTCACTAACACTCTATTTACACTCCCTAAAAAATAACTATGGAAAAATAGTGGATTTTGGCCAAGAGGCCAATTTTGGACTTTTGTGACTTTTGATGTACTTTGGCAGATGAGATAAAACTTGGTGCATATGGTCTTGCCATAAACGTGAACAAACCTATTTGATAGTTTATTTTGAAACTATAGCACTTTTAAAAATATATCCTTAACAACATGATTACTAAGCTCAATTTGGACTTGAAAAACACAGTAAAAAATGTGTTGGAGAGAAACTTTACACATTTGTATCTTCTATTGTGTTTTATTACATGAGTTAAAACCTGGTGCATATGGTTTTAGCATAAAGATAAACAAACCCATTTAACCTTTTCTCTTGAAACTATAGTTTTTTTAGATATATCCTTGTCAACATGATCAATAGGCTCTATTTAGACCCCAAAAAATTGGCTATGGAAAAACAATAAAATTTGGCTACAAGGCCAACTTTGGATCTCCATAACTTTTGATGTGATTTGGTAGATGTTGAAAAATCTTCCACAGGTCAGATTTTTTGACACTTATAAAGTTATCGTCTCGAGCAAGGAAGGAAAAATTCATTGTTTTCCTTTATTGTTTCTACGGACTCTACAGGCTTGAATCTACGGACTATGCAGGAAGAGGAAAATCTACAGACTCACTCAAACAATCAAATTTTCTACAGACTCAGTGAAATTTGTAAACCACTTGGAGGAAATTCAGAAAAGTTGCAAAAGGCAAGGAAGAAATTTTCTGTAGACTAAATCAATTTCTACGGACTCAACTCAGCTTTTCTACGCGCTCAGTCAAAATCTACGAATCACTCAGAACTCGGGCAGGCAACAGGATGAGCACCTAGAAGGCAAAGGTATTTCCTTCAAACTTTTTGTTCGAAGGAATTCCTTCAGACAAAAAGTCTAAAGGAATTCGGATAGGATCAGTTAACTAAGTCACAAACAAAAAGGCCACAAAAAATAGCTTTCGAAAGACTTGGACGCCATGCGGATGCCACCTA
Source organism: Torreya grandis (assembly GCA_037957365.1). NCBI lineage: Eukaryota > Viridiplantae > Streptophyta > Pinopsida > Cupressales > Taxaceae > Torreya > Torreya grandis. The sequence goes on from JARHVA010002040.1 coordinate 841,519, forward strand.
AGACTGGTTGAAAACACTTGGGCTGTCGCAGCTATACATTAAAGATAAAAGGCAAAGTTAGAATCCTTCGGACTTTTTGTCCAAAGGAATTCCTTTGGACAAAAAGTCTGAAGGAATTCAGAAGTCGACAGAACAAAAGGCCGCAAGAATAGATGAAGCCAACCAATACAAAGTCTGAAGCAATAAAGTCCACGAAAAAAAACAAAGACAATTCCAAAAGGCATTCGGAAGCTCAACACGTCATCATAAGCCCATAGACATTTTCTGAATAAAACGTGACAATGCTGGTGACTTCCCGTAGGCCGTCAAATTTAGGCCGCGGGAAGTAACCGTTGGAATAAAAAGGTAGCAAAAAATTCCAAAATTAGCTGACGGTGCAAAAGAGAATTAAAAATAGATAATTCGATGAATGAGTGAATGTGGAGTCCTACTGGAAATAGACACGGCCAGAAATAGGAGATTCACATGCAAACGTTGGAGCTATTTTTCAAATGCTGAATCTATTTTGAACAAACAGTATAAGTTTTAGTTAACTAATTATTTTAGGACCTGTTTGTCTTCTTACAGCGCATGCATCAGAAGGTTAACATTAGTTTCAAATAGGGGTTGACTGTTCCATTTTTGGAATTAACTAATTGGTCAAGCACTTCATCAAATGAAAGGAATTCATGCAAAAAATAGGAAAAATATATTTTATTGAGTTAACCAAGCTAAATTTTTCTCTTAAAGATTATACGGCTATCTTTGGCCTATTGTAATTTCCTATATAATGGCTTTCAGCCTTGTTAAAAAAAAAAAGGATCGGATCTCTCTTGGTTAGACCAAACTCTACCATTAAGATTTGTGTAACCTTTTCGAGCAATAAGCAGGAGTGTACTTTCAGAATTCAAGCTTGGCATAGTGTATATTTTTTTAGTAATTTGCATAAGTGGTAGAGTTTTTCTCCCTTCCCAAGTTTCTATTTCGTACCTAGTTGCTGTATTGTCCTTGTGCAGGTCATGCTAAAGTGTTCTTCATTGTCTTTTGCTGAGATTGCAAGTGGATGTAGGCGGTTGTAAAGTGTCTTTAATCAGACCTCTCTCCACCATTTCCCTCAGGTTTTAGTGATTAAACCAAACCTCTGCATGAAATACTTATGCACAAGTGATTAATTTGAAGTCTAAGGTCTTCCTTCTCTATTGTTCGCTCAGTGTTCAAGGTTCCGAGCTGAGTAGGATCATAGTTCTAGTGTATCACCCCCTTTTAGGTAGGATTTCCCTTTAAGTTTCTCCTTCTCCCTTTCCTATGGTAGTCTGCAGCGTAGAGTAGGAATCCTAATTGATACATTATACAGGAACCAGCCTTCTCTGGAGGTTCTCCTCACTGTTGAGGCACCCACCCTTGTGAGGAGATCCCATTGTTTTAGCCGGATAGAGGACTGGCCGTTTTCGTGCACATCTTCGAATAGGGTGCAGCTCTAGGTTGACAACAATTTTTGGCACGCCCGATGGGACCCATTTTTCCTAGTTTTTATGAAATCACAGTTTTTACAGTTACAACAGTGTTCTTCAATAAGTATTTGGTGACTCCAAACTCAAGCAGTTATTTCTAATAGTTCAGGACAGCTTCCATGTAAGTCTATTTTTATTATTACAGATGAATTTTGATGGCTATGTATGGAGAGAATTCCTATGTTGTGTTTCCTTGTCAGCCTAATGATGGATCATACCAGCCTGGTCATGATATCTATGAGCCTAATCAAGGTTATTATCAAAGCTATGTGGAGCCTTATCAAGTTTTTCATGATCCTTATTGTCAAGAACATGACTCTTACCTACCTAGTAATCCATATCAGTCTCAGGATCAGATTTCATCTTCCCCATATGGTTATGATGTCACATATGAGCAGTATCACCTTCAAGAAAAAATGAATGAAATAGAGCTGAAAATACTGGCATATGCAAGAAAGGTTTGTTCTAACTCTCAGTATGAGGAAATAAATGGTCTATTTCAAAATGCATCTAATGATCTAGAAGAGATAAATGGACTATGTATTCTTGCATTAGAAAATATGGAGGCTTGGGAAAGGCAGAGAATCGAGTTAAACGAATTGTCTGCAAAAGGCTATGGTGCTTCTTATTCTTATGAAGCTCTTCACCATGCCCAGCATGTGCCAAGGGAGCTTCCTAGTTGGAGTCAAGAGAATAATCAAAAGCCTATTCAAGTGGCTATTTATGAGACTAGACCTTCCTAAGTCCCATCATTACCTCACCAATCATCTCTCAAGCTCAGGTTGTCCAGAAGGACAAACAAGGTCCAAACTTTGATGAGGTAATGGCCAAGTGGAAAGAACAGAATACAAAGGTTTTTAAGAATTTCTCTTTCCCAAACTCCCTAGATGATTCCTTTTCCCTAAAGATTCCAAAATCTGATAATGATCAACCTCCCATGCTTCATTTTCCCTCTCAAACAAGTGAATTTCATCACCCTCCTGCCATCGCCCTTCCTCAAGAAGATCCTGTTCTTCAGAGTATTGAGAAAGAGGTTGCAGCTACAGGTCAGGTCCTTGTAGAACGTGTGGAGGATGCTTCAGAAGTATTTGAGGAAATTCCTATTGATACTTCTCTTGAGGTTGTGATTGAGCATGCAATTATAACTGAGAGTGGGAAGACTGATATTGATGTGGATGAACTCCAAAAGGTGCTGGTACAAATGGAAGTCATACATGAGTTACAGGTATCTCCTATTGAGAAAAATTTAGACAGCGTGATAGTGGATTCAGTTCAAATAGACCAAAATGAGGAACAAAAATATGATTGGCCGCTGTACCTTGAGCCTCTCTCAGAGATTGAAGAGCTTTGTACATATATATTGGCTATTAAAGAGCACGTTTATAAGCAGCTTGATAAAGAACCACCTATTCAAGATCCCAGTATAGATTGGGTTGCATATTCAAAGCTCCTTAAAGCACTAGATGAACTGGCAGCAGTCAACAAGAAGGACGTAGCCACTCAAAAACCATGCATAAATGAGGTATCACTTGACATGGTGATAGATGACAAGCAATCTGAGGACAGTCAGGAAATACTTGGTGAGTTTATCTTTATTGGTGACTGGTTTGCTATTGATGACTCATTCAAGAAGGTGCTAATATAGTTGGTTGACAAAGCAACTGACTCATCAAAGGTTATGACTAATATACATCCTGCCTTGCAAATTGTACCACCTCTCGAAAGGAGTGAGTTAAAGAATTTTCCATTTGATCCAGGTGGATCGTACCTTATCAAGGTTAACTAGGTTATTTTAGTTGTTTTTGCTTTCCTCCAAGTGCTATAAAAGCATAGTAGTTTGCTTCAGTTTTGTTCAATAAGTGCTTATTTGCACATTTTCTTTTAGTTAGTTTTTTGCTTTCGTGTGTTTGCCTTCTTATTTTTAAGGAGGAGGTTATTACAGCAATGATCAGAGCAGATTATTTCAATCAAAGATCAGATTCACCATCTGGGATTCATATAGCATTTATACATCGTTGGGTCCTCAAGCATTGCAGGCATGCTTCCCAGCTGAGTCGCCAGAATGTTGAAAAATCTTCCACGAGTCTAATTTTTTGACACTTAGAAAGTTATCGTCTCTAGCAAGGAAGGAAAAATTCATTGTTTTCCTTTACTATTTCTACGAACTCTGCAGGCTTGAATCTACGGACTGTGCAAGAAGAGGAAAATCTGTAGACTCACTCAAATAGTCAAATTTTCTACGGACTCAATGAAATTTGTAAAGCACTTGGAGGAAATTCAAAAAAGTTGCAAAAGGCAAGGAAGAAATTTTCTACAGACTAAATCAATTTCTACGAACTCAACTCAGCTTTTCTACACACTCAGTCAAAATCTATGAATCACTCAGGACTCAAGCAGGCAATAGGATGAGCACCTAGAAGGCAAAGGTATTTCCTTTGGACTTTTTGTCTGAAGGAATTCCTTCAGACAAAAAGTCTGAAGGAATTTGGATAGGATCGGTTGACTAAGTCACAAACAAAAAGGTTGTAAAAAATAGCTTTCAAAAGACTTGGACACCACGCGGATGCCACCTAAGACTGGTTGAAAACACTTGGGCTGCCGCAGCTATACATTAAAGATAAAAGGCAAAGTTAGAATCCTTCAGACTTTTTGTTCGAAGGAATTCCTTCAGACAAAAAGTCCAAAGGAATTCGGAAGTCGGCAGAACAAAAGGCCGCAAGAATAGATGAAGCTGACCAATACAAAGGCTGAAGCAATAAAGTCCACAAAAAAAACAAAGACAATTCCAAAAGGCATTCGGAAGCTCAACACGTCATCATAAGCCCATAGACATTTTCTGAATAAAATGTGGCAATGCCGGTGACTTCTCATAGACCGTCAAATTTAGGCCACGGGAAGTAACCGTTGGAATAAAAAGGTAGTAGAAAATTCCAAAATTAGTCGATGGTGCAAAAGAGAATTAAAAATAGATAATCCAATGAATGAGTGAACGTGGAGTCCTACTAGAAATAGACATGGCCAGAAATAAGAGATTCACATGCAAACGTTGGAGCTATTTTTCAAATGCTAAATCTATTTTGAACAAACAGTATAAGTTTCAGTTAACTAATTATTTTAGGACCTATTTGTCTTCTTACAGCGCATGCATCAGAAGGTTAACATTAGTTTCAAAAAGGGGTTGAATGTTCCATTTTTGGAATTAACTAATTGGTCAAGCGCTTCATCAAACGAAAGGAATTCATGCAAAAAATAGGAAAAATATATTTTATTGAGTTAACCAAGCTGAATTTTTATCTTAAAGATTATACGGCTATCTTTGGCCTATTTTAATTTCCTATATAATGGCTTTCAGCCTTGTTAAAAAAAAAGGATCAGATCTCTCTTGGTTAGACCAGACTCTGCCATTAAGAGTTGTGTAACCTTTTCGAGCAATAAGCAGGAGTGTACTTTTAGATTTCAAGCTTGGCATAGTGTATATTTTTTCAGTAATTTGCATAAGTGGTAGAGTTTTTATCCCTTCCCAAGTTTCTATTTTGTACCTAGTTGCTGTATTGTCCTTGTGCAGGTCATGCTAAAGTGTTCTTCATTGTCTTTTGCTGAGACTACAAGTGGATGTAGGCGGCTGTAAAGTGTCTTTAATCAGACCTCTCTCCATCATTTCCCTCAGGTTTTAGTGATTGAACCGAACCTCTGCATGAAATACTTATGCACAATTGATTAATTTGAAGTCTAAGGTCTTCCTTCTCTATTGTTTGCTCAGTGTTCAAGGTTCCGAGCTGAGTAGGATCATAGTTCTGGTGTATCACCCCCTTTTAGGTAGGATTTCCCTTTAAGTTTCTCCTTCTCCCTTTTTCATGGTAGTCCGCAGCGTAGAGTAGGAATCCTAATTGATACATCATACAGGAACCAGCCTTCTCTAGAGGTTCTCTTCACTGTTGAGGCACCCACCCTCGTGAGGAGATCCCATTATTTCAGTCAGATAGAGGACTGGCCATTTTCGTGCACGTCTTCGAATAGGGTGCAGCTCCAGGTTGACAATAGTAGATAAGCTAAAACTTGGCTCATATGTTCTTGGCATAAATTTTAACAAACCCATTTGATCATTTTATTTTACTCATCTACATGTGCAAGATATGACTGCACCAATATGATCACTTATCTTAATTTGGACCTAAAAAACATAGTCAAAAATGCTTTGGAGGGCAACTTTCCACATTTGTATCTTCTAGAGTGCTTTGTCATGTGAGCTAAAACTTGGTGCATATGGTCTTAGCACAAATTTAAACAAACATATTTGATCATTTCTCATGAAATTTTAATGCTTGTGAGATATAGCCTTACAAACTTCATGTTTAGATTTTCCACCATTAGACTCGAATGTCCAGATGGACACAATGAGGGACCAGCTAAATACCATTTACTTCCATACTTACTCCAAGCACTCTTGTCACCCCATATGTCTTGGAAACATGTCCATGGTCCTTAAAAATTCACAAATGACACTTTAAGTAAAAATTTTAAACTTGACTTTCTACAAACCAAAATTTAGTAAAAGACTAAATTAGAATTAAATCATGAAATTCAGACACAAATCATTCAAGAAAGGTTTCATCAAACTTATAACCTAAAACATCAAAAATACATGCTAACAAACTTAGACATGATCAAATTAGAACCATGAACCAATGAGTTAGCTAAACCATGGTGTGGATGCTCTTTAAATAAAAATAATATGCAAACATGCTAGGTACAAATTTGCTCAATTTGACACAAAGGTCCCCTTTTTTTAAAATGGGGGGGATGTTGACCTCAATAAATGACAAATTTTGGGGGAAACATAGAAATATGTTAGAATTTAAATATTCTAGTTCAAACTAATAATTAGACTATTTGTTTTATTTGATCAGGTACCATTATTAAAATTAGTTTATGGTTAAAATTATTGTTACATATGTATAATGAAGATCAAACATTAAAACTCAGTCATGTTATGTGTGTACTTTGATTCTTCTTACTGATTTCCAAAGGATTTAGAGGACAACTCCCAATTTCATGGCTTTGATCATTCACATTGACTTTTAACATGTTTGAATATTCATTAAAAACCATACTTTTATCTCAAAGAAGTCTTGGGCATTGCTCTACTACTAGTCAGGCATTTATAGCCCTGATAGAGATGCCTTTGGCTCCACTCGAGGCCTTGATTCACTACCATCTAGGCATCCATACCCCCAATGGAGATTACCAAAATCACCTTTGCTTGGAAAGCTTTTGATTTTGCAATAAGCTTTTATTTTTTGTATCTTTAAACCATTTTGACTTTCTAGCAAAGGTTGGGAACCAGGTTATCTAGGTTTAAGGATTTAGTCAAGTGTTTTATTTTTAGATAATCATCCTTGGCTGTACTTCAGTTTAATCAATTAATGTTTTTAAAGTGAAAGTATGATTGTGCTTCAATAATTTAAGCTTTCATCCTACATGTGTAATCCTTTTCAAAACTAGGCTTAGATCTAAACAAGGTTTAGAATCTTAAGTAACAATTAAATTATCCATAATTCTTTGCTAGCTTCTCTAAACTACAACATCAAGTTCATATTTCAATAGTCCATGATCGACCAAAGTTGAGACATCATACCTGCATTTCTAAACTATGAAGCTCTTAGACAGCTAGATAAAACTTGAGCTGAAAATTATCTAAGGACTTACTTAGAAGTAAAGAACAAAGCATAAAAGGCAAAAAAATATGTACATATGTTATATACAAACAAGGAATAAGAAGGAAAAAAAAAATAAAAAAAGAACAAGAAACTAATCTAAGCCCTATACTAACTTCATAAAATACTTACCTCTAGGATCAAATGGAAAATTACTTAGTCTACTACAAAACCTTAAAAATTAAGTGTTTTTTGATGGTATCTTCTTGTAAATATGGGCATTTGGATGCCTAGGTCTTTAGATGATGTGACTTGGGATCCCATATCCATTTTCAAGTATATATATTGAATAAATGAGTCTATAATCTAATCATCTTCCTCCCAAATCCATCTACTTTATAGTAGGAGTGCTAGGTTTGCTTCATCCCTAGATAGGTATTAACTTATATCTTGTTCACTCAATAATGGTATCTCAACTTTCATCCTCAGACTAATGTATTCATTAGGTTCTTTTTTAGGTGTAAGTGGACTACCAATCTTTGCATGAAAATATTCCTATTCATCCTAAAAGGTTTCTTCATCCTAATCAATTGAATGATATTATTTGGGAATCTTGTCATTAGAAATATGTTGGTCCTATACCTCTATCTTTTTGAAGTCATATGATAATTATTGATCTGTTATGGTTGTTTCATCTTCATCTTTGGTGAAGAAAGGTATCTCTTCTATCCCATCAGGCTCCATCTTATCTTGGTTTTGGGTCTCCAAGATAATATTATCTTTTTTGAATTCTAAATCATTGGTGTAATATTCAAATGATGCATCAATATTTTGTTCTATCTCATCATCCACCATCTCAAACTCTTTAATTCCATTTAATAAATCATGGTGTGATTACTTCCAATGATCATCTTATTCAGGAGTATTCTCCATTTTAGTAATAAATCTATGTGGGCTATCTATCTAGATACCTTCTGAATACATATCATCTTGTACTTGACCCATATCTATTTCTATCAACTCTTCTTCTTAATATTCATTTTCATCTTCAAATGGAAAATCAAAAACCTTTGTCATGAAATCTTGTGATGTCCCTATAACACCTGATGTCCTTGTAGTAAAGCCTTGATTAGGCACAATTTTAGAGGTTTCATAAATATTACAATAATCAGCCAAAACAATACCACATAAACTTATTTGTATTTTTTTATATGATCTTTTATTGTTGTCATCATGAAACCTTCTTGGAGGCCTATCAAACCTTTGAAAAGCATAGTTTCTGTTAGAGCATTCCACTATATTTCCTACTTGTTTTTTCAATTAAAGGAAGTTAGTGCTCAGTTTTTAGACCATTTTTAATATCAAGTCAATTGAATTTTTTGGTGTTTCAGGCTCACAAATTAGACCATTATTATTGGTTGTGGGAACTAGAGTTATATGATTTTTTGGATGAAATCCATTTATAGTGATATTTAAAAACTTTAATTGTTGGCCAGGATATGCATGACTTAAGTAAAAATGGTTTTGAACTAGTGTTACAGTAGGTATACTAGAAATGACATTCTAGATGGGCCAATTTGAATTAACATTAGGCATGAAATATGCCATCTGACCTTGAGGCTGCATTTGGTCATTAATGATCATGGATTTTGAGTAGGCCCAAGTTAATGTGATTATAATTGGGAGAGATCTTTTTAGGAACATGGAAGTCATGGGATCTACAACATCCTTATGAATTCCTAAGGCTAAAGCCTCATTAGGTCTATAAGGGACTATGGTTCTATTGAACCTCTTTTGGAACCTAGTGTTGAAGGCTTTGATGTTCTCATTAACATCTCTTTTAATTATGGTGAATATCTGATATAAGACATAGGGACTAATGATTTTGCCAAATTGATCAATTAAAACATTATTAAAATAATCCCAACTAATAATGTAGTCTTTAAGTAGACTGAGAAACCATTCATATGTAACATCTTTGAAAGTAAAAGGAAATAGTCTACATGCTACATTTTCATGAATCACATTTAATAATCTTAATGCATCTTTGAAACTTTTAACATGTTCTTCAGTTATGACAACATTAGGATTAAAAGTAGGTAGATATATTTCAAGATTTTGAGGAAGATCATGCACTATACCTAGTACATTGATTTAAGAACCACCTACCCAAGCCATACCTTGAATATATGAGTATCTTCGATTGATAAACTAGATTGGGAGCTTGAGGATTTTTTCTCACCTAGGTCTTGCTTTTGTAATCCTATCTTAAGGACTTTGAATCCTATTTGAAATATGATGTGTTAAATCAATTTTTACAAAAAAAATAATGTTTAGATTTTCACATTAAGTAATTTTTCAAAGATTCATATAAAAATTAATAAGGACAACACCCTTTAACTAAGTTAGCTCAAAGAAGTGTCCAAATATGCCAATATGAATGATCTTTACACGTTCAAGTCCAAATAAAACTAAATTTACAAATTATTTATGAATATTTTATCAAAATAGATATTACTAACCTCAAACTGGTTGGATTCATAGATATAAAGCTATCTTTACCACAACTAAGCATACATATTCAAAGAATGTCAATATTTGTCTAAATAAGCCCAAATATTGGTCTAAAATCATGAAGATCACCAAAATTTACATAATTGTGCTAAAAAAAACACAAATATGTAAAAAAAAATAGAGTGATATTTGATTAAAATACACTAAAACTAGAAAAAATCCTATAAATTCATAAATATTTGTTGAGGGCCCTCCTTCTAACACCATCAAAACTCCTCCTATTGATGTCTAAATGTGTACCACAAGTGTCTAGAGTGTTAAAAACACTTCTTATTTTATATTTTAGATAATTTATTACATGAGTTGTAAGTTACACTAATCATGTTACCTATTGATGGAATAGAGGTAGAACAAGTGATTGTTTCACAATATTTATATTAAGTGGTGGTTGGGAGCTACCATGGCCAAATAGCAGATTTATGTAGAATATGAAATAAATATGTAAAGAACAATAAATTATGATTAAGGACTAAATTAAAAATTAATTTTGGATAGATATTTACAATAACAAGCTAAACTAAGGTGATCTAGGTAAAAAAAGAATCAAAAGGAAGGGTAGGGTAGAAAAAAAGATGTTAATGGTCTTGTTTCAGACATTATGACAAAGTTCACATATCGTCTAAACATGCATTCAACCAATGTATGAAATGAAACAACTTAAGCCAAAATCACAACATACATTAATAAATCTTCAAAAGAAGGTATGAAATGATTCAAATAGGAACCAAACTCACTTTCAAGATTCACTCTTGTAAGCAAAAAACATTAACCCAAATGCAAAAGAAGTGAAACAAATGAAATAAGCATAGGAACTTTCAACTAATCTATTATTGGCATAAATTATTAGCTCTACATCTAAGATACACATCCAAAATCTATATAAACCATTCAAATCTAAAAGTAAAACTAGACAACTGAGAGAGAAACTGTATAACACTTCTTACAAGCAAATGCTGAAAAATATTTACAGAATTCCTTACTTATATTAACTACTCCTAGTTTACAAAGAAATTTTAATTCTAAGAACTCCCCCATCTTTTTTAACAAATGATAATTCTTCTTTTATAAGATACAAGGTAGCATATGGGTTAGTCATAAGATATAAATGTATAAGAGATAAGGACAATTGTCCTTTTTACAAGGTCCTAGAATATATTTGTTTTCCTAAAGTGGATTGACCTACAAGTAAATATGCTAACAAACTAACATATACCTTTACAAAATAATATACCATTTCCAAAATATTAAAAATCCTTACAAAATAGAATATTATTAACTAGCAAGTGGGCCTTGCGTTGAAGGACTCTCTTGCTACAACAAAGATCATATCCATGATCTTGATATTGTCTATCCCAAATTTTCCTTAGCTCTTATTTTGTATTTATTTCACCAAAGTATACAAGTTTTGCTCAAATCTCCCTCTACTCCTTTAAAATCTACTAAAATCACTAAATAACCCCTCCACTCATCTGCTAGAACCCTCTATTTAAAAGTCATCAGTTGGTTCTCATAGCTCAAAAATAATGTTCACACAAACATCATTTGATGTCCGTGTGAATGTATTTGATGTCCCACAAATCATCAAATTTAAGCTCATATGGTTTTTTGCATGGGCTCAAATTTCATAGCCATGCAAACATCTTCTATTTTTGTCCAACTTTGTAATTTTATATCTTGAAGCTCAAAGGTCAGGGAAGCACCAAAATTGAAATATATGGACTTGATACTAAAAGGAATAAACCCATTAAATATGTTGGTCTCGAGAGTTTTCTAGGAAGACTTATAAAATGTAGAATTTGACCAGTCCATGTGATTTTCATGACATCTTCGTGCCCTTCAGGGTCAAATGAATATGGAAAAAAATAATTTTTTTTTGAAAGGCCAACTTTAGATCACCATATCTTTTGGTGTGTTTTGTCGTGTGAGTTTAAAATTGGTGCATATGTTTTTGGCATAAAGATAAACAAACCCATTTGACTATTTCTCTTGAAACTACTATGCTTGTGAGATATAACCTTACCAACATGATCACTAGGTTCTATTTTTACTCCTTTAAAAATGGCTATGGAAAAATTATAGAATTTTTTTGAAAGGCCAACATTGGATCCTCATATCTTTTGGTGTAGTTTGTTACATGAGCTAAAATTGACGCATATGTTCTTCGTATAAAGGTAAATAAACCCATTTGACCATTTCTCCTAAAATTTTAGTGCTTGTGAGATATTACCTTATCAACATGCTCATTAAGCTCTATTTACACTCCCTGAAAAAATGGCTATAGAAAAATAGTGGATTTTAGTTGAGAGGCCAACTTTAAATATTCATAAATTTTGATACATTTTGGTGTATGAGATAAAACTTAGCACATATGATCTTGGCACAAAAGTGAACAAGCCCATTTGATTTTTTCTCATGAAAATATAAATCTTGTGAGATATATCCTTGATAACATGCTCACTAGGTTTAATTTAGACATGGAAAACATAGTTAAAAATGCTTTGGAGGTCAACTTTGCATATTTATATCTTCTAGCTCAATTTGTTATGTGAGCTAAAACTTGGCACATATAGTCTTAGCATAAAGGTGAACAAACATATTTGATGGTCTCTCTTGAAACTACATCACTTATGATATATGGCCTTGATAACATGCTCATTAGGCTTTATTTGGATCCCCAAAAATGGCTAATGGAAAAATAGTGAAATTTGGTTGAGAGGCCAACTTTGGATCTCTATAAATTTTGATGAACTTTAGTAGATGAGATAAAACTTGGTGTATATAGTTTTTTCATAAAGGTGAATAAACCCATTTGACTATCTTTCTTGACTCATCGACATGTGTGAGATATGACTGCACCAATATGATCACTCAACTTAATTTAGACTTGGAAAATAGTCAAAAATGATTTGGAGTTAAAATTTACACATTTATATATTTTGGTGTGCTTTATTTTGTGATTTAAAATTTGGTTTATATGGTTTTGTCACAAATTTGAATAAACCCATTTTACCATTTCTCTTGAAACTATAGCACTTATGAGATATAGCCTTGTAAACTGATTATTCAAATTTTTTATCATTAGACCAAAATGTCTAGATGAACACAATGAGGGACTATTTGAATACCATGCACTTCCATATTTACTCCAAACATTCTTATCACCCCATAGGGTCTCTAAAATATGCCCATGGTCTTTATAAATTTATAAATGACACTTTAAGTGAACTTATATAACTTGACTTTCTATAGACCAAAGGTTGGGAAAAGGCCAAATTAAGATTAAATCATGAAATTTAGATAGCTCATTCAATAAATACCTCATTAAACCTATAAATTGAAACATGAAGAACAAATTCTAACAAACTTGGATAGGGTCAAACTAGAACCATGAACTAATATGTCAACCAGACCATGGTGTGGATGATCTTCAAATAAAAATAATGTGCAAACATGCTAGTGACACTCTGATCAAGTAAATTTTTTGATTTCAAGATACAAATTTTCATAATTTTACACAAGGGTCCCTATTTTTTATAAATGGGGGGATGTTGACCTCAACAGGTCCTCAGGTTGGGTTTGATCTCAGATTAGATTGTTGTGTGATAGTGGGTCACCCCTATTTATATCCATAGAGGGGGAGATTAATATCTAGGGGCCCTATGGGCCAATGGCCCTATATATATTTATAGTCTAGGGACCCTCCAAATAGATAGGTATTCAAGTTCCTCTTAGGAACTTACTGACCCTATATATCTATCTAGGGGGCTTTCTAGATATGGGGGCTCAATCAAGGTCATCAACTATAGATAACCACCCTCTATTTTAAGGGAAATTATTAGAATGTGATACGAGGCCCATATAGATATATATTTGCCAATGAAAGGCCCCCATATCTATATACATAGATATAAATATAAATTTTATTAGATTTGCATTGGGAGTTTTGATTTTATATATTAGAGGGGAGGAGAAAGGTATAGATTTTCTTGGCACCCCATACCCCATATATAGATTTAGATTATATATTTTATTCACTTTATCTACAGTGGAATAGTATATAGATAGAGATATATTTTATTATAATTGGAATTGGCATAATATATATTATATATGGATAGGTAGTACCCCATATATAGATCTAGATTTAAATTTAGATTTAGATGAGAGAAGGGGGAGATCTATATGGGGGGAACCCTATATAATATGTAAAAATGATAAAATCAATGAGAGTATTTAATGCATAGGTTTATGATAAAATCCTCAAAATCCACCATGCTTGACACTAAATTTGGCTTGAATCAACTCAGGATGCTTTGCTTTGTCTACAAACTTCAATCTTTAACAATAGTATTTCTCCATCTTTCTAGGTTTTATAGCCTCCACTTCAATGGAATGGTTTACCAATTATATTTTAATCATGTTTCACTATCATTATATCATCCATAATTATCTCATTCATCCACTTATCTCATTTCATTGATTCATTCATTCATCTCCTTTTCAATTGACTCACTCACTAGCTTATAACAAGTTCATAACTTAAGGCTTAAAACATCAAATCTTATCTTAGATCTCATGAAAAAAATATAATATCATGGATGATCTATTATATTCATCTCATTCTTTCCTAAACCCCTTTTTACCTCTCACTCACTCTCCATCATTCACTGATACACCTAAAGTTCAATGGTGAACCTTCTTGCTTATAGCCCTTTTTTCACCAAATTCCTTATTTTTAACATTATATAAATCTTCCATAATATATAATCCCATATTTGGGTACCCTCTATCATCTTACTACTTCACATGAAATTACATTACCTAACTCCTTGTGTAGATATTCTTTCCTTTGTAAGCTCCTTGTTAATTAGGCCTTTTAGCCCTTCTTGCACTTGACCAGTCTTCAAATCCATAATAGACCATATTTTACCCAGTAAAAACTTCTTTAAATATCTTAATCATGTTAAAATACATATTATTACAAGTTTTTACCATTTTTCCATAGTTATAACCAAAGTTATAGGGGGTTTTGTTTCAAAACCTTAGCTAGGCAAATGTGTAGGCCTGTACAGGCCTAAAGGCAAGAAAATGGAATTGTTTTAATTTAAAGGAGTTTAAAAAGTTATTAATAGTTTTTTAGGTCTTTCCAATGTTTACTCAACCTTATAAACCATTCTTTATCCTTGGTATCATCTTCAAATAGTTAGAAATCACTAAAGTACAAAATTATAGTTTTAAAGTCAATTATTCAGGATTTGTTCTAACTATTTAAACTTAAAGGTTATCAATCTCTCCAACACTAAAACCTGATAAAATTAACCTTCAACTCTTTACTAACTTCCAATGACAAGGATTCTACATAAATAATACATCTATTCCATTTGCTCATTAATCTTGATGACTATTACAAGTAGAGGTTTATACCAAGACTGGTGGATGACATGATTACATAGCCTTTTCTAATGACTATTTAGTTTTTTAAAGTACTTGTATAATAAAAATAAATTATAAACCAATATTTCATATTATCCACACAAAATATATATCACAATAATCATTCAATAAACTCCAAAACTTCAAGACTACTTGACTGTCATAACCAAACAGGGTATATGGATTGACTTCTTCATTTAGTTTCTTGATTCTAGAACATAATGAATAACTAGATATTTAATTTCCTGATACATATATAACTTCAATAATATTATCACATTTTTAATTTCATTTATAATCTCCAAAATCTATCAAGACCAATTTTTTCTTGACTATCTCAGATGTGCACATGGTTTAAGGATAAAGACCAACTTTTCCTGAGTTATCTTCATTCTAAAATTCTATAATCAATAACCATAATGTTTTTATGATTAAAATAAATTCAATAATTAATTTAAAATGTTAATTATTCTCTTAAAAACCTTGATAATCCACCTTAACCATGTACTTATTAATTGTAACCATGAATTCCTTTACTTAGACCTATATCAACACACAAACAATGATATGTTCATGGCCTAAAGATCCTTTAAAGGTAATAAATGACTAATAACAATCCCATACCTTTAATTAAATAATAAACACACACAAAATTAATCTTATTTATTCATATGAATCATCGAATGTTACATATACAATCCATTCTTAGACTCTATCATCTTTTTTAGAGAGTGTCATTCTCCTTTCTTTGTTATTTTCCTCCCATATTTGGAGTTCTCTCTCTCCTTATCCTACTCTCCTAACTACATTACAAATTTTCTTGATTTAATCCTTTTATCTTTCCTTCTATCTTGGTAACTCTTATGCAAGACTCTTTTACAATGACCAGCTCAATGTGTGAGTGGTACTTACTCTTTTAAAATGATTCTTGATTTTCATCACCTTTAAGGAATTATACATAAAATGTATCAAAATACTCTTGACATGACTCTTTATACCCTTGTATAAACATTATCTCACCTACTCACTACATATTATGCTTATGGTCCTTCTATGCTTAGGTCTAGGATTTAAATTTTCAAATTTTCACTTTTGGAGGGAAAACTCCAATACATTAAAAACAAAATCTTTATGACTCTTGGTGACTCTAAATATAACAAATGGATCATAAATTATCCCTCATACACACTTATAACCCAAAATGGATCATATATGACCCCTAACTAACACATGAGTTTCAACAATTGAAAATGATGTTTGTGTACTAGATGTTCCTGCATCATACTCTCCAGAAGGGAGAAAATTGAGTACTAACATCTTATTTATTACCTTCCAATTAATTATTTGAGGATATTACATTATCACCTTACTATTTCTCCTCTTTTCTTATTCCTTTCTCCTCGTTAGACTCTTGTATTTTTGATTCCTTGCCTTGTCTATCTTCATTGAAAACTCATCCTCTACATCTATGAGCTGTACAACCTACTACAACTACTTGTTCTCTACATGTTATACCTTTTCAAACTCATTTTATTCTTCATCATACTCTACTTCTAACTGATGGTTCTCATTCTTCATTCTTTATCTTGCTCTATGGCTTCTTTCTTCATTGATCTCACTTGGTTCTTACTTCCTTAGTTGTCTTTGCTCTTTGGAAATGTTGGTTCCTTTTTTTGGTGCTATAATTACCTCATAGGCATTTCAAATTTTATCACTTGTTCAAGAATGATCTTTTGTATTACCTCTTTATTACACTTCTCCATATGTTTATGTGGCTTCACATAATCTTGTTCATCTTGAATGAACAACTTCTTGTCTAATTCACCTCATCATGGTACAATATTGTTTGGCATCTTATTGTATTTCCATCATCATGCATATTAACAAATAACTTAGTTTTAAATTCACCCATTCAATAAATTACCTTTTTAACTTATTCATGCTTCAATTGTTTGCTTTCTAGTTTACTTTCTTATCACTTTTCTTCCATAAATCCTTATGCTTCACTATATTTCTCCATTCCTGCACTATTTATATCACCCATGCTTGATATTCTTTTTTAATAGTTTTATTTGTATCTTCATGGTTGTTAGCACCTATGTCATCCAACTCTTTCTCAATCTTACCTGATTCTTCTTTGAGCTCACTCATGAGCTTCTCCTAATGTTATTCACATGCATTTAACTCTTTAAATGGAATGAAAATCTTTTCTAGAACCTCCAATTCCTCCTTTAATTTGGTATAATCTATCTCTCCATAATCTTTATCAAATTTAGGACCTTGTTGCCCTTCATCTTCTTCAAAATTCTATTTTATGTCAACATGTGCAATCATTATTTCTTCATTCTCCATCAATACCTCATATATATATGCTTTTTAACTCTCACGTTGCTACCCACTTGTTCTTATTGAAATTACTTTTCATTCTTTGTATTATTTATCCATGACCTCATTCATTGATTAAAAGAGATCATCATCATACTTGTCATAAATGACTTGCTTACCTTTCCATGTGCTTATGATCTCTTCACACTTTTCATCTTGTTTCCTCATTTGGCTACTCAACTACATTTTCATTCCTCCAACATTTCCTTTATTTTCTTCTTAGACTTATAATTTTCTTCTATCTTCATGTTTTCTTAGAGTGTACCTACACGACTATGTTTTTGCACCCTTTTCATTCTTTTCATGACCCATTTTCTGCCTCACACACTCTTGGACTAAGATGGTTTTCTTGTCTCACCTTCTTCATACTTATTTGCTTAATATCCTATCATGCTAAATTGATGCAACTTTCCCTTTACTCTTGTCCTCTATGTTTTCTCTTATTTTTCACCTATATTATTTCCTTGAATTACCCCTTCTTTGAGATTATCCTTATTATTCTCACTAATTGATTCTTTGATCTAATTAGGAACTACATACCAATGTTTTTATCCTCTCCTTGAGGGTTGTATTTTACTTTTCATTTTGCCAACTTGTACATTAGCTTCTTTCTTCTCATATGCATAATCAAATTCAAGTCTCAAACATTCATTTAATTCATTAAAGGATTGTTGCAAGGTTATTACTAAAAAATTTGACCCTAGGTTAAATTAGTTCAACCCCTATATATTAAAACTTCCTATAAGGTCTCAATAGGTCATAAAATGGTCATGTGGTCATGTTTAATGTCATTTAATATGTTTTACACCTTGGTTATTTATGCCATTGTCTTCACATTCCCTTATGTCACCTTTTTGGCCTTTCTAATGAACTTGTACGTAAATTTAATGAAATGAAAAATTTAAAACTATTTTCCAACATACAAGGTGTCAATTTAGTTTCATATAGCAGTTTGGTAATTGACAAATGTAGGTTCAACATGGAAAGGAGGAGATAACATTAGTTTCAAGTAGTTTAAAGGTAGTTATACAATAAGTTTCAACTACTTATCACATGGTATGGATAAAGGATGGTCTATTTAGATTCCCACATGTCTTTTATAAGATTTAGAAGCTTTAATAGGTTCAAAAATGACAAAAATTGCTCCATCTTTCTTATTGCTCTCTTAAACAAGGTCATACAAGTTAGTCGGTCCACTCTTGGTATGAAAAGTATAAGACGAATTGAGATAAATGAATTTTTTTAGTGTTATTAACTTTCATTCACTTCTTTTTCATGATGATAGTTACTATTTTGGTTTAATATGATTCTTGAACCATCATTAAGAATGTTGGTGTCTTCAAACTACTTGTTCATCCCCATGACCTCTATTTTATTCATCTATTTGAATATTTTTGATGATATCAAGAGTGGTACATATTTTTACAAAGATGTTTTATCCTCTTCATGATGTTTTTAACATGTTTTTAAATTATGAAGCTAAAGATCTTGGTAGAAACATCTCACTATGCCAGTAGTGAACACTTAGTGATCTATAGAATAGGTTTTCCGTAGTTACATAGTTCATATCTATGTAAGTGGTTCAGAATAAGGGTTGAATTTTTTTTCCATAAATCCTCAGTTAAATGTGTCTTTTGAACCTCACTTGATCATGTAGATCATCTTCATGACCTGATGGACCTAGTCTCTAACTATCATATTCAAGTAGTATCCATTTTGACTACGTATAATTCAAAAATTGAATGTCAATGATTCAAGAGGATTTTAATTCATAACCTAAACTCTATAATAGGTATCCATAATATATAAAGACATAACACCTTCATGTTTCCCTATACTTCTATTAAGAAGAGAGTGAGGTTATAAATAGTGGAACTTTTACTACAATCAAGTTTAAATGGAAACCATCAGGAGTAAGAAGGTTATATAGGTCTAAGTTTTGATGAATTATAGAGTTTCAAGTTTTTATAGGTTTATAAAGTTAACACAAATGGACTAAGCCTTTGAAATGGACTTAAATGGATTTTTCAAGTCACCTATACAGTTATGACTATTTCTTGTCATTCATAAAGGTGTAGAGTAAGAATATTACTTAGAGGAGATTGTTACCTTAACTTGTATGAAAAAAAAAATTGTGTCCTATATATTTCCTTTCTATGGTATGATATTATAAAGCTTGTGTAAACCTAAATGGCCTTCCACTTATAGTCTAGGCCTTGAAGGATCACATTTTTGACATATGAATGATGTTTTGGTCAAGAGAATGAAGGTTAGGTGACTTAAAAATAAAAAAAATATAATAAGGATTCTCAAAGAGATATATTACCTTTTAGTCCCAAATTAATCTATAACTTGAAGTGAAATAGTGGCCATATAATGAATTTGGTGAATATAGAGTGGTGTTTAGTTCTAAGGTGTTGTATGAGCTTATCTAGGTATGAGTTGATATTGATGACTTCATAGGAAGTCAATAATGTGATTATAATTTTCAAATATGTCTCCAACTATATGAATCCTCAAACTCTACCCAGATGAAGTACCTACAGTCTGATTGTAGACCCATAGTGCATTGATTATGAGAGACAAAAAGTTGAGATTTTTGTAGACATAGATGTTAATTAAGGTTAGAAATGACCAAATTATCTCAGATAGAATAAATATAATCTATCTTAGTATTATAACACAAATTAACACCTACAGGGGTCTCACAACTTCTACCTATTGCCACCTACAATTTGACACATATAACAAACTAGTTCTAGCTAGTGAAGAGAGATAGTTTGAAGGTTGACAGTGATTTAAGATGGATGAACATAGTAAGAACATTAACACACTTAACCAATACATTAATATTTTATTCTCATAGGTAAATAAATATGTTATAATGTTGATCAAATAATTTTTTGAACCCAATAGGCACCTATAGTCAGCTCAAATCATATAATCACTAGTCTAATAGTCAGTCTTGAGAAGTTTAAAGAGTTGAGAAGTCTATCTGTGTGATCTAGCCATGAAAATTTTCATATCAGGTCATCAAGACCTATTATAACCTCCTATTGTCTTATTTTGTCCAAGAAAATAGGGGCGATTCCCTTTGTTTTATCTTAGATAGAGGGCACTCCCTAAATAAGATAACTAGTAGTTTGGTATGAGAAGAGTAAAATGAATGAAGGATATAGTGTTGAGTGATTTTGGGATGTTTTAAATTCTTATACTAAAGGTGAAAAAATATATCAAATTCCTTGAATCCATTTGAAACCTTCATGAGGTCATGACACATAGAAAATATAGTTAGGCCTATTAGGCCTAAACCCTATAGGTGTTTCACTTGATCTATATGACCATAAAATCCTTACTAATCACCTTGAGGACATTCAAAGGATAAGTTAGAGTATATTGGATCCATTTTTTTATAGATAAACATCCATAATTAGCCAATTTGGCCTTAATCCCTATCAAGCCTACCCAAATGTGTGAGAGAGCTTGAGAGGCCAAGTTTAGTGCTCATATCTATATAGACCTTATGCATTAGACATAAAGAACTTGGGGAGATTTGAATGGGGTATTTTGATCATAGGAATCCAAAAATGGATTTTATTAATATGTTAGTTCAAGTAATAAAAAATCAAATAAATGCACACTAACACTTACACTCTAAGATTAAAACTTAGGGGGGCTTAGTAACAAAATATAAATGAAAGCACAATTAAAACATCAAAGAGTCTTTGGAAAATGAAGATCATTAGATCCTTCTCTCCTTAGAACCATTGGATTTTATGTTACTTGGCTCAATATTTTGGCATTATAACACTATTGATATAAATCTCATGCAACAAATCCTAGATAATAACTCTACAATATCCAAGCTTTAAAATGAGGAGGCATGGCCTTGTATTTATATCCTAAGGATTTAAATCTCACCCAAGGTGAGTTAGGGTGGATTTAAGGCTTGTAATGGGTTCAAACCTAACTTATGTGAGTTAAATATAACCCTAGTAGAGTTAATAGTTGTCAAGTAATTATGATTTTCAATTACTAGGCATGGCTCTCTAAAATAGATATTTTCAAAGATATTGAAAACTCATAAAGGCAATGATGAAAGGACAGGATATTTGAATTTTTGAATTTATTTTTTATTCTATTCATTAATTGCACATGGATAATTCAATTAGGCATTTAATTTGGCTTAGCTTGTTAATTAATTTTGATTAGCCATTTATCTCTTTCAAGATTTGATATTTGTTCATGTGCCCCACTTAATAGGTCCATAGGCTAAATTGACTATTGTAATTCCATAGGATGATTAGGGATGAATATATAATATTTTATTATTGAATATTATAGGATACCCCAATTAGGGATGTCTCAATGTGATTTTGAGCTTTGATGAATGATGCACAAGAAAATTTGGGATGTTTAGTGATTCTTAGGCTTAGTTTGTAATGGTTGGTAGGAATCAATTTGAAGTTTGGTCTAAATCCATTTTTGGCCAATTTTAGGTCTCTACATTTTACCCCTATTTGGGAAGATGATACAAGCTATATGCATAATAAAGTCTTCTCAAATAATTAAAAGGTCATGTATGCCTATGACTTCAATGGTAATGGATGAACTGTAGGTGCCCCATTAAGGGATTGGTTGCTAAAAGGGTCAGAGATTGGTCCCTTGAAAAAAGGAGATAATGGGACCAAAAAGATAAAAGGGGGTGAAAAATATTGATTTTCCCATAAGTGGTTATAATTAGTGGCAAATGGAGTGGCCCTAATTGGGAAGAAAGATAGAATGATTTGTCTATAGATAGTTATAATCATCGGCATAAGTAGAACAAAAAGGTAATTATTTTCCCAAAGGTGGTTATAATCATCAAAAGAGAAACAATGATTTTTCCATAGGTGGTTATGATCATTGGTAGTTTAAAAACATGCCCCAGTTGGGTAGATAGAGATAATGGTTTACCCAAAGGTAGTTATAAGAATTATCACAATGAAAATGTGCCTCAGTTGGGAAGAAGAAAGATAATGATTTGCCCAAATGTGGTTATAATCATTTACCTCCAAATAGATTGAAACGCCATGATTTGCCCATAAGTGGTTAAAATCATTGGCTTTGTGTAATTGGGATGGTATACAATGATTTTATTAAGAGTGGTTATAATCATTATACCCTAATTATGGCAAATATGATAGAAAATGTGTATAGAAGAGAAAAATGAATTTTGGAAACCTACTAGTAAGGATATTCTCATCTAAACTAGAAAGGGAGAAATTATTTCATGATTTAGTTACTCTATTTTTGGAATGATTTGGATTATATCAAGAATTTTTTAGGTGCCAAGGAGATATATTGTGGTTGCATTACTTGTAAGACTTCTCAAGCTGATTTTTGTTGTAGCACTTGATGGTAGGCATCATTATAGAACACCATGATAACTTAGATGAAATATGCATAAAGAATGACACATGATCTAATAAACAATTGAAAATAATACACCAATGATAAAAACCATGATGACAATTTTGACATATGAATATGGATGGATTAAAGAATGATGTGTAAGGAGTCACCTAATGAATGCACATAGATTGAATCAAGGCACAACAAAAAATTAAACAAATAGGCAAATAAAAAACATAGAAACAAAACAACAAGAGAAGAAAGAACAAAATAAAAATGAGAGAATAAAATAAAATGATCAACAAATAATGGTTAATTACAATGTTAGTATAAATAATACAACACAAAAAATATTATGAATATTACCCCTAGACTATAGGAGATAATAAAACAACCAAACAAAATGGGGGAAATAGAAGAAAAGGAATGGGGTGGTCAAGCTGACTCTAGATGCACTAGGCAAGTGGATGTTGCCTACATAGTTTCATAGATGCAAGATCCAACATAAACTTGAGGGAAAATGTAGTTCACTCAAGATATGGGATAAAATAAAACATGATTATGTGATAGAGGAATATGGGAATGGTCTCACAAAATGGTAAGATCATGGGGTGTTGAGCCAGTATGGATGGGGAAACTAAATGACAAGTAGTTTCTTGTGATATAGTTAAGGATCCCAAAATCCATAAAGCAAATAAGTGGTCAGTGATGGTCATTATTTTCTGATTTTCTAAATATATTTTAAATGTTTTTGGAATTTCCTATGTATCTTAACTTGATTAATAATGATGAGATATTAAACAATCCAGGATCACAAAATGGCTAGAGTATTCAAATTAGAATTTCTTGAAAAATAGTGAGATAATGGAAAAAGGGTGATTAAGTTGACCATAACATGAATCAAGTGATACATAAATACTCCCAAGATGGGCCTTAAGTCAATTTATTTTTTCCTTATATTAGAGGAATCTGAGTAGTGTATTATAAAATTCATAAACTAGGCAAAGTAGGCAAATGACATAGTATGACATGGGCATGACAAGGTGGTACTTCAAGGTATGATAAATAATGTTGTTAATTTTCACATATGTATTTATAATTAGAAAATAATGAGATAGGTAAATGCTACTAATTTTCCCATAGGTAATTATAATTAGTATCACGATTGTGAGACACTGATTTGCCCAAAGGCAATTATAATCAAGAACACTTTGTATAGAAAGAAACAAGGAATGAAGGATACAACTACAAAACCACTATCATACTACTCCAAAATATAGCCTCTATTTATAATATAGAATAAAGTACTAAAACATGATCTTAATCTTACTAAAAATGATCTTGAAACTAATGAAATGGAACCAAGGTTAAAGGGCTAGGTAGGAAGGGTAAAAATAACTTAGATAATAGGAAAGTTATATTATAATGGAATATGATAGAATGGTATGGTACAAAGAGTAATTTTGGTATTATGGTATAATGAAAACATGCCTCATTGAAAATACATCTGGTCTCTCAACTAAATTAATGCTTGAGGTGTATAATATTCATCAGCGCATCAAGTTCATCCCCATTTGGTGTAGCAAGCCTATATGCTCCAGATCCATAGTTTATAGCAATGATGAAAGGGTCAATCCAATTGGGTTTGAACTTTCCCTTGTGTTTCTTCTCATTCATGGTATTCTATTGGTTTTATTTAAGTACAAGATCACCAATTTTTAATTCTCTGTGAATGACCCACCAATTATTATGGCCATAGAGTCAGTTTCGGTAGGTTTAAAGATTATTAACTATGGCCATGCATTTTTCATAAAGTAAATCTAGTTATTTTAGATGAGATACTATATAATCATCATCATCTAGGACATGCTTCAAAGAGATGAAAAAATAAGGTAACTCGACCTCAATAGGAAGAATGGCCTAAGTTCCATTAAGAAGGGAATATGGAGTGGTTCCTATTGGATTATGGTAATTGGTACAATATGCCTAGAGGGAAAAAAAAATTTGGAGGTGCTAATCATGGCTGAAATCATTGAAAATATTTTTAAGTATGTTGATAATGTTTTTATTGGATGCTTTGGCTTGGTCATTACCTTGTGGGTAATAGGTAGTAGAAAAATGTTGAGTAATTTTGTACTCGACACATAGAAATTTGACATACTTGTTCTTAAATGATCCACCATTATTAGATATTATGTCAAGTGAGATACCATAATGATGGATGAGATGGTTGAAAATGAATTTGGAAATTTGTTTTCTAGTCACATAATTGAGGGGTATAACTTCAACCCACTTAGTGAAATACTCAATAATAATAAGGATGTGTTTATGGCCATTAGATGAGGTGGATTTTATCTTTTCAATAAGATTGAGGCTCTATGTAACAAATGTCCATGGATTAATCATTGGATTTAGAGTCTTGGGTAGGACATGAATCAAATTGGCATGCTATTGACATTTGTCATTTTTTAAACATGTGTAGTTGCATCTGCATCCATTATTGGCCAATAATACCCAATACGTGTTTTTTGGATAGGATGGCTCTACTCATGTGGGATGCACATTCATGCACTTTTTGTAATGTTAATGTTGACTCTATCAAATTTAAATAATGAAGTAGAGTTCCATCAAATATGTGATAGTATAGGGTTGGTTTGAGTAAGGTATAATGTGTGGCATGGTGATTAAAGGCCTTGGATTGTTTATGGGATAGGTCTAGTGTCATGATCTGGTCATGAAAATAGGCATAAAGTTTTGAATACCATATATAGTTGGGACCAATAATATCATAGATCATTATGATAGTTGAAGGTTCATAAGCTTATACTAGTATATTTTCAATAAGGAATTACTATTATTTTATCATGTTGGTATGATGAATAAAAAATCCAATGGTGGTCATGGCATATGTTATCTTGTTACTAGCCCTTAGTATATGTTCAAACTATACATTGATAATATATTGTTTTTATGGTGTCAACTATGGCCTTGTATGGCACTAGCATGTCATCTTTGGCCTAAAAATGGTCTATAACATGATTGATGATTACTAAAAATTAATATAAACATTTATATGTTGAATATTCCATTATAATACCTGATGAAGTCCTATAATGAGTGATTCATATTTGGCCATGTTGTTAGTATAAGGAAAGATGACCCAAAATTATCTAGGGATTAGATCCCCCTATAGAGTAATAAATAAAAGTCCTACCTATAATCCATGCGTTATGAATGATCCATAAAAATATAGATTCTGGTGGTGTTCCTCAAGAGGTGTTACAATGAAATATATAATGGACTCATCTAGGAATTACAATGTTAAAGGTTTTATATCTTCCATGGGAACTTTAGCAAGCTAATCTACTAGTACTTGTCCCTTGATAGCTTATTGGTTGATGTATTCTATCTCAATTTTTCTCAAAAACATGATCCATTTGGCCATATGGCCTTGTAAATCTATTTTATATAGAAGATAATAGAGCGGATCTATGTTGGAGATAACCATGGTCTTGTTGTTTAACATGTAATACCATAATTTTTGAGTTGTAAAGACCATAGCTAAATAGGATTTTTCAATGGGTGTATAATTATGTTCATATGAAACTAATGTAAGGATTAAATAGTGCATGGCATGTTATTTTACATTATCATCATGCTGAGTTAGAAGTGCCCCAACATTTTATTTGTGGTAAATAGATACAGTAATAATAACTTTCTTATCATTAGTGGTAATGAAATAGGCATATTGGTAAGATAATCCTTTAAACACTAAAAATATTTTTGGTATTCATCATCCCAATGAAATGTGACACATTTATTCAACATATGTGTAAATGGATGGCATTTTTTGACCAACTAAGAAATGAAGCATCTAATAGACTATATCTTGCCCTATAAAATATGGAGCTACTTTAAATTGGATAGTGGTGGTATTTATGTAATGGCTTGTACTTTGGCTAGATCAACTTCAGTGCCTCAATGAAACACAATGAATCCTAGAAATTTTCTTGAACTAACTCCAAAAACACACTTTTTAAGATTGAGTCTAACCTTGTATTCATGTAGTCTCTCAAATATCTTTCATAGTGCTACTGGAGGATCATCCCTAGTATTTGATCTTCCTAATATGTCATCGACATAGTTTTCAATAATAACATGCAACATATCATGAAATATGATGGTCATAGCTCTTTGGTATGTGGCCCCAACATTTTTGAGACTAAATGGCATAACTTAATAACAAAACATTCTCCATGGGGTGGTGAACATTGTTTTAAGTTAGTCTTTTGGTGCAATCTAGATCTGGTTGCATCCTAAAAATTTGTCCATCAATGAAAACATTTTGTACCTAGTTGTGGATTCAATGATCATGTTAATATTTGGAAGAGGAAAGTCATCTTTAAGGTAGGATTTGTCAATATCACTAAAATCAATGCATATTTTAATTCCTTCTAGCTTCTTACTAACTAGCACAACATTTTAGATCTACTTTGAGTAGGTGATTGACCAAATACATTTTGATTCAAAGAGTTTTTATAACTTTTTATTTACTAATATAATAATTCAAGGATAAACCTTATGTATTTTCTATTTTATGGGTTTGGCATCAAGATGTACAATAATATGGTGTAAATTTAAGGTGGAGTCCAAACCTAACATGTTGGAGTAAGTCCAAGAAAATATGTCAACAAATTCCCTCAAAAGGGATGTAAATACTTCACTCTCCTTAATGAGAGAATCACCTAATTTGATCCATTTAGGGTCATTTAGAGTCCTAATGTTGATTTATATCATGTCCTCTACAAGAATATTTGAACCATCTTCCAAAATAGTTGGCAAAGACTTAAATTATCCTATAATGGTAGAGTCCTCCATTTAAAAGGGCTCTTCAAGTTCTTTTAGGTATGAGGAATAAAAAATCCTTGGATGATTCGATTAAAAGCCTATTTTTATTTAAAATCAAACTCATACCCATAGGAAAGTTCATCATTGGTGGTGTCTTGAGCTATGTTAAAAAAGGTTGAACACCCCTATCTAATGGTGCTTGAAATAGGTTTTCAACTCTAGATTGGACTTTTTCTTTACTTTTACCCTAGTTCAAAAGTGCCTTAAAGAGGTTTTCACTTTGGGACATTAGTGTTTTATTCATTTATTTGTGGCTAAGGATGTTCACTCACTCTCTAAAATAGGCTATGGGATTTAGTCTGATTGAGAACCCTTATTTATGGTCTCCCAATAGAACATAATCTCTTAGGCCTATAAAATCACAAAAGGCCTTAACATTCTCAAACTCATCTACAGGCACTGTGGATTCTTGTTGGTTCCATTTTATAAGTTAAGGGTGATAAATAAGAAGTGGATTATTATGAATAATTATAAATGGAATTGTCAAATAAATTGGTACTGGATAGGTATTTATAAGGGCTATGATCAAATTCTCCTTCACTTTCAACATCATCATCATTATTCATTATCATTGGAACATGAATAAGATATGTGTGGTCACCCCCAGGTGGTTTAAATATGATACCATAGGTTCCTTTATATTGAGTGGTATAAATTAGCTCAATCACTCCTTGTTGATTTGGCCTAAGGAATCCTCCCTCATAGACATGATTATCCATGATCCTATTAGGAATAGGGTACTTCGAATTTTTATATAAATTAGTTATTTTGTCATTATATAACCATAACTCATCATCTGCATGTGGATCCTATTCTTGGCTAGTGGTCAGTATGAAAATGATAGGTGTTGTACTATGCAGTTTGGCCTTTCCCTTTTGTTACCATTCCATACAAGGTGGTTTGGCTTTAGGTATTCCATGATACTTGGGGTTCTATGGAAGCTTGGAAATATGGAATGTATCATGGGTCAAATATTCTCCTAGGCTATTATCTGATATTGTATAATGAATAGACATTTTAGGAGGTTTCATATGAGAAAGTGAATCAAGAGTATTTGGGTTAATGTAATTAGCCTCTGGTAAATAAAAAAGTATTTATTTTCCCTTATATATCATGGTAACTCAATTCAATTCAAAAGGGGTAATTATAGATTTCATACTTGGCCTTCAAATTCTAATAATGTCCATATGTCTTTAAATATCTATGGATAGTGACCTCCATACATGAATGGGGGAACTTGATAAGATGGTTAATGTTGAGTGGATTACATGAATCTCATGTATCCAAGATCTACCTAAGTACAAATTATATGACAATTCTAGGTCTAACACATGGCATAATGTATCATGGGTCAAGGTCCCAACAATAACTAGTAAGTTTATTGTTCCCAATGATTCCCATTCTTCATTTCCATAGGCTTTGATGGTGATCATTTCTAGTTGGAGATCATCTATTGTACACCCAAAAATCTTGATGAGCTTTAGAGACATAATATCTATACCTAACCCATTGTCTATGAGGACACATTTCACTTTGTGCCATGTTATGATAACTTTAATGTACATTGGATTTTCATGAAGAGGTCCAAGGGATGACATATCACTTTGGTTAAAGGTTAATTGATAGCCTGGGGCTAGATGTCCAACCAAATCTTGGAATTTATCTATGCTTATGTCATTTGGAACATGGGATTGGCTAAGGAAGTTTTTTAATATGTTATTTTGGATGGTTGACATACACAACAAATACAAAATGGATATTTATGTGATCATTTTTTGAAGTTGTTCCACAATATCAAACATCTTTTTCTTTATAACAGTAAATGACTTATTGCTAACTAGAACTATGGGTTGGATAGGTGTAGTGGTAGATGGTTATGGGCCTCGTATGGTAACCTTTGACTACCAAGTTTTGATTGCATAATTAGGATTAGATAAAGGACCATTGTTTATATAAAATGATCATAGAAGGGGGCTAGATAGGATAAGTCTTGATTGTTGATGCACTTGTATGTGGTCATAAGTCAATAATGAGTAATTGATATAAAGTCTAAAAGTAGTAATCCCTATTTGTTATTATTCTTGTATGTAGTCCCACATAAAGGAAGGATCACTAGCATAGGTTGGTTGGTTTGGATTGATTAGTAATGGTCTTATTTGGTTAATACTTGGTCTTAAATTGATAAAGATGGTGGAACCATGACCTCTTGAAAGATGGTCTACAACTTTGTTGTAGTCATGTACAATTGTATTATAGGTTTGTTGGTTATTGGCATCATTCTAGCCTTAGTTTTGTATATTTGTCTGATGTTTTTATGGTTGATATTAATTTTATTGTTGTTATCTCAACTATTGATATTATTGTTTCTAATGTTCTAGCCTTTGTTGTTATTGTTGTTGGTTGTTATGTTGTGAAAATGGCTTTTGATAAATATTGAGGTTATAATTAGACATAGAAGCTCCATTATCTAATGTTATCTCCCCATTTTCCAACACATTTTGAATAAGATGTTTGATTTACACATAATGATGTAAATTGTGTCCATTAACTTGGTGGTATTCATAGAATTTTTTTGGTCTATACCAATGTGGATAAAGATTGACCTCAAGATAATGATTCAAAATGGTCCAACTAATCATATTAATGGTGGCTAGATTTAGAAACATGGATTCAATTAGTTATCCAAGGTCACTAAAAACTCAATGTGTAGTCACAATTCTCCATAGAGGAGGAGTCTGCAAAGGCAAAGGCTATTGTAAAGGCTATGCTTGCTAAATACTTTGTTGGTTAGGAGTAATTTGCATATGTAGCATAGGTTTATCAGATGGTGTTTTCACCATGTGGATATTTCATAACTTGGTTACTCCATTTCCAACAACATTCTTATTACAATTAAACATCTTGGATTTCTCATAATTATCAGCCTATGCTAGTTATGATGTTTTCACTTAGACTTGGTTTTGGTTTTGGCCATTACTTTAGTTTTGATTTTGGTTCTTATTTAATGAGTTTATCTTGATGATCCCTTTGGTAATAAGGGCCTTTTTTATCAACAAACCCTTACCGATGATCTCCTTAAAAGTGTGTACACATTGGAGCTCCAAATGGTAAGATATCTCATTTTGTAATTTTTTGTTAAAAATAGTGGCTAATTGCTTATTTGGTAGACTATAAATGAAATAGATATCAAATGCTCTTCATCACTATAGATACCTTATAAATATTTCACTGGTCTTCTATTTTGTATGCATCAAATATACCAATGAAATCTCATGCTCAAGATTGTAGGAGAATGTTACATAAACTTGTCTAAAAAATCATCAAAAATAGGTAATGAGTTATTTGGTGATTTCAAAAACCATTCCAAAACTTATCCTACTAGACTCATTGAAAATAATAGTAGGAGGTAGATATCATTATAGGCCACTGGTTGACAAGCAACAAAGAATTTAGTTAAATGGGTCTTTGGTCTCCTTTACCCTTGTATTTTTCAAATTTTGGAGGTTCGTACCCTTAAGGGAATGGTATTTGAAAATACTTCATGTTGAATTGGTAGGAACATATGTCATCCAATTTAAACTTCTTAGTATATTTCCTAGATTGGATGGCAATAATTTCATCCTTCATTTGTTATAATTTTTATGCTTGAAAATTAGATGAAACATTGGCTTGAGGTGAAGTCTAGGTGGTCAAAATTGGATTACTTTGACCAAGGTATAGTGGAGGCATGTATTGACCATTTTTACCACAAACCAAAATGGGTCAACCCCATATATTTAGAATCTTGTATAGGGTCTTTTTATATTATCATAGGGTATGTTGTAGTTCATTTTATGTCATGTCATATGCAATTCTAGCTTTAGTCATAGTATAGCTTGGTCCTTATGTCATTTGGTGTCTTAGGGGTCATGTTTAAGTCATATATTCAAATGGTATGTTTTCATGGTGTCCATACAGTCAATATCATGGAAAAAGTTTACATAGGCCTTAAGAAGTTCATTTAATATTTCAAAAATCAAGCAGTAGTTATAGCACAAGACTAAATGAACTAGACCATCACCAAGATGTCATCTCAAAATGAATGGACCAGCTCACTTGTGCATTTGATAAGTTCAATCAAAAATCCTCATTAGCTAAAATTTTGTAAATCCATAGATCTCTTCATGTCAGGAACATGCTCTACAAATTTCATTCCCATGTGAGTTCTCTATCTCAAGTTTGGAGCTTTAAAGTTGGACCTACAGAGTAGAACATTCATGAAAGCATCAAGTTCAAGCTCCATGAATTAGCTATTTATATTCAATAGGTCCTTAAAAGGTTTAATTTTTTTCAAAATTTAATGGTCTTCATGAGGGTGCATACTAACACATAGATCTAATGGTTTGTGCTTGGGTCAAATAGGTCAAAAGGCCCCCAAGTTAAAATCACTTAAAAAGATACAAGTCGGACAAGATCTAATGATGTGAATTCATATAGAAAAGATCTAATGGTATGAGATCAACTAATAATGTGGGTCCAAGTAGATCGATGATCAATGTTCGATCATACCAATGATCTAATGGTGCATAGGAACTAATAAGAAAGTAGCCCCAAGTAAATCAAAGACTCACATTTATTTGTATATCTTGATCTAATGGTGTGAGCTCAAGTCAACATGTCAAAAGATATTTGATGGTAGGAGAACAAAGGCTAGAATTCCTTCATACATATTAATCTTATGGTGCATATGAGGTCAAAAAGTTAGAATCTGATAGCAGGGATCTATGAGACCAATAAGAACAAAGATAGTTTGGAATAATTTGATTGGTCTGAGTCAGAGTTTCAATGGGCAAAGTCAAACCTAAGAACCATTTTTTATCAGAACAAGTACGTATTATAGGAAAATTTTAGAATGGAATTAAAAATATGGTAAAGTAATGACACATATGTAGTCATGTAGGATTAAAGGACTCTATAACAGAGTAAGCATTTCAAACTCATATATTACCATGAGAGCTTAGTCAAGGTCCAAGATAAACACTGATTGCCAAATGTAAAGAATGAAGTGTAGGAAAGTAATGAGTGAGAATGGTAAAATGCAAATGTCTATAAGATAGCTAATAACCAAGAAAATGTCTATATCTATCATAGTGTATGTATTGACTCTCCTATTTTAGTTTTAAATGCTTGATAGATGTTCTATGATAAAGGTAGTTTCAAAAAATCTAGCTAAATTATATCTACACCATTTTAGAGAGTTTGTCATGGTTTATATGTACTTTTATCTTGGGAGGCATTCATGGTCTTTTTCATGCTCTAGTCCCCTATAATGTAATTGTTTATTAATTGTATATGTGTGCTAGTGACCTTTAAACTTCATTCTTTAATGCTCTTTCTAAAATTCTATAAGTAGCTACCATTTTGGCTTTTGTAAAGAGAGACCACACCATGTATGGAAAATACCTACTAGTTTTGACATTGAACTTTACCTCAAGACAATAAATGTAATCTAGTTTGAGTTCATATCCTAGCTTATCAAGTATGTGAATACATGTATATTGAATGGTTAATATATATTCATCTATCCTTTCTTTCTCTCATTCCTTATATGTTTGATGCAAGAAATTCTAGCCTAGCAAGTCATATGAAGTGTCATTAAGTGTATGGATCTATTCTTAAGTATACAATGAGCCTTAGTATTTTCAACTGATATATGGTTTTACTTACCTTGGATATTATTCATTTATGTCACCTTCATATTAAAAACTAATGTTAATGCATTCTAGGACTCTTAGAGTGTTGTATACCTTATATCTTTGTGATAGAGTATGATAGTCTTTTTCAAAACATCTTGGTGCATCACCTCCTTTAGATTAGGTTAAATTATTTAATATCTCTAACCCTTTTCACATAAGTAATTAGTTATCATATATAAGCTAATTTTATGATACATTTAGGGAGTTATCCCTTAAATATAGAGGCTTATTTCCAATATAGGTATACCCACATACTTGGAAATGTTCCCATCTTGCCCAAATCTAGAAGAAGCTTGAACAACTTCTTCTACGGTGCAAGATTTGGTGACAACAATTTTGGCACATCCAGTGGGACTTTTGTCTTCAAGATAACTTGTCAAGGTGAATGTTGGTCTTGATAACATCACTAAACTAGTGTAATACTTAGCATTTTAAGACTCTAAAATAAATATTTTTTGAGGCCATTATCCTATTATAAACCTACCTTCATAATTCATGGTTCTTACTAGGTCATCCTCTAGAAGATTTCTCAATCCCATTGACCCACTCTTTTAGCCTGAACTTCCCATTTTAAGTTCAATATCCTTAGCCTAATCTACCCTTCAGAGAACTAGTATATTTTTATAGAGAGGAAGAGGTCAAATAAATTGAATAAATTGAAGATATTAAAGATTTTGAATAATTTTAAGAAGACATGGCTAGACCTCACACTTTCCCTACATTCAATACATAAAATCCAATTCACCTTCAAGAAAATGATTCCATTCCTCTCAATTCCATACAAGGTATGCCCATATTCAATGGTGAGAGTCATGTTGCACCCAGTGAGCACATTAGAGATGTCTCTAACTTTTGTAACTTCTATAATATCACTCAAGAAAACATTACCATTAGACTCCTTGCCATGTCCCTTAGAGGGAAGGATCTTGATTGGTATATGACACTTAAAGGTGGATGCATCATGACATGGGATGAATTTGGAGTGTTATTGACCTCAATATTTGGAAATGAGAGTGACCATGCCTATCTCATACAACAACTTAATGTGATCAAAAGAGGATGCAAAGAAACAATTCATGATTTTAATGAGAGGTTCCAAAAGACTTGGAATAGACTGCCTCCTCTTATGAGAACACCTCCTAGATTTGTGTTCCTATCCTATTTAAGAGATATTGTCACTAAAATTACTATCATAATTCAATCCATGGGTGGTTCCACCCTCCTTGAAGCATATGGGATTGCTATCAAAGATGAAAATAATAACATCCAAGTTGGAAGATTGCCACCTAAAGTGTTTGTGCCTCCATTATCTCATACTTCAATTCATGGGTGGTTCCACTCTCCCTAAAGAAGATAGGATTGATATCAAAGCTAAAAATAATCTCATCCAAGCTAGAATATTTCCAACTAAAGTTTTTATACCTCCATTGTCTCATACTTATGCTAACACTTTAAATGTATCCCAAGTTCCTAATGCTAATACCAAAACTAATTTTTCTCTTAGGTAAGTAAAAAAAATAATGTTGATTGAAAAGTAAAGTTCCTAGCTTTAGAGGCTCAAAATAGGCAAGTAAATATGCAACATGATATCCATCATAATTCATACCCTTATCAAAAATAATATGGAAGAGGAAGAAGCCAATGGCAGCCTAACCTCAATAGGCCTACCAATGTATATAGTCTTAACCCTACCACCAATGCAAGGGAGATGGTACTAGTTCATAGAAATTAGGTATAAGTAAAATATTTGTAGCAAGACCAATTCATGGATGCTAATGAGAATGGAGAGAAAGAACTAATGGCTCAAGGAGTAGTTACTCCCCTCCTATCAAATGAAGATGAGGTGATGATGTAAGTTAATGATGATTCACAACCTTAAGGAGAGATCTTCACCAATTTTCTAGTTGTAGACACTTTTATGATAAATTATGGAGTTTCTATCATAGATAATATAAGGGATAAGAGGAAGGATCTAGGAGGTGGTAGTAGCATGCCCACTAGCTCACCCAATCCTCCTTCTAGGTAGCAAGACATAGCTACAAGTGAGACATTTCCAAAATCTCCTACACCTCTATCAAGTCAAAATATGGCAAGGTCTGCTCCTATTACTCAAGTTACAAATAATTATCTACCTACAATATCTAAAGAGAAAGTAGGTATGGCTTGTTTAAACATTGTATATTCTCTTAAGAACACTAAAACATCCATTTCTTTGGGATGTTTTGCATATGCCTGGTTAGAAAGAACTCCTACAAAAATAGTTATCTATTATCCCTACTAGTGTCCCTCTTTCAAATCAAAGTAAAAATCATGTTTTCCTTGAATGTGTCCCTAACACCATTGTTGAACCATCTACCAAAGCTGATAAATCTCTTCTATTATATCTCACTCTCATAGTGGGTGACAAGTTGGTTCATAACTGCATAGTTGATAGTGGAGCTTCAGCTTTTGTCATGCTCAAAGTTGTGGCTGAAAACATAGGCCTAAAATATGAGCCACATAGTAAAGGGATTATTTAATTATATGGTATACATACCAAAATAGTGGGACTGATAAAAAACTTGAAGGTTTTCTTGCATTATTATCTTAATTTTTATATCTTGCAAGACATAGTTGTGGTTGATCTCCCAACCCACTTTGAAATTTGCCTATCAAGGTACTTCACATCCAAGATAGGTGGCTATCTCTTAGATGACTAGTATTTCTTGTCATTTAGAAAAATCTATGGTTCTAAGGTGATAATTATGACACAACCCCTTGCAAGGTTTCAAATTGAGCTTTACATTGA
Organism: Torreya grandis; assembly: GCA_037957365.1. Classification (NCBI taxonomy): domain Eukaryota; kingdom Viridiplantae; phylum Streptophyta; class Pinopsida; order Cupressales; family Taxaceae; genus Torreya; species Torreya grandis. The sequence continues at coordinate 877,880 of JARHVA010002040.1, forward strand.
GACAAGTTCCAATCTGAATTATGTGGCCCATGAAGAAAAGGATTCTATTGTAGATGATGGAAATTTATCCAAGGTTGAAGGAATTTCAGATTTGTTTCTTGATAAATATGGTACTAATACTTATGATAATGATCCTTATGCTCTCATAGAGGAAACTAATATAGGAGTATATTGTATACACGAAGAAGGAATATCAACACCTCTACTTACCAAAGAAGAGGGTAAAGAAGATGAGATGTGGGAAAATGTTTTTTATGGTTAAAGAAGTAAAATTGGTATAGGAGTTGGTGTTATGTTGGTCTTCCCATCTAAACAATAGTATTATGCTTCATATAGATTTAATTTCAATTCTACTTGTAATGTGGCTGAGTATGAAGGTTTAATTCATGGCCTTTAATGGGAAAGAAGAAAAAGAATCAAGAACTTATAAGTATATAGAGATAGTGCATTGGTTGTGCATCAGGTTAGGAATGTGGTTGCTACTAACAACCCTTCTCTTAATTCATATAAGCATAGGGTATGGTATTTTCTTGAATACTTCAATGCATTCAACATACAATCAGTTATAAGGGAGTAGAATAATCATGTTGATAGACTAGTTGCCATAGGAACTCAATTTGATATTCTAATTTCCATAAAAGAAGATGGGAATCAATCTCACATTAAGATCATTATCAGACCTTCTATACTTGATAATTAAGAGTCTTGGCAAGTTTTTGATAGTGATAAACACATTGCATACTTCCTACAAAATGAAGCTAAGTTTTCCTCAAGGAATCAAAGGAGACTCTAAGAATAATTGGGCGATCAAATTGTGTAGCTAAGGACAAACAAGATACCTAAGGGACTAGTGACCATAAAAATTATCTTCAATGAGAATGATCAAAATAAAAAGGAAAAATTGAGTATGTCTACAAAAGAGGAGAATTATGAAAGGGTCTTGATCTTCAAGGACAAACTCCTCAAACTAGGCAATGTATGTTCTACTTTAGAAAAACAAGCATTCATTGATTTGTGTAGAGAGTTTCATGACATATTTGATTGAGAGTCTAAGGACATAAAAATATTTGATCCTATTCTATCACACCATACTATTGAGTTGGAACCTATATTTAAATTAGTCAGATAAAAATAAAGACCCATTAATCCCAAGATTGAATAACTCATTAGATTAGAGCTCACTAAAATCCTTGAATCTAAAATAATATTTCCTATCAAGCATTCAACATGGGTAGCTAATCTTGTGCCTATTATAAAGAAGAATTGGGAGATAATACTTTGTGTGGACTTTAGGGATATTAATAGGGTGTCACTCAAAGATAACTATCCTTTACCCTCAATAGAGCAGAATTTATAGATTATTTTAGGTTCTCAACATTTCTCTCTTTTAGATGGATAATCAGGTTATAATCATATTTGAGTCAATGAATATTATTAGTTTAAGACACCATTTAGCACTAAATGGGGGACTTTTTCTTATATGAAGATGACATTTGGTTTATCAAATATTGGTGCTACCTTTCAAAGAATAATGGGCATGGCCTTCAAAGGTTTGATAAATGAGATGTTATTAGTTTATCTAGATGAAATAATAATGTTTTCTAAAGATTTTAATGAAGACATGCAACACTTGAGGCAAGTGTTTGAAATATGTAGGTAGTATGGAGTATCTCTTAATCCAAATAAATGCATCTTTGTTGTCTATGAAGGTAAGCTCTTGGGACACATTATTTCCAAACAAGGTCTAGCTATTGATCCTAAAATGATAGAGACTACTTTAGGCCTATCCTTGCCTTTACATAAGAAGATTCTCTAAATTTTCTTAGGTAAGATAAAATTTATAAGGAAATTCATACCTATTATTGCATCTTTGGTGAAACCTATCCTAACTATGCACAATAAGAACCAAGTATTTTCTTGGACCAAAGAGGGTATGATTAGTTTTGAAGCCATAAAGAAGGAAATTTCAAAATTTCATACTCTTGTGAATCCTAATTTTACTAAATACTTCATGGTTTATTAATTTTCTAACCTTGATACTATCTCAGTCATGCTAATGCAAAACAATGATGAGGGTGTGGAATAGCTAATTACATTCTTTAGTCAAGGTTTAGAAGATTATGAAGTCAAGTACATCTTTGTAAATAAACAAGTCCTTGAGGTTTTAACGGGACTAAATAAGTTTAGACATATGGTTTCAAATACTAATATTCATGTTATGGTCTCTCATGTTAGTACCAAGGATTTTCTTTTGAGCAAAGATATTAGTGAAAAGAGAGCAGGGTGGATCACTAAAGTAATGGAATATGATGTTGATATCAATGTGACAAAATTGAAAAGGGGTAAAGGCATTTGTGAACATTTAGCTTCAAATATTCATGAGTCAAAAGAAGAGGCTCTAGTCAATCATGATTGTTCCCAATCTGTTGGTTCATTACCTCCATAAATTTGGACATAGGACGTGATCAAATTTCTTCAAAATGGTGAGTATCCTAATGGTATGAGTAGATCACAAAGGAGATATTTTAGGTTTCAATCTATTCCCTTTTTTCTTGTGAATGGTGTGATATTTAGAAGAGACATTAATGGTGTGCTATTGAAATGCATTGATAATGACCATTTTGGAGTGTTTCTTGAGATGTTCCATGATGGGACAATAGGAGATCATTTATATCCAAGAACCATAGCTACCAAGATCATGAGGGTAGGCTATTATTGGTCTAACCTCTCTAAGTATTACCATGCTTGGGTGAGAAGGTGTGGATAATGTGTGTTCTTTATAGGAATACATAAGCTTACAGCTTTTCATTTTAAACCAATCCAAGTAAACCACCTTTCATGTAATGGGGTCTTGATTTTATTGGTATGATAAAACCCCCCATCAAGTCCTAGTCATAAATGGATACTCAAAATAACTTATTAATTTATGTTTTATTATTTTTTTAATATAATAGTTATATTCATTAATAATAAAGGGGTTGAGAAATGTAAATTAGTAAATAAATATGTAAGAATTAACCTATTTATTTATGTAAATAGATTGTATTTTTACCTTTTCTACATATAGTAAGAAGTGAGAGATATTATAACTTAGTTTATTCTAGCTGATCTAGATTGAGATAAGGCATGATACTAGAGTAGGACTAATAAATAGTCAGAAACAAGTCTCTACACTTTGTTTCTTGATTGGATAGGAGCACTGAAAACATGACACCCTATTGTCTAGCATTGTATTCCTATTCCAACACTATTTTCCTGAGGTTGAAAGCTTTTTGGATTTTGTTCAAAATGCTTGTGTTACCCTATCACTAAAATTTTAGGGTTTGGGACCACATGGAGAGCTCATTGTGTGCCTATTTTAATCTTCAAAATTCTTAATATCTTCTAGTGCTTAATCTTGAATGAAAACATGGGAAAGAGAGAGAGGGGGTTAGTGTGTAAAGGATATGCTAGATGCACTTCACACCCCATGTGTGGGTATGTTACCTGTATATCAATACTATAAATATGGATCAATCTAATGTATTACTCCCATTAAAGTGTTTGGTGTAATTTGTGTATGATCAATGCAATTAGAATGCAAAATTGGATTTGGTTTAGCTAGCTAGGGACTAGTGCAATGACTTGAGTAGGCTTGAAATAATGTTGGAAGGTTGTGTGCAAAGAATAGGGAAGACTACTTGAGTTTACTTACTTGTATTCTTGCATCTCTCTTGAAAATGAGTACCAACCCTTCTAAATAGACTTTGAATGGCCTTTTATATGGTAATTAATGATCATGGGTTAAATGACTTTGTATTAGTTTGATAAAGAAAAAGATAAGGATTTAAGAAAATCTGACCATTGGAGGCAAAAGTAAACTTGGACAATAATGCTAAAAATAGGACACCCTAGGTTCCAATGCTCCTATAATATTTGGGCACTATTTTTTAGAGGGAAAAAGACTTGGGGGGATGGATCTAGGCTTGGAAGGGTTGCTTGGGTCTGAAAAATCTAAGTCTAAAAATATTTGGATGACTAGGAATCAATAAAAGAAGTAGCCTAGAAGGGTTGTGTGAGCCAATAGGAGGACCTATGGATTAGGTATCTTAGCCATAATAAAGTTGTATAATTTCACATTTTACATGACTACACTTTACAAGGTAGGTTGAGGTATCAGCATTGAAGGAAGCTAATGAAAATTCTATCTTGGAGTTCTATGAGAGCATCATAACAACATTTGGCACTCCTACTATTATTTTAGATAATTATCTTGCTTTTATGGGTGCTAAGATAGATGATTGGGAAAATAGTAATGACATATTCTTAAGCACTTCATCTAACTATTACCCTCAAGGTAATGGGTTGGCTAAATCTACTAACAAGAATTTGATTAGAATCATTAAGAGAACCTTAGAACATAACCAAAGACCTTGGCATACCAAATTAAATATAACCTTGTGGGTTTATAGGGAATTCTCTTTTTATGCTTATATATGAGAGAGAATATAGGTTGTCTATTTCTTAATAATTGCCTACCTTAGAATTGGCACATCAAGTAGAGTTACTAGAAAACACTCCAATAGAGGTGAGATTGATATAATTAATGGAGTTTTAAGAGACTAGATATACATCTCATCAACCTATGGAGTATTAATAAGTACTAATGAGGAGGTATTTTTAAAAGAATGTAACTCTGAGATCATTTCAAGAAGGTGACATAGTGTTGAAATGAGATGAAGATAGAGCAAAACTAGGGAGACATACAAAATTTGATATCTTATGGAGCGGACCATATATCATCATTAAGTGTAATCAAAGTAAATATTTTAATTTACCAAGTATGAATGGATAAGATCTGCATATCCATTTAAATTGGATACCTTTGAAACCCTGTTAATGAAATCAAAAGGTCAATTTTGTAAATATCACAATAGGTGTGTGTTTCCTTTCTTATTGTGTTGTGTTCCATAAGTGCTCATAAAGCACATGTGTTTCTTTCTTGGTGTCTTCTTATTGTTTTCTATTTTTTGGTGTGTTTTAAAGGTAATTTATGTGTCAAAACTTTATACTTATGACTTTGTAACCCAATGGACAATATTAGTCAACTACTCATGGCATAGCAAGCATATCACCCTTGGGAAGTAACCAAGAATGTTGACCATTTTTACCACAAGTCAAAATGGGTCAACTCCCTATAGTAAAAATCTTGTATAAGGGATTTTTATAATGTCATAGAGTATGTTGTATTTCATTTGATGTCATTTCATATGTTATTCTAGCTTTGGTCATAAAATCTAGCTTAGTCCTTATGTCATTTGATGTCTTAGGGGTCATTTTTGAGTCATATATATAAGTGGTAAGTTTTCATCATATCTAAATAGTTAGGATCATGGAAAGAGTTCACATATGCCTCAATAATTTCATTTGATCTTTCAAAGATCAAGCAATAGTTCAAGCACAAGCCTAAGTGAACCGAACTATCACCACAACATCATCCAAAAATAAACAAACCAACTCACTTGTGCATTTGATAAGTTCACTCAAGAAGACTCACAAGATAAAATTTTACAACAACATATATCTCTTCATGTTAAGAACATTATTCACAAATTTCTTTCCTACATGAGTTATCTAGCTCAAGTTATGGAGCTTCAAAGTTGGACCGACAAAGTATAACGTTCATGCAAGCATCAAGTTAGAGATCCATAAAATAGTTATTTATATTCAAAAGGTCCTTAAAATGTTTGAATTTGATCAAAATATAATGGTTCATGTGATATTTCATACTAAAAAACAAATCTAATGGTTTGCTCTCAATTCAAATAGGTTAAAAGGTCCCTAGGTTAAAATCCCTTAAAAAGCTATAGGTTAGATAAGATCCAATGGTGCAAATTCATTGAGAAAAGATACAATGGTGTGAGATTGATTGAAAATTAGGTGGGTCAAAGTATATTTATGGTAAATATTTTATTATACCAATGATTCAATTGTGCATATGAACTGATAAGAAAGTGGTCCCAAGTAAATCAAATATGTGTGTTGATTCATACATCTTGATCCAATAATGCGAGCTCAAGTCAACATGTCAAAGGATATTCAATGGTAGGAGATCAAAAGCTAGAATTTCTTCATACATCTTGATCCTATGATGCATATGAGTTCAAAAACTTAGAATTTAGTAGCAAGGATCTATGATAACAATAGGAATAAAGATAGTTTGGAGCGATTTGATTAGTCCAACTCAGTTTTTGATGGGCAAAGTCAAACCAAGGAACCATTTCTTACCAGATAATCAGGTATTATATGAAAATTTTAGAATGGAATAAGCAAAATGGAAAAGTAATTAAACATAGGAATTCATGTAGGATCAAATTATTTTTTAATAGAGGAAACATTTAAAACTCATAGACTATCATGAGAGCTTAGTCGAGGTCCAAGATAAACAATGACTATCAGATGTAAATAAAAAAGTCTAGGAAGCCAATTAGTGACTACAAATGGTAAATGAAAATGTATATAAGATACCTAAAAAAAAGAAAAATGTATATAACTATCATAGTGTGTGTGTTGACTCTCCTATATCAGTTTTAAATGCTCAAGAGATATTCCATGATGAAGGCAATTTCACAAAAGCTAGCTAAAGAATATATGCACCATTTTGGAGAGTTTGTCATGGTTTATATGGAAATTTATCTTGGGAGGCATTCATGGTATATTTCATACTCTAATCCCCTATAATGTAATTGGTTATTTATTATACATGTGTTCTAGTGACCTTTGAACTTCATTATTTCATACTCTTTCTAAAATTTTATAAGTAGCTACAATTTTGGCTTTTTAAAGAGAGACCACTCCATATATGGTGAATCCCTATTGGTTTTGACATTGTACTTTAACTTATAACAATAAATGAAATATAGTTTGAGTTCATATCCTATATTTTCAAGTGTGTGAACATATATATATATATATATATATATATGTTGAATGGCTAAGAGATATTCATGTATCCTTGCATTCTCTCAATCCTTCCATGTTTGATGCAAGTGATTCTAGCCTAGTAGGTCATATGAAGTATTGTTAAGTGTATGGATCTATTATTAATTTTAAAATGAGCCTTAGTATCTATAACTAATCTATTCTTTCACTTAACTTGGATAGTCTTCATGTATGCCACTTTCATATTGAAATAGTAATATTAGTGTATTATATTACTCTTAGACTAGTGTTCTATGCTTTGTCTCTTTATGATAGAGTATGATAGTCTTGTGGAAAACATCTTGGTGCATCACCTCCCTTAGAGTGGGTTAAATTCTTGAAATCTCTAACCCTTTTCCCATAAGTATTCAATTGTCATAGATAATATCATTTCATGATACATTCAAGGAGCTAGCCCTTAAATCTAGAGGCTCATTTCTAATATAGGTAAACCCACATACCTGGAAATGTTCCCATGTTGCCCAAATTTGGAAGAAGCTTGAACAACTTCTTCTAGGGTGTAATATTTGGTGATAATAGTATGGTTTATTATGTGATGTTAGTTTGGTTAGGTAATTTAAAATAAATATGCATTCATGGATTAGGATGTGATTTTTGAATTTACATGCATTATGGTGTGATATTTTGATTAGGATTTGGTATATATTCCTAATGTTTAGGAAATTATGGCTGAGATGGAAGGATATGGCTTTGAGTGAAGTATTGTTCCTACTAAGGTTAAATAGGGACTTGTTTCTAACTAATCAGACCTAGTTGATTAAGGGGAACTTGTGAACCAAGACCCTACCATTAGATTTATGGCACATTTGGAATAAAAGGCAAGTGTTGCCTAATTAGCACTTATGAAATAGTATAATCTCTAGATTGCATGAACCCTTGTTATGAAGTAGACACTTGTAGAGTGTTTGGAATTTGTCATTGACCAATAAATATATGATATTGATTAGACGTCATTTATGATTGCAATGGTATGTTGGTTTGTGATTGAAGAGGTACATTATCACCACCTAATGAGGTGGAACATTAGTTACCCCTATTGAGGTAGTGGAATGTTAGATCTTAGATATTAATTATGCCTATTTTTATGTAATTTTAGTCATCACCTATTGTGGTAGAGTAACATTCATCACATTTTGTTGAGGCATGGCACTGGTTGTTATTTGACTACTTAATCCTTATAGTTGTGTGATTGATGAAGTAGCTAGTTAAGGATTAGAGGTAGATTATTATAGTTGAGAGGTATGAGTTCCTTCCCTCTATTATTTAAAACCACTCATGGTGTTAACTAAAGGCACATTTTTTTGTGTACTAGTTGTTTATACATTTACACCTTTTTAGTCTGGATTGGATGACACTTGCATATTATCCATTATGTTTGGCTCAGTCATCTACATAGAAGTAGTAGATGCTCATTTAATAGATATGGCATTAAACATGTCTCCAAATAAAGTGATTTGTAAAAATGGGTCTATACCCTAATTTTCTTAGATTGTTAATTCGATTAAGACTCCTGTTGAAAGAGCTAGCTCTATAAAAGGAGCATTTGACATGGTCATGTTATTAAAATTATGTACTAATCTCAAATAATTTTGATATGCTATTTGAATCTATATAAAGTGGTCCTCCATGAGGCCTTTTTCTATGAAAATGATACATGGGCCCTAATAAGGCATCGATACTAGATATTGAGGATTACTAGAAAAGGTATGTTCAATGGTTTTATTGTAAGGTATGTTGTAAGGCACTCAAACTAGATTTGGAAAATTTTCATCAAGGAAGTCTATTGTAAACTTAGCCCATGCATAGTGGCTCTAATTAAAAATTAATCCTTGTTTTAAATCAAATAATGATCAAACAAATAAGGTTCATAGGCTATTGGCATCATAATATAGTATGGCTATTTTTGAGCTTGATATACATATGATGGTATACTATTTAGGTACTACATTGTTTGCTCTTGGTCTTATTTTGTGTATGGAGGTGTGTTGACAAAATAGTGAGCTAAAGGATATTAGCTTTGTTTCCATAATTAAGTTTTATAAGGTGTATAAGGATACATATCACAAACTACATTATCATTATAGGGGTTTTGAACAAAGTCTTTTTATGCAACCACATTACTATATCCTAAATTGTACATGATGACACTATGAGTATAGCGAGACATATCCAAATCAATTATAAATGTTTTGAAAAAGGATGAGAGTTATATAAACTCTTAAAATCAATGTCCAAAGTATAAATGGTTTGAACTTATTCTAACTTGGTCAAAGGATGGATCTGTATCTCCAAAATGGCCTATGCTAAAACTTGTTATAAATAGTCTAACATCAAATGTATAATGTTAATTTTTTTACACAAAAGGTCAAGTGGAACATCATAGAGGTAAAGGGGGGCATCTATCTTGATTATTCCCTTATGGAAATAGTGTATTCTCAACTATGGTAGTTCTCTTTATAATAGGGTGGTCTAGGTTTTAATAGAATATCAAAATTAGACCATGGGCTTGTGTAACATATATGCCCCCAATGACTATAGGGAGCATTTTGCCTTATGGAAATGATTATCCACTAATATTTAAAATGTTCCTTAGATTTTTGGTGGTGAATTCAATATGGTATAGGATAAATAAGACAAAATTGGAGTGAACCAACTTGCATGGAAAGGTAATGATCTTTTTTTTTGTCCAAGTTCAAACAAATTCATAGAATTGAAGATCCTCTCTTGAAGGGAAAGAGCCTTAGCATAGGAATATGGTATACTTGGTGTGATAATTAGAGAGTAATAGACAATATTACTCAAGGCTGGACAAATTTTATTTAAACACAAATTCTTTAGCATTTGATGCGATCACAAGTGGTAATGTTATGACTATGTTACCCTATACTATGTTAGATCACCACCCTATTGAAATTACTTTCTCACTGGTCAGGGATGGGAAGAAGGATTTTACAAAATTTAAAGGGTTATATAAATTCAATGTCTCACACCTTGTAGACAAGTTATGTGTAGAGGGACTAAAAGCATCATGAAACATTGGTAAAGCTATCTATAGCTCTAGTTCTAAAATTAACCATTAGAACTCCAGTATGAAAATTACTAAAAACTTTGCAATAACCTATGGAGAGATTAAAGCTAGGAAGCATAGAAATTTGATAAGAGATACTCAATAAAAGTTTATTCATGTAGAAGGCTTATTGTATATTGACCCAATAAATGGGGTTCTTCTTGAAGAACTTAACTCTTTGAAGCACCAAGCTCATCAAGCATAGTAATACATTGCTAAAGCAACATAGATCTAGTCTAGGCTTACATAGTTTAATCTTGGTGATAGAGGTTTCAAAAGTTTCTTCAAACTCTTACAAATTAAACATACTAAAATCAAGATTAAGGAAATCAAAGTCAATGGACGTACTATTTAGGATGCTTCTAGTATTAAAGGAGCCTTTTTTATTTCTATTCTAACCTTTTCCATTATGATGGTTCAAGTGAGTGTATTGAATAAAATAGAGCCTTATGTGAGGCATGCATTCCCAAGAAGGTCTCACAAACTAAGGCCTCCTTCTTGGAGGCCATCATCTCACTTGATGAAGTCAAAAACACTATTGACTTGCTAAAAGATGATAAGTCTCTAGAGTTGGATGGATTCCCTATGGAATTCTACAAATTTAACGAGGAATGTTTGGGGGTATTCAATGAGGAAATTACTTCTGACACTCTTGGCCCTAACGTAAATAGAGGGGTGATTAAGATTATACTAAAGGATGGCAACTTATCATTAGTTAAGAATTGGAAAATAGTTACCCTTCTTAATGTCTCCTACAAGATATTAGCAAAAATCTTGGCAAGGAGAGTGTCCTCACTTTTACCCTCTATTGTCTCAAAATATTAGATTGGATTTATTAAAGGAAGATACATTTTGGATAGTCTCATCACCAATTGGGAAGGTATGTATTTTGTAAGAGATGTAAACTAAAATGGTGGAATGATCTTGCTTGATTTTGAGAAAGCCTATGTATTGGCTACATATGCATTGCATTACCTCCTTAGGTTCTCAGATGTTGGACCTCCTTTTAAAGGTATCTCACTCTTGAATAATGAATATCTTCTTAATGTTTTGTTTACTGATGATACTTCTATATTTGTTACCTTGGAATAGATTTCAAAAATACTTAATATCTACTACTTTTCCTTGTGTTCTAAAGTTGAAATGCATAAATCATTCATTCGAGGGTGGAAAGATTGCCCACCAAATTGGTTGACAACTTTTGGTTGGAATTGGAAAGGACCAAATGAGGTGGTTAAATATTTGGGGATTCCATTTTCATTAACCCCTTCCTTCAAAAATATGTGGGATTAGGTCTTTGATAAAATCAATAAGGCAGAATCCAAATTTACCAAAAATTTCTTTCTTCATACAACATATACTATGCTTCATGTTGGTTATTTGGAAAAACACAAGTCAACATGTTTCATAGAATTATAAGAGATTTACTTTGGTCAGATGGTAAGGGGGAAAGGAAAGGCATATAGTCTTATGGTAATTCTACTCAAAACCTAAGAGCACTGGTGGACTGGGGTTAAAGGACCTTTGGTTATAGGGGATAACCTTAGTAGTTAAAAGGATTATTAATGATTCTATTGGGAATGAGCCTTGGAAATTATTGGTAAGGCATAATTTGGCATGAGGATTTCCTAAAGGGAATCCAAATTATAAGGATTACATATTTTTGATCTACTCATTGGACCTTTATCTACCAAAGTTGTTGGCTCCCCTATATTTACATCTATTTGGTCTACCTAGGATTATGCCAAACCTTTCATTACTTCAAAATAGGTCTTTAATTGGCATGGGACTATGGGCCAAGGATATAGGTCTATTTGGTGGAACTTAAGTGTCAATAGGACTCCATTGGCCCTCACTATGGGATGTTCTACCTTTGACTGGTATATCAAAGGATTGTGGAACTTTAAGGATCTCTTCTTCCATGGGAATTGGGCTTCATGGTCAAAGCTTAAGGTTAGATTTCAGCTTTTGTATTCTCAAAGAAGAATGTTCACCCTACTCCAAGTAGCTCTCAAAGGGAATAACGAGGTGTATTTATGGAGAGTGAGGATGAGTTATGAGATAGTGTGAAGTGGAAAAAAGGCCCACCTCTACTCAAGTATTTAACATAGAAGATTTATAAGAAAATTTCATTTTCTAATGTCCCATACCTTACCCTTAATTATATATGGTCTGTACTTGATCTTATTCATGCATGGTCTTTTAGATTTGTGATAATCTAGTCCTCTTATCTTAAACCTAAGAAGTCATGTTTTTAGTGGCTAACTATGTATAAAAACCTAGTTGTGGGTATTGTTTTGAATAATTGTGGCCTCACTAATCCCCTTTATACCTTCTATAGTGATGTTGAATGTGTTGAACACATGTTTTATTCTTATCCATTTTCTACTAACATGTGGAAAAAATGTCTTAAACCTTGGAATATTGTTTTTGGATATGAGCTTGGATAGATAAACATTGCTTTTGGATATGCTTGTCCCAAAATTAATGTTCATCATTTTTTCCATAAATTTTGGCTTATTTTTTCTACTGAAATTCTTTGGTTTTTACAGAAACAAAGGAACTTGGAGGTGTTTCAAGGTAAGGCTAGAGTTCTTACTGACTTCATAATTAAAGTCAGTCTTTAGTTTTTGTCTTTTTAGATTTTCCTTCAGTTAAAGATTCCATAGGACCATCTTGAAAGGTTTCTAAGGATAGGGTTACTCAAGGTGACTTTGGATTACCTTCTAGACTCAGGCGGATACCCTAGATTGAGCCCATGCCCAAATTGGGTTGTCTCTCACCTGATAGCTATGGAGGTATATATTTCTAAGTCTGAGTGAGAATACATTAAGGATGCTTATTTTCTCCATGATAATAATCTATTGTATGATTGGATAACCCCTTTTGAGTTAGATGATAATGGTATCAGTGAATGGGAGGTGGCTAATGATAATGCTTTTCAAGATCTCTATAATGAGGAACATGGTGGGTATATTATCAGGGAGGCTAAGGCAACCTTCACACCATTTGACTTGAACCTTTGTCTAAAATCACATGATGACAATCCTTTGACAAGCCCCTCATATTATATCCCCTTTCTTGATGTTTCTACCTAAGGTGCACAAGCAAAAATTTGGCAACAGATTGATGAGAACATAAATACCTTCTCTAGAAAATTGGAGAAGTTAATTGAGGGTGGAAATTTAGTAGATGTGGAATATGTTCTTGAGTACATTAAGTAGAAAAATATGAAAGGTCTCTTAGACAAAGTTTATCATTACTTAGCTAAGTTTCTTCTTGGGCATTAGATGATTGGAAATTCTAGTGATAAAAGCTCCTTAGAGGGAAATGCCTTGCCTACTTCATATGGTAGCCATGATGTGGAAGGCACTACTTATCTTAGGGCACTAGACCCACACCTATGATTTTTCCACCTTTGGGTGGCCTCTTATTACTTTGTGTTTTATCTTACTATACAGTTGTGACTATGTTTCTACTAGCTACATGTTGGTACCATTGTCTAAAAAATTATTGGCTTTTTTAGTTATCTACGTGGTTGGTACCTATTCCTTTGATACTAATTATTTTTTGATTTTTTGGGATACCTCTTTAGATCTATTTTTATATTTAATTATTTATTATTAGGACTATGGGTGGGGGATGCCCCACCTATGCATTTTGTTCTACTTGATACTATGTATATTTTTGGTAGCTTGGATGCATATATTAGTAATCGATCTTCAATATAAAAAAAAGGTCAAATGGATGAAATAAAACTAGAATGCCAAACTCTAGGTTCAAATTGTTCCAAAAAAGTCTAATCTATGAAAATAAAAGTTTCCAGTTCAATTGTCTAAATGTGGCACAAAAAATTAGGCTCAAAATAGGTAGATGTTAGGACTTTTAGAAAAGGCACAAAAGCTAGACTTTAAAAACAAGGTGAGATTTAATCTAACAAATCTAAAACATTTTGGCATTTGAATTTATAGATGAAATTGGTCAATTGGCATAAGGCATGAGAAATATAGACTATTTATCCCAAATAAAGGCACAAATTATAGTTTTCAAATTAGGTAAATAATTAACCTAAGTTGCACAACCCAAAAGAGAAATATTGATGTTTAGGCCAAAATTACATGAGGCATAGACATAAATCAATCAATTTTTGGATATGAACTTGTCAAGGTTAATTAAAAAAATATATAAAACTAGGCTTCTTTGAACAAATAACAATCTATATAGAATTGAATGGCATAATAATACTAGATAAAGATCCAAAAGATGCCATAGCTTGGTGTTGAAAATGAAACTTTGAACACAAAGAAAACAAGTTTATGAAATTATTTGAGTATCATAAAGATGTTATTATGCTATAAATATGTAATCAATGGCTTGTTTCAAGATGCTAACGTATAAAACTTGAAATGGATTGGACAACATAACTTTACCCTTTCCAATCAAGTGACACACACACAAAGATTTGTTAAAAAGATAGGCAAAATTATGGTGTCAAATGGATGACATAATTCCTCCTCAAATAATGGAGTGTTGTATGAAAAAAACTCATTTTTACATGGAATAATAAACAAAATAGATAATTTAGACTCAAAAATAATTTAATGAAGAATAAAATGACACAAACACCTAAGTGTAACATCTTAGATCCTAAAATTGATAAGGTTGTATTATGTATGTTGAATTCCATCTATATACATGCTCTTGAAAGTATTTTAAGTGTTAATAAAAAAATAAATGTGCATGAATAAGTAGGGGTTTTACACCCCCATTCTCTCAAGATATTGTATAATAACATGGAACTTTAGGCTACTCACCCTATATCAATAATATGTTTGTAGTAAGTGGGGTTATTCTAAAAATAAATTTTCATGTATTTTTAGATGGTCCCAAGTGTGGTTAACACAAAATATGCTCACATCATTCAGATATAAATAAACTAGCTTTTTATGAAAAGGTCTTATCTTTTTCACAACCACTACATTAGTCACTTGTTTAGTGTTTTGCGATGTCTGAGTTGCCCTTATGATCTGAGACAATATATTACTAAAAGATTTTGCTTAGATACTCAAGAAAATATCTCAATATTTCAAACTTAATTTGTATAACCCACCATGGAGTGGGGTTAAAATGATGCCAAGATATTAATTCCCAAGTCAACACTTCCCTAGAGAACCCATGAGGAGGTGATGAAATCCTGCTCATAATCCAAATTGCATGAAAATAAATGACTAGTTAAAAGACTTTAGGGTCACATTTGGGTCACCCAAACCATATTAGTTTGAGGAAGGCCTTAATGACATTCTTATCATGATTTTTGGAATAAAAGTAGACAAGGCAAATAAAAAGCACATTTGGTCACCCAGGTTCCCTAAAGGGGATGGGGGAGAGCATACATGCATCAATAATTTTGTGAAAATAAATAACTTTGAAATAATAAGCATAAAACAAACACTCTTAAGGGTATATAATCTAAGTGTGAGCATTTATTTTATAACACCAAATTGAAATGTTTATGATATTTTGGCCCCTTGGCATTAGTTGAGAAACTTGTAAAAACTTTCACAAATAACTAAGCATAAAAATAACCAAATTCATTTTAGGCACAAAACAAAAAATGTTCAAGACTTAACCACTTCCAAATGTTTTCCTTTTTCTAGCTTATGTCATGTAATTTTTAGAGGGTTTTTTCCTAATTTGAAGCCTACATGTGAATGAGAAAAATAATATTTTGAAATGAGCTCTTAGGTTCCTCTATTTTCTTGTCATAGATATCAACATCGATCCATATAGGGATCAATGTCGATCTATAGAAATCAATGTCAATCTACAAAGGGAAAATCAACATCAATCAATAGAGGTCAATGTCATTTTTGAAAAAAC
The DNA here is from genome assembly GCA_037957365.1 of Torreya grandis. Taxonomy (NCBI): domain Eukaryota; kingdom Viridiplantae; phylum Streptophyta; class Pinopsida; order Cupressales; family Taxaceae; genus Torreya; species Torreya grandis. The sequence goes on from JARHVA010002040.1 coordinate 893,808, forward strand.
ATAGAGAAATAGAATATGTTTTTCACATAAATATGGTTAGTAAGATGAGCATAAAATTAACAAATAATACTAGATCCTACAATGCAATGGTCAGATAAATGATATTTAAGCTCTATATAAACAAAATAAAAACTAGAAAAATCAAAAAATACTTGTTTAAACATGCATCTACCATGCTCTATTTTTCACATAGAGGTCAATGTCAGTTCTGACATGATCAACATCGGTCTGAGGGAATTGACATCAATCTCTATGTAATCTATGTATCACTAAAAAAATAGAATACATGAAAAAACAAGTTAAAACTCAAATTTTAAATATTGTCAAGCACTCATTATAAAAACTAATAACTACATTTTAGTCTCCTTGATATATGGGATGCTCGATGTCCCATTGGGTGTGTTATTTATGATCAAAGGAATCTAAAAAGGGAGGTTAGTAAGATGTTAGTTTAAGTAAGAAAAACTAAAATAAAAACACACTTACACTCTAAGACTAGAACTTAGGGGGAGCTTAGTAACAAAATACAAATGAAAGCATAACTAAAACATAAAAGATAACAAATTCTTTATCTTCTTTGGGAGCTCTAAATTTTTTTTGAGTGGCTTGATCAGCTTATGCATTAAAGAGTCTTTGGAAAATGAAGCTTTTTGGCTCTTTATCTCCTTGGCACTATTGGATTTGATGTTGCTTGGCTCAAGATTTTGTCATTATAACACTAATTATATGAATCTCATGCAACAAATCCTGCATAATAACTCTATAATATATAATCTTTAAAATGAAGAGACATGGCCTTATATTTACATCCCAAGGATTTAAATCTCACCCAAGGTGAGTTAGGGTAGATTTAATGCTTGGAATGGGTTCAAACCTAACCTAGTGAGTCAAATATAACCCCAGTAGAGTTTATAGTTATCAATTAATTATGATTAGAAATTACTAGGCATGGCTCTCCAAAATAAATATTTTAGGATATTTTCAAAGAGCTTAACAACTCATAAAGGCAATGATGAAAGGATAGGATATTTGAATATTTGAATTTACTTTTTATGTAATTCATTAACAACTCATTAATTGCACATGGATAATTCAACTAGGCATTTAATTTGGTTTATCTTGTTAATTAAATCTGATTAGCCATTTAGCTCTTTCAAGAGTTGATATTTGTTCATGTGCCCCACTAATAGTTCCACAAGCCAAATTGGATATTTTAATGTTTCAAGATGATTAGGGATGAAACTGTGAGAGGTTATTATTACATTTGATAGGATACCCTAACTAAGGATGTCTCAACATGATTATGATCTTTGATGAATGATGTACAAGTAAATTTGGGATGTTTAGTAATTCATAGGCCTAATTTTAAATGGTTGATAGGAATCAATATAAAGTCTATTAAAAATATAGTGGTGGCCAATTTTAGGTGTTTATAGGTCTGATACCCCAAATTTATGAAACTGGTTCTAAGGTTAGATGTCTTTTATGAAAAATCCTTAATAGTCCAAACCTCCTAAAACCCTAAAAAAACCCTAGTTTGAACCTGATGTGAAAGATATGGTGGGATATGATTCTAAGTGGGATAAAATGGCCATTAAATTTCCTTAGTTTATTTTAGACTCTCCTAGGCTCCATGACATACACTTTGGTCATACTGTCATCTATACAGACTAGTCTAATACTATGTTTCTTATAAAGTTTGATATATTTGATAGGTACAAAGGAGAAAATATAAATGGGGGCCATTGAGGGAGGCATTTATGGACTTTTTATATCTTATAAAAATCATTTCTCACCATGTTTATCTATTAATATTCCTCTACTAGCTCATTCATCATAGGAAGTCTAAACAAACAGTGAGAAGGCAGAAGTGATTGCCTAGTGAGATGGTGGTCAAGGTAATTTATAATACTTTGAGGTATATTTGATAGACCAAAATATAAATATGAATTTAATAGGTGTCCTAAATTCTATTAAAAACATTTATTTTAGAAACTGTAAGTCACTTTGAGTGACAAATGTGAAAATTGGCCTAGAGAGCTAATGAATGACTATTGGTAGTGAGTGACAAGTGACAAAGATGAATTCATTAGTTAGGGATGAGTATATTACATTAAATTACCTATTATCTACCTTCTCATGATATAAAATATGTTTCATGTCTTCCTATGGAATTTTTAAACACACAAGTGAACTCCTCACCATCATGAAGGTTGTTTCAAAGCAAAGCAATGAAGGGTCTACACCAAATTGAGGAAGGTTCTATGCTTTAGATTGACATATGTTTATGATGAACTCTTGAATTATTTTATAATTTATTCCATGGTATTATAACTATTTTTTTAAGTTTCATACCTATTCTTTTAACCCTTGAGCTTCACTCCTTCTCTCTCTTCTCCTCTATCTATATATTCAAACCTTTTTGGCTTTGTAATAGATCCATAATTGGTATGGCAAAGCCCTGCTAGTTTTTACAACTCATTTTCTTTTGAATAATTTTTTTTTAAGTTGATTCATTCTCTAAAATATCTTACTTAAATGTGTTAAGTGGTTTTTGTGGTTGACAAGTGATGAAAATTCTCTCCTTGCTTCCATGTCTACTCTTACATGTTTGTGTGAATGAGATATCTTCTAATAGGTTTCATAAAGTGTATTATTTTTCTATTGTGAATTTAAGTGTGAGAAGGACTATTAGTGTCTTATATCATACCTTATTTCACCCACCTCTATATAGTCATAGCAATCTACCTCTATTAGAAATACTTATGCTATAAGGAAATAGGGTTGAATTCAGTTTGAGTAGTCTTCTTTCTTAAGTGTAGATGAAAGTGTGTTTTATGGAGTTGCCTTGGTGTATCACCTCATTATCATAGGTTAATTTTATGTCTCTTTATTCCATTTTCACCCCAAATGATGATTATCTTAGTGTAGTGTGAGCCTAAAAGATAAATTAAGGGAGATATCCCTTTCAAACCTAGAGATTTATCTCTTGTAGTGGCTTGTATATGAAGGGTGATAGTTCCATGTTATCCTAAAATTTATATGATATAATTAAATTTATAAGGTGAAATTTTAGGCTGAAATAGTTTTGGCATGCCTAGTGGGACCATAAAATCCATGAAATTTATTCAAAATAGATGTTAGATTTGACAACAAGGATCTATAATAGTCCACTTCTTACATCATTTGGTGACTCCAAAGTTTTAATATTGGTTGTAGATTAGTTCACTCTTTCATTCCTAAGGTAAACACAAGGTCTCTCACTAAAGGCATACCTTTTTAATTTCAAGATCTTCTTCTTTATTCCTACAAATCAAGTAGATTTGAATCACACCCATCCCTATCCAAAAAGGTCCTATATTGTGCACAAGCCCATAAGAAATTTCTTGATTCATCCATTCCTTTAAATTCCTAAGACCACCATCGCAATGAATCATCCTTTTATTTCCTTCAATGGTTATATCCCTCTAAATATTGATCACTATGATTATATCCCCATATCTTCCCTCAAAAGTGTTCCATCATACACTAATGAGTCTTCTATCACACCCATTGAGCACATAATAAATATTGATAACTTTTACAATATTCATCACATCATAGATAAAATTATAATCAGTTTGTTGGTTGTCTCCTTCAAAGTAAAATCTCTTGACTAGTATGGAACATTGGTACCTAGATCAAACACAAGTTGGGATGATTTGGGAGATGCATTGAGAAGAATATTTGAGGACAAGAGTGACAATTGCCACTAATGGAGTAGCTAACTACTATTCGGAGAGCACCTCAAGTCATTCATGATTTCAACACAATATTTTAGATATCATGGGATAAAATCCCAATATTGGTAAGACCAACAACTTACCGTGCTTTCCTTTATTACCTTAAAGCATTTGATAGTGACATTTTAATGATGATACAATCTATGGGAAGTGACACTTTAACTAATGCCTATAAGGTGGCCATTAGGGCATATAATTTTTTTATTCAACCTAGGAATATTTCCTCAAGACCTCCCATGCCTCTTTTTCTTGACTTGTAAAATCCTACACCTAAAAACAAATCTCTTACCCCTAGTCCACTAAGCAAGCCTAATGAGGTAGAAAGGATGAGATCCATGGAAAAATAGATCCTAGGTCTAAAAAAGATTATCCAAAAAAATAAAATAAGGCATTTAAAAATTTAATACCAACCTAATTAGTCTTATCCTAACTATCAAGGTAATAAACCTCATTTCCAAGGTCATTCCCAAGGTCAGGAACAACTGGTCCAATTTAATCCATATGGTGGATATAACCTGAACAATCCTTCTACCTCAATGACAGTAGTGATTAAATAAAATAATCTTTTCCAAGATCATAACAATCAACATTCAATTTATTAACCTTATTATCCATTTCCCTATGTTAATGAGTCATTCAATCAAGCCTTTATGGCAAATTTAGGGACTATGTCAGTGATGAATCAAGATGAAGTATCAAAGGGAGGAGTGACCAATGGAAAGGGTACTCAAATAGGGTCTGTATTTGGAAATTATCAATAAGATGACTCATTTTTAGTTAATCATTAAGGGTATTCAAGCATAGATATGAATTATATAGCAGCAAACACAAGGAGCAAGAGGAATGTAGTTGAAGAAGTTTAAGGGGCTGCTAATGGTTGTCTAATGAATGTTCAAACAATTAAAATATTAGGTATGTCTAATATCATCAAATTGCATAATAAACTCAAAGAGATCAAAATGTTGTAAGTGCTTTCATACCTCAAAATTCTCAAAGTGTAGGCAACATGATATCTACTAGTGTACAAGCAAAAGTTAGTGGTCCTTTCACTAACATTATGGAGAAAATGAAGAGGTCACAAGTGAATGTATTAATATGGGATACATTGGTTATACCTAGACAAGTAGACTTACTTCAAGAAGAGATATCCAAAATCAATTTGACAACCAAATAACCTATCCAAAGAGAGGTAACCTTGATAAACACCATGAATCCAAATGAAGGATAGTTAAGTAAATTTGAAAAGGTAGACAAACCTCCACCACTATATTTATCCATCATTATTGGAGATTCATTGGTGCATAATTGTCTCATTGATAGTGGAGATAGTACTTGTGTCATTACCAAGCTAGTAGTTGACAAACTAAACTCGAAGAATGGACCCCATGCCAAAGGAGTGCTACAATTAGATGGGTCAACTTCCAAGACCATTGGCATAATCATAGGTTTGCAATTGATTCTCCATGTTTATCCTACTTCACCATTTCTTAGGATTTTATAGTGGTGGCAAATTCACCTCCTCATTTTTCACTTTGTTTCCCTAGAGAGTTCGCTACTAAAATTAGAGGTTATATAACTTCAAACTAGTATTACATGGGTTTTAGGACTAGATATGGTGCAAAAGTGACAATTAAATTAGATCCTCTTTCTAGTTTTCATGTTGAACCCTATGTGCTTACACTTCTAACATTAATTTCAATATGATTGAAGAATATGATCACCATAATAATCAATAAACTCTAACTATCCTTAATGGTATATCTAATTTATATCTTGATGAGTGGAGAGTTAAGCAAGGTATATTTAAAGAAACTAGTCTTAGAACTTACATTCTTCATGAGGATATTGATTGAGTTCTTGAGGTAGATCATGACAACATCCTAGAATAAGTCATATTGGGAAGCTATCTTATACATGTGGATGGTGATACAAGTATCCTAGCTATGTCAAAACATTATAGTCCCAATGATCAGTCCATTCTACCTACAAAATAAGAAAGCACGCTTGAGAATAAACATCATGAAGAGGTAGATGACATGTGGCAGTAATACTATACCATTGTCTAGGAATTTGAGGAGGTTATTAGACCTTTAATCCTTAGATATGAGTGTACACCTAATGCTAAGGTCAATCATGTTCTCAATAAACACAAGGAGGATCTTGAGATCTCCATCAAGTAAGAAACACCCTTGGCATACTATGAAATGTTTGATGAGAATGAAGAAGAGTTTGAGACCTTAGTTGAGAAATAAATAACCATGATGAAAAAATAAGTGCTTAAAAGATCTAAATATGGTATTTATGACTTCCAATAATAAATATATCTTATTTCAAGTGTACATGAAGCTGAAAAATGTTGCAGTGATCGCCAATGATAAAGTTGAAGACTATCAAATAAACATGAAAAATTATAAGAAAGATGAAACCTAAAATAATTTTATTAAAGAGTTGGATGGAGAGTTATTGAGTACTCTAAATGATCAAATTAAAATTATAATAAGATTCAACCATGTTAAGTCTCTTTAATATCTCCACAAACAAATATCCATAGAAAAACATGCCTCATATGATGGATTATTTATTGGATCAAGAATGATGCAAGGAGCATTGTCTTTGACTCTAGTTAAAGTAATGAATAAGGTTCTCCACCTCAAGTGTCTTGAGGTATTTTACATATTAGGATATGTGTATTTGCTTTTAGCTGGTTTGTATTCTCCCTAAGTGTTGATGAAAACACAAGTGTGAGTTTATTTTTATCTTGTTATTTGTTTCTTTATTGTATGTCATGTTTGGTGTCCTTTTAAAGTCTTGTTAGTGTCGATAATAGTGTATAGGTGAACCCATATCCCAATAGATAGGAGAAGGATATTGGTCTTTGGCATAGCATCCTTGCCACCCCTAAGAAATCAACAAAATGTTGACCAAATTTAACCCTAGGTTAAATTAAGTCAACCCCTATATATTAAAACTTCTTATAAGGTTTTGCTAGGTAATAAAATGGTCACATGTTCATGTTTAAGCTCATTTAATATGTTTTACATCTTGGTTATTTGTGCCATTATCTTAACATTCCATTATGTCACCTTTTTGGCCTTTCTAATGAAATTATACATAAATTACATGAAAAGACAAATTTAAAATAGTTTTCCAATGTAAAAGGTGTTTTTTGAGTGTCAAATGCTTGTTTGGTAACTAACAAATGCAAGTTCAACATGGAAAGGAGGAGATAGTAGTAGTTTAAAGGTAGTTGTATGATCAAGTATAACTACTTGACATGTGGGATGGATGTAGGAGGGTCTTTTTATATTATTTCATATCTTTTCCAATCTTAAAAATCTTTAACATGTTCAAAAATGACAAAAACCACTACATCTCTCCTATCACTCTCCTAGACAAGGTCATACAAGTTAGCCGGTCTACTCTTAGTATGGACAGTATAGGAGGAACTGAGATTAATGCATTTTTTGAGTGTTATTAACTTTCATTCAATTCCTTCTCATGTTTATATTTTTTATTTTGGTGTACTATGCTTCATTAACCATCCTTAAGAATGTTGGTGACTTCAAACCGCCTACTCTTCCCCATTATGTTTGATTTTCTCATTTGTTTATAGTTATCTGATGCTTCCAAGAGTGGTATATTTTTTTGAAGAGATGTTTTATCCTCTTCATGATTTTTATAACATGTTTTTAAAGTGTGAAGATAAAAATATTTCCAAAAACATCTTATTGTGCTAATAGTGAACACTCAATGGTCTACAAAATAAGTTTTCCATAGTTATAGAGTTCATATCTCTATAAGTGGGATAGAGTAAGGGATAATTTTTTTTCCATCAATCCTCAGTGCAATGTGTCTTCAAAACCTCAATTGATAATTTAGAGCATCATCATAACCTGATGGACCTACTATTTCACTGTCATATGCAAGTAGTATGCATTTTGACTGTGTACACTTCAAAAATTGAATATCAATGATTTGAGAGGATTTAAAGTCATAATATGAACTTTGAAATAGGTATCCACCATATTTAAGTCCATAACACATTCAAGGTTTCCCTATACTTCCATTGAGAAGAGAGCTAGGTTCTAACCAATGGAATTTTTGCTATAGTCAAATTTAAATGGAGACCAATAAGAGTAAGAAGGATATAAAGGTCTAAGTGCTGATGAATTTTGGAGTTTCAAGTTGTGATAGGTTTATCAAGGTAACCTAAATGGGTTGAGCCTTTGAAAGGGACTTGAATGGAGTTCTCAAGTCACCTACATGATTATGAATATTTCTTGCCACTCACAAAGGTGAAGAATAAGAATATTACTTAGAGGATATTTTTATCTTAACTTCTCTAAAATTAAATGTGTCTTATATAGTTTATTTATATGGTATGATATTATGAAGCATGTATAAGCCTAAATGGCCTCCCACTTGTAGTCTAGGCCCTAGAGGGTCACATTTTTGATATATGAATGATGGTTTGGTCAAGAGAATGAAGGTTGGGTGGCCTAAAAATAAAACCAATCTCTAATAAATATTCTCATAGATCTATAGATCCTTTTAGGCCTAAATGATTCCAAAACTTGAGGTCAAGTAGTGGTCTTATAATATATTTGGTGAATAGAGAGTTATGCTTAATTATAAGGTATCTTATGAGCTTATCAAGGTATGAGTTAGTATTAATGAATTTAAAGGAAGTAAATAATGTGATTATAATGTTCAAATATGTTTCCACCTATAGTAAACCTCCAATTCTACTCAAATGAAGCACCTATAATTTGACTGTAGACCCATAGTGCATTGATTGTGAGAGATAAAAAGTTGAGAGCTTTGCAGACGTAGATGTTCATTTAATTTAGAAATGAAAAAATGATCTCAAAGCCAATAAATATAATATATATTCATATTATCATACAAATGAGAACCTACAGGGGTCTCATAACTTCTACCTATTAGCACCTATAATTTGACACATATAGCAAACTGGTTCTAGCTAGTGAAGAGAGGAAGTTTGAAGGTTGGTAGTGATTTAATATGGATGAACACATTGATACCATTATCAAACTTTACTAATACATTAATATGTGATTATCATATTAAAATAAATAGGGTATAATGTTGATCAAATAGGTTTTTGAATCCAATAGGCACCTACAGTCAACTCAAATCCTATAGTTGCTAGTCTAATAGCTAGTCTTAATGAGTTTGAAGATTTGAGAAGTATATGGGTGTGTTATAGCAATAAAATTTTGTACATAAGGTAATAAACACCTTTTATAACCTCTCATGGTCTCATTTTTTCCAATAAAATAGGGGATGTTCCCTCTATTTTATCTCATATATAGGGTACTCCCTAAATAAGATAACTAGCAATTTGTATGAGAGGAGTGAAATGAATGAAGGAATAGTGTTGAGTGACTATGGGATGTTGTAGAGGCTTAAACTAAAGGTGAAAAAATAAATAAAAGGCCTCAAAATCATTGGAAACCTTTAGAAGTGTCATGACACATATAAAAGATAGTCAAGCCTATTAGGCCTAAGCCCTATAGGTGTCTCACTTGATCTATAGACCATGAAATCATTCATATTCACCTTGAAGACCTTAAAAAAAGAATTAATATTTGAATGGAGCCATTTATTTGTAGAGAAACATCCAAAATTGGTCAATTTGGCCTTAATCCTTATCAAGCATACCTAGAATGCATGAGAGAGCTTGAGAGGCCAAGTTTAAGTGTTCATATCTATATATACATTATGCATGAGACCTCAAGAACTTAATGAGAGTTGAAGGGGGTCCTATACCCCAAATTTATGAAATTATTTCTAAGTTTGGATGTCAAGATTTTATGAACAATCCTTAATAGTCTAAACCTCTTAAACCCCTCTCAAATCCCTAGATTGACCCTGATGTGAAGGACATGGTGGGAGATGCTTTTATGTGGGATAAAATTGCCATTAAATTTCCTTAGACATGTTTATAACTATCCTAGGATCCATGACATACACTTTGGTCATATTACCATCTGCATGAACTAGTCTAATGCTATGTTTCTTATAGAATTTGATATGTTTGATAGGTATAGAGGAAAAAATATAAGGTCATGTTTTCCATTTTTATCCCACATACCTATCTGGTGCCTAGATGGATTAGGTTACTAATGTATGAGAAAATGAATAAATTTCTAGATGGAATGAGTGGTCCAAAGATCTCATTTTACTCACAAAGCTTTCAAAACAATTTAAATTCACTTAGAGTGTAATTTGTCAATTTCTAAGGGATAGGTCTAAAGTGTTGTAAAGACCCTATGGGATGTCAAGAGTGATTTCAATGAGTATGGAAGTGCATAGTACTTATTTAATTTTTTATTGTGTTCATCTAGACATTTTGGGTGTAGTGGTAAAAATTTTGAGTAGGTAGTTTGTTGACATTATCATTTCCATGTGTAGACAAGGTAGGGAGAATTAATCCCATGGTTTTAATCACATTAGTCCCTAGAACATATGCACCAAGTTTTAGGTCATCTGATGAAGCGCATTAAAAGATATGAAGATTCAAATTTGGCCTCTCAAACAAAATTTGCTAAGTTTCCACACTTAGCCAATTTTCAATGGAGCTCAAATAGAGTAAAATGATCATATTTATGGCATTATATTTTAAATTTGTGGTAATATTAGGATAAAATTATCATATGGGTTTATTCATCTTAGTCTCTGGTTACTACATGCTATGTTTTAGGCCATGCATCTACGTGCGACAAAAGTTATGCATGTTCAAAGTTGGCTCCTCAAATAGAATTTGCCAAGTTTCCATACTTGGCCATTTTTTAACCATGATAGGTATGCAGATGTCATGTAGATCACCTAGGGTAGCTCACTTGAACATTTTGTAAAAATAATTATAAATCTCTTGGGACCAATGGATCAAGTGGGTTCATCCCTTTTAGCATTAAGAATGTCTCCTAAAAATTTGGTGCCTAAATGAAGTCTTCAATTCTAGATCCAAGCCTTCAAAGTTGGTCAAAAAGTGATTGACGATCATATAGACATTAAATTTAAGACCTAATAAATAGCCATTGGTTTATAAATAGTGGGTCCCATATAGATATAATGACATGTGTTCAATCATACATTCAAATATAATATCTATTAGAGGTCAAAGGGGTCAACAAATCTTGAAAACAAATGCATGCATTATAAGTGTCAACAATGCATTCAACTATTAGAATATCAATGATTAGAATTCATCTAGACAAATAGGATAATGAAGTGAGATGGGTCAACATGTCAACAAGTTGAGTTAGATATTGATATATAATTAAAACAAAGGTGAGCCTAGGATTTTTTATAGAAGTTGAGAAGCCATTTTTTACCAAGGAAAATAGGTCTTGTAGGATCATCTTGTCACCATTGAAGCTCTATAAAATGTCATCAAAGGGGCTAATTGATGTAGCCAAGGTGAAAAAGAACATAAGGGACCATCACTAGAGATTAATATAGACATCTAGTTTGACATTTTATAGCTTACAAGGTTTATCTACAATCATGTTTTCCATTCTAAGAAGGACATGTGTAGATATAGAGATAGAATGGGCCTATTTGGACCTATTATAATCTATAAAAATGGATATATATTCTATAATTCTAAATTAATATAAATTATATAAGAAAACCAATAATCTTATATTTGTTTTCTATCTATAGAATGGACCCATGATCTAGACATGGAAATAAAGTAGATATGTGATTAATGTAAAGGGTCTGCATCCTTCAGCATGGCCATATTTTTGACAAGTAGCCACTTAAAATTCACAAATCCATGATTATATTAGATCCATGAGCATGAGGTTTTTTCTTCAAGTGAGAGATGGTGTGAAGGATCAAAGAAAAGGTCTAGTGTTGGGAGCTATAACTAAGGGCATTCAATGTGTACTCAAAGCCTTTGGGGACTTTATCACTCAATAAGCCATGGGTAGTGTCTTGATTGATCAAAAAAGTGGCAAGGATTTCATTGGTTAAGGAAAAAGATGTGGTATTTCAAGTTCAATCAATGACCCAGAATGGTGTGTTCACTCTCTGATGGTATTTTCCCATATTCTTTCTCTATCTTCTCCTATATATCCTAGTCTCATTCCCATTTAAGGGGTTCTCAGCTCTTAAAATTTATGATTATTTTATAGCATAAGGATATTCATTGAGACTCTTGAAAAAGTGTACTCATTTGATATGGTTAAACATTGTCAAAATATTATGAGAACTTCATTTTGAAGTCATAGGATCAACTTTTTGCCTATCTCTTGTCTTTAATCAGTGCTCTATATTCTTGTGTATGGTGAATTTTTGAATGAGATTATTCCAAGTTTATTGTTCTTTTATGTGCCTCTTTGAAGTTTTTTTAAGGTAACTTTCAAGTCTATATTAGTGTTATATCTGGAACCTCTTTTATCAAATATTTATGTAACTAGTGAGATTGTGAGATTGAATAAGACATAGTTGTCTTTTACTAATCTAGTGTGTGTTAAATCTTATATGAGTGTCCATTTAGCTTTGGTATATCACCCTTTTATCCTTATTAGGATCCCTTATCCTCTTTCTAACCCTTTTCCCTATGAAGCATTATTTTATCATTAGTTTAGGTGAACATCAAGAGAAAGTCAATCTTCTCTAAATTTCCAACCCCACCATAGGTGACCCATAGCTTGGTGTTGTTCCCATTGTGTACCTTAATTGGAGGGAGCCTAAATAACTATCCACAAGGGTTAAAATTGATCTTATGATAGTTTTTATCATGCCCGATGGGACTTTAGTCCAAAAATAAGTTTGATCAAAGTTTATGTTAGTTTGATCAAACTTGTATTAGTTAAGTTACCAAGCAGTAGTTTCTAGTGACTCCAAAAGGAAGAATAAACACTCTAGTGTAGAGTGATAGCTATCTCTCATGATAAAGGTGAAAAAAATGTTAGCTTCAATAGGTATTCCATTTAATTTGTTTAACTACCTTTAAATTTAGAAAAAAGATTAACTTTTTCCAATTATCATCCATATAATGGAACCTTTGCTCCTAGGTCATTTTCAAGGCCTAACCCTACAAGAAGACATTTATTAAACCCTTGCATAGCCATGTCATCCCCTAGATATTTTATGTATTTTAATGTCTAAATTACTTTAAACCTTTACCAATATGATCCTATCCCAGTTGTAGCCCTTAAAAGTGTTCCTTTTTATCAGGTGACCAAGCTACAACACCTTCTGAGCACCTCATAGACATAGTCAAATTTTGAAATATCCATAATATCACTAAGGAAAATATAGATATTAGTTTATTAGCTACTTATTTTAAAGGAAATTCCATAGATTGGTATAGAGTCTAACTACTAATTCCATTCAAACATGGGACCAATTAGGAGAAACCTTGTGTAAAATATTTGAGTACAAAAGTGACCATTTTTCACTTGCAAAGCAACTAACTGACATTAAAAGATGTCCTCATGAAGTCATGCAAGACTTCAACACAAGGTTCCAAAAAAATTTGGATAGAATCCCAGTCTTAGGTAGACCAAACCCTAACTTTGTGTTTCTATATTGTTTGAAAGCTTTAAATAGTGATATAATAGTGATGATCCAATCTATGTGGAGGAATATACTTCCAGATGATTATGAGGTGGATATCAAAGAAAAAAATTGTCTATTTCAAACAATAAATATTATACCCAGACCACAAATGCTCTTATTTCCTAAAATTATACCACCTCCTATTGTTATCCCTCCACTGGATGTCATTCCTCTCACACCAATAATTGTTGCAATACTACACCAAAATAAGATAAATCTTCCACTAGAACTTACAAGAGATTAAGACCATGTTTTAATCTTTGGAAAATGAGATATTAAATTTTAAGAGGCATCAGGCTTTCAATTGGCCTTATCATGATTCATATCAACCTTAGTAACATGCCATTCAAGTAAATATGCCACCATATAAGGGGAACTACCAAGGTTAGGGTCAATGTCAAAACCAAGGACAAGGGTAATATGGCTAAAATAGGTAAAATAAATAAAATCCTAATGTTTCTAACATTTCCAAAACCTTATTACCAATTCAAATAATATGACTCAAGAATCAAATGTTTCCATGCCTTAAAATCAATCTTTTGGTCAACATATTGTCCCAAATATTGACCTCAACCAAGCCTTTAATTATCATTACATCAAGCTCATAATTTTGGATACAAAAATGCTATCATGGCCCAAAATTAATAGGTACCTATGATACCCAAATGATAAGATCCTCCACAAGTTCAACGGTCTAGTCAGGGACCAAACTAGTTGGATGTTACCATGGTCAATTATAAGTAGGAAGAGTGTTATGCATCCAACCAATAGGGTAGTACTAACCAAGCTTACATTACAATGGTTATAAATACAAGATTTAAAAGGAGGAACATTGATGTTAACTAAGAATCAATCAAAGATATTCCTACCATTACTCCTTCATTGATAAAGATAAATGAACCTATTGTCACTCTAAAGGTTCTTATACCTCTAAAGAATTAAAATCAAGGGAACCTTTTTGTGCCCCATGGATCAAAAGTTTAAAAAACAATAGTAGTGGCTCCCAAAGCATAATAAAAGGTTTTTGGTTCACCCATTAACATTTTAAAACACATTAAAAGGTCTAATGTGAGTGTGCCAATATGGGACATGCTCTCCATGCTCGACCAGGTAGACATCCTTCAAAAAAGACTGGTAAGGATTAATGTTGTAGATAAGACATTAAGAAAGTTGAATGAATAAAGGGAGTTAAATGAGATCTAGTTGATAGACACTTTTAAAGGTGTTGAATAAAGGGACTTGGTGTCTACTATTTAAATGAATAAATCCAGCCCATGCCATCTCTCATGAGGCCTCAAGAAGATCCTAGTGGTCTATGAAATTTATCTTTGATGGTTAAAGGAGTAATCATGGGGTGGGTTAATGTGTTATTTTGATATCCCCATCAAATGATAAGTACTTCTCTTCATATAGGTCCTAATTCAATTGCTCTTACAATGCATCAAAATATGAGGCTCTCATTAATCACCTTCAATGAAATAGAAAGAGAATGATCAAGAAGTTTTAAGTCTATGGGGATAGTGTGTTGATTTTGAAAAAATTAAAAGGTCATAATTCCACTAATAATCCTTTAATTAAGTCCTAAAAACATATAGTGTGGGACCTAATTAAGGACTTTGAGGCCTTTAACATCCAATCAATGCCAAGAGGCCAAAATCAACATGTTGATAGACTAATAGCTATGGGAGCTCACTTTGATATCCCTAATAAATTGAAAAGGACCAAGGTGAAACAACATGTAAAAGTGGTAATAAGACCATTAGTGTTAGATAATGATGCTCATTGGCAAGTCTTTGAAAATGATAAATAGATTGCATGTTTCTTGCAACAAGAAGCAGAGTTCTCCTCTATCAACAAATGAAAATTATAGCATTAGTATGAGGAGTAGATTGTTTAATTAAGGTCCAATAAGCTTCTTAAAGGGATAGTCACCCATGAAGGTCTCTTTCATGAAGGGAACCATATGAGAAAGGATAAAGTAGTGATGTTAACTAATGAAGAGAACTATCTTTGAAGACAAGCTCCTAAAGCTTTAAAAGGTAATCACCAAAGCTAAGAGGCATGACTTCATAAAGATTTGTAAGGAATATGCATATATATTTACTTGTAAATATAGTGGCTTAAGGGGATTTGATCCTAAATTGTCCCAACACACTATATAACTAGAGGCTAATACCAAGCCTATCTAGCAAAAACAAAGGCCCATTGATAAAAAACTTAGGGGTTTTGGTTGAAAGATATTTCAAGAACACAAAAATAGCACAATTATCATATTAATGTTATCTCTAAGAAGAGATGTCTTATTTCTCACAAGATTGAAAATACAAATATATGCTTATCTTTGGGAAGAGATGTTTGATCCCCTTCTTAGGCTACATATTTATTTATAGATATTTTTAAGGTAAGAGGAGAATGTGGAAGGTCACCAATCTTGAGGGAGATGAATTGGTTTGACTTCCATGATTTACAACAACACAGAATTTTATAAATTACTATTTTTAGATAGCATTATTAAAATTGAAATTTTGAGCACTTATATTGTATTTTCAAGGGTAAAAAACCACTAAGCATATCTTGGTACCATCTCATCATGTTCTCCTCATTATTATCTTTCCAATGGTTTGAATTGGGAGTCAAATAGAGCTATGGTTCAAAAGTTATGGATCCTAAAAAAATTACTACCAATTGGAGTAGAACCATCACCCGAATTATCACCTAAAGTGTTGCCCGAATCATTCGTCCCTCCTTGAGAATCAATGGTCCCCATTTCATTAAGACTCCTCATCAAGTATGGAATTTTTTTCTTGATTTGATTCTATTTGAGCCACTCACCTTGGTGGTTAAGCTTGCCCCTTTTGACCACTCAATAAAGTGGAATAGAGTGCCCTCTTATTGTCTTCATCCAGGTGTCCACAATCTGATCCTCCTCCACTAGAGTAAAACTATACAAATCAAGATCATCAATGTCTAATTGTTCTTCTATGACTAAAATTTCCAATATATGTGGATGATATGGTTTGAGGAGATCCACATTGAATATTGGTGCAGACCAAGGTAGGTTTGTAGGTTCAACTCAAAATCATTTTCTCCAACTTTTTTGATGATGGTGTAGGGACCATATCATAGAGGCCAAATTTTTATATGTGGTCATGTGAGTAATTCCTTTTGAATCCACAACCAAACCTTGTCACCTAAAGTAAAATGGTGTGCAACCCTATGTTTGTCATGGCATTATTTATAATTCTGATTCATCTTCTCCAAGATGTCATGAACCTGCTTTGGATGTGTTGGATTGTTTCAATGAACTTTGTTTCTTTTTCCATCTCATATCTCCTATGAGGTGTGTATTCCATGATGTATAATAGAATAGATACATCAATTGGTGCCATGGGTTGGAACCCAAAACATACTTGGAATGGATTGTGCTTGGTGGAGTTGTGCAGGGCCTGATTATGTATATTATTGTATGAAAAGAATCCCCTCATCCCATGTGCATAGATGTTTGGAGTGATACATCCAAATCATGTGGTGAATATCTAACCATCAGTTTTTGAATGGAATGTTATAGACTTCATCATCTTGGTATCCATCATCTTCCATAGAGTGGACCAGAAGATACTCAAGAACCTACTATCTCTATCTAAAACAATGGACTTGGGGAGACCAAAATGGAGCAATACATTACTAAAATATAGTTGATTATTTTCTTCAGTAGATATATTTTTCTTACAAGCAATCATGATATCCATTCTTTAAAAATTATCAACTACAATGAGAATACAGTCCTTGTCATGTTTTGAAGTGGGCAAACTTGAGAGAAAATCCATTAGATAGATTCCCAAGGCCTGGTTGGTTTTGGCAATGTGGTGTACAATCCTTGCTTCATATTTTTTAGCTTAGTTATTGCACATGGGGTGAAATATTTAAGGTACATTTTCACATCCTTCCACATACAGGGCTAGTAGAAGTGCTTTTAAAAAACTACCAGTGTCTTCTCTTTACCAAAGTGGCCAGCTATCCTACTGAAATGTGCTTCCCATATCATCTTATGTTGCTTTATAGCTAGAACACAGACATGCCCCATGTGATAGAGGGAATTATATTGAAAATATAAATTAGAGACATGTTTATATTATCAAATAACCTAATATGTATCAATAAAGGTAGGATCTACTTCATACAGAGCACCCCAGGTAGTAGTCTTATGTCTACATAGATCAAGAACTATTGTGAGTGTAACAATTGGTGGGTGGCTTAAATAATCTATGGTATTATTTAAGATCCCATTTTTGTGTTTGATTATTAGATAGAATTGTTATAGATATGTGGCCCACTTATAATGCCTCTCATTTCATAGTTTGCTCTATATCTGGTTGAATCCTAATGGTTTGTGGTTAGTGTGGATGATTGTCTCTCTCCCTAAGATGTAGTGTTTCCATTATTTTTAAGCTTGCACAATGGCATAGAGATCTTTATCATATGTCAGGTATTTATTGATTGTATCATCAAAATTTTCACTATGAAATGCAATAGAAGGCCATGTTGCATGATGATAGATCCCATGGCATATTCGAATGCATCTATCATCAAATAAAAAAGTTGATACAATTTTTGAAAGGCAAGAATAGGAGCTAAATAGAGTCTATTTTTAAAATTATCAAATGCTCTTTATTTTATTTAACCCCACTAAAATGCATCTTTAGCTCCTCCTTTAGTCACTTGGTTTAGTGGCCAAGCAACATGTGAGAATCTAAGAAAAAACATATGATAAAATTTTACAAGACCCAAGAAGCTACAAAATTTTATGAGTGTCCTTAGTGTAGGCCATTCTTGAATAACCTTAATCTTCTGTAGGTTGACATGGACCCCTTTCTCATCCACAACATACCCTAGGTACTAAATTGTTTTCATCCTAAATATGCACTTGTCAAGACTTACATACAACTTATTCTTCTTAAGAGTTTGAAGCACCTTTCAAACATGTTATAGATGTTCCTCATATGTTTTAGTATAGATGAGTGTGTCATCTAGGTAGACAACCATGAATGAGTTGGTGAAGGGTAATAAGATGGCATCCATCATCATCATAAAGTTTGTAGGTGTGTTAGTCTATCCAAAAGGCATAACCAACCATTTAAAGATCCCCTCCTTGGATTTGAATTTAGTCTTCCAGACATCAATGGGATTGATAGGAATTTGGTGATAGCCAAATTTGAGATCAATTTTGGTGAATAACTTCACACTTTGGAGTTGGTCTAGAAGGCCATCAATCTTAGGGAGGGGATAGAAATTCTTCATATTGATTTTTTAAGGGCTTGATAGTCAATGAAAAGTCTCCATGTTCCATCCTTCTTTGGTGCTAAGAAAATTGGGCTTTCATAAGGTGAAGAGATTGGCCTAATGTGACCCTTTTGGATCAATTATTGAATTTGCCTTTTTATCTCATCATTCTTTAGAATTTATTTATGATACACAAGGTTGTTAGGCAAAGGTGATCCTAGAACCAAATCAAAAGAATGTTTTACCTAATAGTGAAGTGGAAATCCCATGGGTGACTTGAATAAGTCATCATATTTTCCCATGATTTGACCCATCTACTTCTATTATTGTGTTGATTATATATTCAAGGCTTCAAAATTGGCCTTCTTATATCTCTATGGCTTGACCACCATGAGAATGAATTGCTTTGTCTTCTCCACCAATCTCTTACATTTCTTGGCATTAATTAGGGAGACAAATATGGGAGGTGGTACCTCTGGTACCCTATAGCACTATGTTCCAAGAGTGAGGGTGATCCTTTAAGTTCTTGATTTATAGATGCCATGTTGATCATACATGAATGGCTAACCAAAGAGTACATTGTAAACATCCAGATTGACCAAATCACATAAGACCTCATCTTGGAAAGGTTTTATTGCATATGAAAGAAGACATTGGTGGGTGACACAAAGGTCTCTCCTTTGACTCAACCATCCAATATTGTATGGCTTTAGGTGAGGCTTCATAGATAGATTTTTAATTTTCATAACATTAGTAGAGATTAAATTCTATTGACTCCCACTATCAAGAATAAAATGCAAAGGTTTACCTTTCACCCACAACTTAGAGTAAAAAAACCTTTCCTTGTCATTTAGCCTTTCCTCATAGGTCTATGATGAATCAGTGATGGTATCGAGCTCAGTATCTATAATCTCTTCTTATTCTTTGACTATAGAGTGTGTATGAGGTAGAGCAGTAGATGTCAAGGATTGTGACTCAAAAATTAGGGACTTCATGGCTCAATATTCTTCTTTAGAGTGAGTTCAAGTTTTGTGGTAATCACACCATTTCCCAGTCTTCTTCTTTTGGGGTTTCTTATCTTGGAAATCCTTTTGCTTCTAATTTTGGCCTCATGTTTAACTTCTTTGTCACTTTTCCATTTCAAAGGTTGAATCTACATATTCTTTCTTCCATAATTCTACTCAATCTTCACCATGAACTTGTATGACTCACCAAGGGTTTCCAAATTGAAGAGTTTCATTTCCCACATATATAACATTGTAGTGCACCACAATATTTTAGAACCTTGTGTTTCTCACTTTCCTAAATGCCCAATCTCATAGAGAAAGAATGAAAAATGTTAGTGTAATCTTAAATAGATTGTTCTTTACCTTGGAGAAGTTGTTGCCACTGTATATATAGATCATCATATACTCCAATGGGGTAGTATTTTTCCTTTACAGCTTTCATGAAATCATCCCATGTAGGTTCCACATCAAGGCAAATGTCATCCATACTGAACCTCTTCTTGTACACTTCCCACCAATTTTTTATGGGCAATGATGCTTTCAAAAGAACAAAAGTGATATTCTCTCCATTGGTGAATTTATTTATAGAAAAATAGGAAGATAATTGATCCAACCAATTTTCTAATACATCAGTATTGATTTTGCCTTCAAATTTAGGGATATCAAAATTCACTTAAATCTTTAAGGGTGTTAGGGAACTGAAAGGATGTTCCATGGATGGGGAGCCAGGGGGTATATATGAGGAGCCAAAATTTCCCATTGAGATTTGTTGGAGAATATGGGAGAATTTTTTTAGCATCTATGATTTCTACTACTAGAGGAATTAATTCACCATTTACTTGAAGGGATCAGATGTCTTAGTATTATCTTCCATTTGAGGTCATTTAGAATGAATAGGTAGATAGTTTGTGGGATCTTTTATTTTCCACCCAAGCTTCTTATAGCCTGACCTCATCCTTAGGATCATACACTCTCAAGATAAACTACTCTAATATCACTAATAAAAAAATCAATGGTTTTGTTTGAAATATATTTAAAGAACACAAGAATAACACAATTATCAAAATAATGCTATCTCTAGGAAGAGATGTCTTATTGCTCACAAGATTATAGATACAAACATATGCTTATCTCTAGGAAGAGATGTCTAATCCCCTTTCTGGGATACATATTTATACAAATTTTGAAGGTAGGAAGATAATGTGTAAGGTCACCAATATTGAGGGATATGAATTGTTTTGACTTCCATGATTTAAAACAACACAAAATTCAAGAAATTATTATTTTTAGAACCATTTTATTTTTAGACAACACTATTAAAATTTAAATTTTGAGAACTTCTATTGGGTTGTCCAAGGTCAAAAACCATTGATAATATCTTGGTGTCATCTCATTTCATTCTCCTCATTCTTATCTTTCCAACTATTTGAATGGGGAGTCAAACAGAGTTATAGTTCAAAAGTTATGGCTCTTGGAAGTTTTACCACTAATTGGGGTAGAACCATCACCCGGATTGTCATTTGAAGTGTTGCCCAGATCACACATAAACCCAAAGATTAAATACCTCATAAGAAATTAATTGGCCAATCTTATTGAATCTAGGATCATCTTCCTAATTAAGCACTCCTCATGGGTAGTTAATCTAGTACCTATCAAGAAGAAGAATGGGGAGATTACACTATGTGTGGACTTCAAGGATCTTAATAGAGTCTCTTTAAAGGATCACTACCCTATACCATCCATGGAGAAAATAATTAAAGTAGTTTTGGTTTAAAATTATCATCTCTCATAGATGGGTATTCAAGCTACAACTAGGTGCTAGTGAGAGAGGAGGACCAATACAAGACTGACTTCACCACCAAGTGGGGAACATTTGCTTATTAGAAGATGCCTTTTAGATTTTCCAATGTTAGGGAAACTTCTCAAAGAGTAATAGATATTTCCTTTCAAATATTTTTAAATAAAATGGTACTAGTCTACTTGGATGTCATCACAGTCTTCTCTAATAATGCTAGTGATCACATAGACCATATGAGGTTGATATTCTAGAGATGCAGAGTATGGGATATCTTTAAATTCTAATAAATGTGTGTTCTTTATGCATGAAGGTAGGTTTTTTGGTCACATTGTTTTTAAATAATTATTATTCATTAACCCTAATAGATTAAGTGTCATCTTAGCCTTATCCTTTCCAAAACACAAGAAAGGGATTTAGTTCTTCCTTGGCAAGATTGACTTTCTGAGAAGGTTCATACCTGTTGTCAAAAACCTATTCAAACCTATCATCACCATATTTAATAAGATCTAAGTGTTTGATTGGTTATATGAAGGTAAGGTATATTTTAAAGCCATTAAGTTTTCTATTACCCAAGTACCCTCACTCTTAAATCTTAATTTCTCTAAGGACTTCATCTTGTACACCTTTGCCAATATTGACAACATATCAGCTATGTTAATGCAGAAGAATGGTGAAGGGATAGAGAAACAAATTTCCTTTTTTAATTAAGGATTTAAAGGATATGAATTGAGGTATAATTTCATTGAGAATGAATTTCTTTTAGCCTTGAGAAGTCTTAAGAAGTTTAGGCCCATGTTATCCAATAGGAGGATCCATCTTATGGCATTTTATCCTAGAGTTAGGGACTTCCTCCTTAACAAGGATTTGAATGAAAAGAGAGTAGGATGGATCATAAAGGTCATGGAATATGATGTATATATCAAAATCACCAAGATTTTTAGAGGTAAGGGCTTGTGTGAGCACATGGTAAGTGCCCTTCAAGAAGATAAGAAAACTATTTTGGTGACCCAAGACAACTCACAAGTAGGTGCACCTCCACTTCAAAAGAGTTCACTTTAAGACATGAATCACTTCTTGATAATAAGATAATACCCTCAAGGTTTGGATAGAGATAAAAAAAGGTACTTCAATATTCAATCCATACCTTATGCATTAGTTGATGGTATTCTTTTTTAAAAAGATCTCAATGGGGTACTCCTTAGGTGCATAGATGATAACCTGGTGACCAAACTCTTGGATCAATTCTATGATAGACCTATAAGAGGCCATTTTGAACTTATAAAAACCATAAAAAAGGTAATGGGGTTTGGTTACTACTGGACCAATCTTTTCAAAGATGCTCATGCATGGGCTAGAAAATGCTAAAAGTGTGTCCTTTTTGTAGGAAAGCAAAAACTAGTAGCCCTTCCACTCAATCCAATTTTAGTGGAGAAACCATTCATGTAATGGGGGTTATAATTCATATATATGGTCAATCTACCATCAAATTCAAAGCATAAATGGGTGATCATTACAATTGAATACTTCACCAAGTAGGTGGAAGACATTGCTTTGAAGGAGGCTAGTGAAGGTGCAATTTTGGATTTCTATGATAGCTTTGTGACCATATTTGGTGTCTCAACCACCATAATTTTAGATAATGAATTGGCATCCTTAGTGTGAATACAAGTGAGTGAGATCTCAAACTAGGCTTCTACCTCAGCACCTTTTCTAAATATCATCCTCAAGGAAATGGATTGGTAGAGTCCATAAATAAGAATTTGCTAAGGATCATCAAGAGGACCATGGAAGAGAATCAAAGAATATGACACACAAAGCTAAGGATAACCTTATGGGCCAATAGGGTGATTCATAAAAATTTTGTTAGCAATTCTCAATATGTTCTTATGTATGGAAGGAAAGTTAAATTTCCTCTCTTTCAAGCTACTTTCATTGGAATTGGCCCATCAGCTTGAATTAATGGAGGATGAGCCCATGAATGTGAGAATGATAGAGCTCATAGATCTATAAGAAACTATGGACCTTTTTATGAAAAAACTAGAATCACATCGAGCTTAGGTCAAAAGGTTTTTTGATAATAGATCTATAGTAAGGAGCTTTAAGAAAGGGGACCTAGTCCTCAAATGAGACTCCAATAAGGCCAAACTAGGCAACCATACCAAGTTTGATAGCTTGTGAAGTGGTCCTTATTTGATACATGGATATAAGGGACACAATGTTTTTCATCTTGCCCAACTATATGGAGAGGTATTATCCATCCCAATCAATGACATTCATTTAAAGCCCTGCTATTAGAAGCATTTCATCCATTGTAACATATTATACATATTATAGTAGATTTTATGCTTTTCTCTAAGTGCCTTTTACACATTTTATTTTATGTTATGTGTTTTCTTTTTAATAAGTGCCTTGGGAACTTTATTCTATTTATTTTGATCTTGTTGCTTCAAGAGAGGTTTAGATTAGTTTTAAAGGCTAATGACTCTATGACCAATGGACTAGATAAGTTAAATGGTTTAGGTTCCCAAGAATAGTAGGCATGCTTCCCTATGAGTTGCCAAAGATATTGGCCATTTTTGGCCCACATACCAAGCTGGTGCCTATTGAGGTCAACATACCCCCATTTTTTAAAATTAGGACCCTTGAGATATTGAACCTTAACATTGAAAACTCAATATGATTAAATCATTATAAAAATTTGAAGATCATCCACTTTGATAAGAATGGCCTATTTACTTGTAATTATACTTTGAGCTAGCTTAATGTTGCTAATAATTGGTCCTCATGTCTTAAATTTTCAAGTTTCATGGAGCTCTTTATGATGGATCATGCTTAGAGTTTATAGATTGACTTTATTCAAGATTTCACTAGCCTTTGGTTTGTGAAAACTTGAACTTGGATTCATATTCTAAAATCTCTCCTTCTAAAAACCCTAGCATAAACCCTTGGTTCAAATTTACATTTGACATGAATGCATTTGGCTGGAATACTTTGAATTTTGACTTAAGCCTAATTTTATGTTAAAGCTTAGTCATTTTTTGTAACATGGACAAACCCTAGTCTCAAATCATTTTTGGTCCCTTTTCATTATTTCCCCCCTTTTGTTTCATTTATTCCTAACCAAGCCTAAATTTTGTATTAGCAGGGTCCTTTTAATTTTTATAGCATGGTCCCCTTTGTTACCTAGTTAGCCTAAAGTCTTAATTCTAAGGCCCTATTCTTGTTTATCAACATGAGTGAAACCTTAGTCTTAATGATTTAGCCTAAGTTTTTATTTCATCTTGAGTCCTAACTTAGATGCTTTTTCCTTTTTCATATCCAATGGCTCTCACTTCATTGTACCCCTTGATTATATGAAGCAAAAGAAGACCAAATATCCTAAATCCTTCACCCTTTAGATCCATCCTACATCATCATAAATATCATGATCAATGGCCCACACTTAAGTAGAACCAAATATCAAATGGTGAAAGAACACCCAAGGCTAAATGGGACCCATTATAAACATAAGTTTAAGCTTAAGTTATAATATAAGGCCTTGTTATATTTTTTAATACAACAAGACCTTAGGTTATAACTTAGGTCTCAACTTTAATTATGTAAAGGATCTAATCATGTAAAAGTGTCTAGATTAAAATTAACAATTCATGACCACTCACCTAGAATGGATTGAATGGACCAAATATAACATTGAAATGTCAAAGGCTAAAGGAGTCCCATGAGGATGAAAAGTGTCATCATCTCAAGGACTCAAATAGAGATCAATGACCCATAGGTCCTCCCTAATGTCAATAGGGTCAAAGCTAAGGATCCCCATAAAGTCACCACATAGTGCTCCCACATTTGAGGCTTAAAAAACTAATGGCACGTATTCACTTGGATTGTAATAAATGATTCTCACTTCATCATAGATCTCGATCAGATAGAGATTATTTAGTCCAAGATCTATGGGCTACAAAGACTTGATGAGCTTAAATTTGATGTTCTTATAAACATAATTTGATTTCCATGAATCTATCATTGATGTCCATGAGACCATCATATTCAAGATCATGTAACATTTTGTCTAAATAAATGGATGTATTTCTATCATCTGAAGAGGCCACTTTCATATATCACCCTAAAACTTAGCATAAAATATTTTAGCCTAAGTATATGATGGGTTATTAACATAAAATAAAATTAGATTAAAATATTATAGCTTAAGTCCTTTATATGACCATGTACTAATTAAATTTCATTCACCTTTTAGGATTAATGGATCATGCTTCATTTGGCATCGATGATCTACTGGTGCAAAATCACTAAAGACTATCTAGTAGAGCACTAAGAGCCCACAAGCTCAACATGTGGTAGACATGTATTCAATATAATATTGGTGTAGAATATAGATCTCAAAAAACCTATAGAGATGCTAAGTGGTAAAACCACAAGGCTCAATGCAAAGATGGCCAATGATGTGAAATCCTAGATCATGATCAATGGCCTGCATTGATCCATGGGCAATGATCTAATAGTGTGAAGCAAAGGGCAAATTTTAAATAAAAATGGCTAGTGTTTTGAAGGAATTTATGTAAATTTCCATGAAATTTTCCAAATAGATTCTAAATAAGTTTTATTCAAGCACAAAATGACAAGATGAAGATCTTACGTGCTTGAAAAGGCAAAGTCTAAAATCAAATCTAAGGCATGAATGAGCCTAAGTTTGAATAAGTCATCACCATTAAAGCTTCAAAGAGAGCCCCAAACTTGCATAAAATATCCTAATTTGAACTTGGATTAATCATAGTCAAGTTAAAAAGAGTCCACTTACAATTTTAGCATAAAAGAATTAACCCAGAGACCATTTACAACATAGCGGTAAGTAATTTTCAAGTTCAGAAGCCATGGTGGCTCAAGAGCAACAACACAAGGATGAGACAAAGTTGTATCTATTTATAGACAATGAATGGATGTTCTACAAGGACATAGACTTGGACATTATAACATTGAACATGGGTAATAAGAAATGGTCCAAACTCTTTTAAACCATTGAAGAGATGCAACCCATCATGGAGGAACAAAACTTTACCACCATAAACAGAAGATATTATGACCTAGTTATAGTCAAAATGACCATTCCCCATCATACTTCCACTAAACCCACGGTAATCCACTATATTAGCATCCTTGCTCCCATTTTTAAATACTGTAGAATTGAACAAGGTTAGATTATTCATGAAAGGAGCTTTAGGAGAATTGCATACATTTCGCCATTGGCCTTAGAGAGTTATTACAAACTTTGGAAACCCTAAGTATACTTTCCCACCATCAAATAATGGACTGACAAAAGTCACTTGTACACCATCCTTAGGCCATGGTTTCTCCAAGGGAACCATGTGATCTAAGACCCCATTGGAAATATCCTAATTACCTAATGTAGAGAGGGTGTTAGGGTAATTATGACTCAATTAAATAGAATATTTGAAGCCCTTTCAACCACTTATGTTAATAAGAGTTGGGTATCCTACATCTACTTTATGTTAGAGAAAGAGGTCACTCCCCTAATTAGAGAGATGATCAACATCTATCTAGAATGATAATTCATAGCCATCGAGAAGAAGACTAATACATAATTCTCCATGATGTCTTATCTACTGGATGCCTTGATAGCCTCCACCAAGATCCCTTATATCAAAAATTGGTTACTTGAGGTTAGATTCATAGTTTCCCATCACTATTCAAAACTACACATATTAAAGTATAGGCAAAACATCCAATTCATCTATGACTATGTGTATCTAGCTTTGGTAGAATCCATCATAGGGATCCCCATGCCTAGTGTCAATGCTCTAGTCAAAAAATATGTGGTGCTAATGGGAGACATTTGGTGTTACCCAAACTATACAATAATTTAAATTGAGGAGATTCTAAACAACCTTAAAAATTGTCCATTTATGTTCCCATCAAGTTGGTAGAGTAATAAATTATATACCAACTTCTTCATGGTGTGGATAAAGTGTGCAAAGATAAGAATAAACACCTCATCCATCCTTTTCCTTTGACCATTGGTAGAATTGTGTTACATAATTGGGACCAAGTGAATGTTGTATCTAGGCAAAATGAATCTTTCAACTTGTAGCTTGATGAGTTGAAGTAATGGGACCCTAATGGCATGGTCTCCAAACATTTTAAATATAAGCAATTAGCCAAGCTAGTATATGAGCATGAGCTCAGTGTCCATAACACCTTATACATCAAATCAAATAGTTTTGAAGAAATATTGGCTAGGCTTAAGGTACATAACATTAGACATGAGCATAGATTAGATAGTGATTAGAATCCCTCTAGATATATATGGAAAATAGGGACCCTATAGTACCATTTTCTACATATCCCTTTATGGCCCCCTATAGATCAACCACAACTAGAAGGGAAATAGCCCAAAGTACAAAATACACAAGGTCCTAGTAAGTTAAAATGGGAAGAAAGTCTTGGGGAATGACCCTCATCCTCAACCCTACCTCAAGGACTAGCATCCCCCATTAAATACCTAGATATGATATCTCTGGAGCCTAACTGGATAGCATAAAATGCCCTCAAGATCCTTGTTAAGGAATATGGATATGATAAAGAGGAAGAACATGATAAAAAAACACAAGACCAAATAAAGGGGGGTGATTAAGAAAAAGGGAAATATCCTACCTTGTATCTAGTCTTATTGGTACCATTGAGGAAGAGAAATACAAAATTGGTGATATTCCCAGTTGGGAAAAAGAATCCCAAATTGAATTTCACTCACCTTATGAGTGGAATTAACTTATTCAATGATGAATACCCTATTCATGGACCAATCATCCTTAATTGGTTCATATATGGAAAAATACAAAGTATCCCCTCCTTATCCCACTCTTGGGCCATGACCTAAACTATCAATATTGATGTACATGATGATATCAAGCCATGGATAAGGGCATTTATGAAGGAGCAGAAAAGAGAAGAATAGTGACCACTATAGGGTCAGATAACAATAAAATGGAGACTCTAGGAGCCTCAAGTAGTAACTAGATAAAGGCTCTTAAACATCTAAAGTACATAGAACCATCTACCATTGTGCAACTCAATCCTAAGATAGCAAGCTTAGAAAGAGTGAACTAGAAAGGCTATAGTGGGGACTAAAGAATTCACCTTTCAAAAGGTTGAGCCATTTACATGCTTAACTCTAATTAAGGGATAATATCCTAGTGAACTCCCTATCCATGAAGAAGATGTAGAAATCCTAGTTGAGGCTCATTTAGCTCAAGTCAAATTAGGCATTAGGGTCATTAAGTTAAGGGTAAATTAACCTAAAGAAGTAAATGGAAAATTTAGAGACCCAAGTAATGTTATCAATCCTAGAAGCAATGGTCAAAATGATTTATGAATCCTTTTATGAGATGTTTGGTCCCTTAAAATAAATGAAGCTAAGACAAAGTGCATTGACACATCAAAATATAGTGGCTAAGGGTCTAATAACCCAATTGAAAGCTTAAGAGGATAAAATAATAGGGATAATCAACATACAAGTTGGAAGGTAGATTCTTGGGTTCACAATAATTAGTTTGGAACATCTAAATGCAATTCTTAGAATATTTATGGACAATGTCCAAATTTTGAATACTTGGTCAAAAGATCTAGAAAGACTCATAAAGGATGATGAAGATCTATTAGAAAGGATTGAATAACTCATTAGGATAATGCTCACTGACCCTACACAACCCACTATCTTAGGCATCATGAAATATGATGAATTCAAACATAGGGCTACTTTGGTGACATAAGAAATAAGAAGTAAATGTCAAGGCCAATCTGGGACAGATAGTATTAGGATCCTAGACATGATATTTAATATAGGAGAAAGGATAATTAAGGCCAAGAACATTAAGGAAGCAATGGCCATAAATGATAGGGAATTGAATGAGCTAGTTGAAAAAGAGGAAGAGTGTCTCCTAAAACTAGCTATGGACTTAGATTTAATCAATTAAAAACACCAAAAGGCTATGAACATCCTCCAACAATAACAAGCAAGTTCTCGGGTGCAAGGCCTACCAACCAATTGAATAATATTCCATTTTATAAAAATTTGTAACATTTTAAAAGAGTAATATTCTTTTATAAAGTCATATTCTAGTTTGTTAGTGTATTTACCTCTATGTCAATCCATTTGGAAAAGCAAATGTATTCTAAAATTGTAAAGAAGGACAATTGTCCTTATCTTTCTACATTTGTATCTTGTAACTAATTAGTATACTACCTTATCCTTCTATAAAAGGTAATATTTCTATTTTGTAAAGGGAGATAATTTTGATAAAAATTTGTATACTTTGAGAAATTAATATAATCAAGTAATTATATAAAGATTGTCCAAATATTTTTTGTGTCAATTGTTAATTTAGCTTTTCTCTCAATTTTTTGTTCTAAATCTTGAATTTGAATGGCTTTTTATGAATTCTAAACTTGCATCTTTGATATAAGGTTGCTAATTTGTGATTATGTTAGATTAGTTGAAGGATCTTGAATTTGCTTCATTTCATTTGTTATATATCTAGATGTGCTAATGATATTTGAATATGGTAACAAATCTTTAAAGTAAATCCAGTTCTTACTTGTATGATTTCATATTATCCTTAGAAGTTTGCCTAGTATATGGTAAAATTTGAGCTTATGCTATTTTTCATTGTATACTAGTTAAATGCATATTTTCTTGAAATTTAAGCCTTATCATGATGTTTGAGACAAAGACCAACAATCAAACATTTCTTTTTTGTCCTACCCTTTCCTTTGGCTTTTTTTGACCAAATCACTTTAGTATAGATCTCACTATAAATATTCATATAGATTAGCTTTTAGCTTAGAATTTTGTCCATAAATCTCTTTTATTAGCATATATACTTTTAAATTCACAAGGACCATGGTGGCTTCCAACCACCAATCAACATAAGTTTGTGGAATAGTCATTTTGCTCTACCTCTATTTCACCATAGGTAAATAGATTACCATGACCTACTACTCATGTCATGAATTCTCAAAATTATAAAATGAGAAGTGTTATTTAAACACTAAGAGCACTTGTGATACACTTATATTCATTAATGGGACAAGCTCTACTGACGCTAGAAGGAAGGCCATGTGGATTTGTTAAATCTTTGTTAATTTTGGCTTGTTTTGGTCTAAGATTGGTGTTATCTTCACACTTGTATGCAATTATTTTCTTATAATCATAAATATTATTGATCTTTGTCATCTTTGATTCATTTTTGTTCTTCTTTTAGACAAAGATCAAAGATATTTGAGGTTGGATGCTTAATTCTAGTAAAGATAACTTAAAATATAAGGATCTACATTATTTGAGATTAGAATAGCTTATTTTAGATCAAAGATTGGTATATATTTCATAGATATAGGTTAATTTGAGCTTATACTTGTAAAAATAGGCCATATTTGCATAATTGGACACAACTTTTAGCTAACTCAATTAACATTTGGTGCCCTTTGTTGTTCCTTACATGTATCTTTTCAAAATTAGCTTAATGTATAAATCCAAGTCCTATTCTTTGTAAAGGTTCATTTGATACATCATATTTCAAATAAGATATAAATTTATCAAGCTATAACTACCAAGAATTTGAATAGAATAACATTAAAAGAAAGGGAGCCTCTACTTGAGTTGAAATTCCATAGGAAAGCTAGAAAGGACAAAGGTAGACGTAGGTGTTCAAAATCTTTGCTAGCTTTACCACTCTAAGGTACTCTTGATTTCAACCTTCATACATGTATGTCTTGGTTGGTAAGTTTTCCCATCAATGTACAAGGTTAAATTCATGACCTCCCTCATAATCTTGAAAGTATTTACCAACTTTTAGTCCTAGTGGCATAGTAACAATAGAAGAACATGTTAAATCATTTAAGGCTACATTAAGACTATTGAATGTAACTCATAAGGATGTATCATGTATATTTTTCCATTTTAAATTTTAATATGTTGCATATGAATGGTTATTAAACATATTTGATGATTTCATCACTACTTAGGATGAGTTTAATAACATCTTCATTGACCAATTTGGAAAAATTATTATCCCTTGTGTCCTATACTAGTAATTTACCACCCTAAGGAGGAATATCAATGAACCCATAAGATCTTTCAATGCAAGGTTCCAAAATATGTATAGCATAACCATTGACATTTATAAGCCTAATTAGACCTTAGCCTTAGAAATGTATAAAGATGCTCTTGATCCCATGACCTTTGTATTCATAAAGAGAATTGTATGTCCAATGAACACATTAGCTTTAGCTTATGCTAAGGCTATGATCATTAATGACCAAATGTAACCTCAAGGTAAAATGGCTTACTCTATTCCTAATGTTATTCCACATATGCCTATCATGAATGCCTATCTCAATAATAACCAAAATGTGTCTGCTCTCAACTAGCTCCCAAATTTGAACCAATTGCCTTTAAGACATATTGCTCCTAACCAAAATATGGAATTCTTAAACCACCTTGCTAGTAATGGATTTCATAAAAATGATCAAATGACCTTGGTACTAGCCATTGGTGCCAATAGAAACAAAGTCCATAATTCATAAACTCCCAAGAATGAGAATGAGTCCATTTTTAAAATGGTCTAAAAACTAAGCACTGACTTCCTTCAATTGTAAAATCAAGTTGGTAATACTAGGAAAACTTTTGGTAGGAAATTCTCTTTTCAAAGATTCAATAGACCCAACAATAGGTTCAATAATTATATTTTCCATAACAACAAGAATAATGAACCATCTTTTGAAAAGAGGACTATGGATATTAATCTTATTGATATTGCTTTGTTTGCTTATTATAGAGTCCATTATACTGCTAAACATGGTGATATTTATTGTATTGAATTATAAATTTCTTTTGAGGCATTTCAAGAAGATTTAGACACTTTTGAAGTAGTGCTTAATAAATATAATGGTGTAGGTACCTTAGGACCTAAACTTGTTGACCAGACCTTCATGGTGGAGATGTTCGGTTTCCCCTTCCAAGAAGACAATGAGATATATGATGTTCTTGAAGAGTTCATGCATTCTGTTAGTTCTTGAAGAAGACTTGTCCTCTAATAAATGAATAATAGAGGTAGCCTTTGACTACTTCTACTCCTCCAAACAACTTTGGTACTCCTCTGGATACCACTTCAAATAATAATCTAGAGCCTCTAAATGGAATTACTTCTAAACCTAGTGTTGATGCTTCCAATTCTTCCAATGGGACTAGTTATAACATTGTATAGGACATGAAGAAAATCAAAGATAATATTAATTTGCATGAATTAACCCAAATAATAGAATAAAGGGATCTATTATTGAAATCCTTGTCTAAGAAACCTAGTAAGTTTACCAAGATTGATAATGAAAATGTAGCCATGTATAAAGCTAAAATAGAGTCCCCACTTTTCTTACTTATATTTAGGATGTTTGTAAAGAACTTGTAGAATTATTTTTTATATTTTATGCCTCTAAAAATATCATGCCTACAGGTGTTTGTAAATATCTTAGTTTGACCCCCATTAAATCTGATAGGGTTGTCACCTAGTTAGATAAGTTTCGGGTCAAGGTGGTTGGAAAATTTTTAAATGTCCACATGAAATTAGCTTTTAAGTTAAGGCTCCAACAATTTATTCATATCCAAGTGGTAGACATCCCTAATGCATATAGATTGATTTTAAATAGAGAATGGACAAAGGCTTTAAATGGATATATGTCCACTAATTGTTTACACCTATGGTTGCCTTGGAAGGGAGTTCCCAACCAAATCAAGGTTGAGAGAGAGACAAGGATGAAACACATGATCACTGAGTATAATTTTGTCAATTAAAGGGTCAACATAATTGATTTATATTTAGGGTTTTTTACCTTATAAACTACCAAAATATGTGATCTTAAACCTTTTAATGCTGTACTTGGGCTACAAAAGTTACACTTTAATGGTGCTAGGTGTAAGGGTAGACCTAGAGTAGGCATTGTTCTAACTGACCCTATTGGTAATAAAAACCATGCTTCTTATAGACTCCAATTTCCTTACACCATAAACCTTACTGAAGCCCTCATCTTAGATCTAAAATTTTCCATCAAAAACAAGGTCAAAGAACTATTGGTCTATGGTGATTTAGAGCTAGTAGTGAACCAAGTAAGAAACAAGTATCAATGCAAGCTATCATACCTCAAGAGATATAAGTTTAGAGTCTAGGATATAGTGGAATATTTTGATGAATTCAACATTATTTTTATTCCCTAGGGAAGTAAATAGTGTTGTTGATGAGTTGTCATCTACTATATCTAATCTCATGCTAGATCAAGATTCACCCAACTTTAGTATTAATCTTATACCATGCCATTCTATCATAGACAATGTGAATCATCTACATGTCTTTAGTGATGACCAAAAAATATTGAACATCATGACTAGTTTAGGGGAATTTTAAGCTCAAATCATTGATGAGGCTGATGAGAATGATTTTAGAGAAGACAAGTTTAGTGATAAAGTCATTTAGTTGAAAAACAACAATATTCCTAAAGGGATGATTGCTTTGGAAAGACTGTTTGATCAATATAATATGTTTGAAGATTCAAAGGTTCCCAAAGTAAGTGGGAAGGAATACAATGTTATTAATCTTGGCCCCCAAGATCAACGTCAACTAGTTATCATTGGAAAAGCCTGCACTAGTGCTAAGAATGACAAGGCCAAGGAGATGTTAAAAAAGTATAAATATGTCATAGCTTGGTCTTATGATGACTTGAATATTTTTGATCCAAGAGTCATAACCCATACTATATCTCTCAAGGAAATTTGAAAACCCTTCAGGCATAAACAAAGAACTATGAACCCTATCTTGAAACCCATGATCTTCAAAGAGGTCAAGAGACTGTTAGATGCTAGAATAGTATTTCCATTTAGGCACTCTACTTGGGTTGCTAATTTGGTTCCAGTCAAAAATAAAAATGGTGAAATTATACTGTGTATTGACTTTATAAATTTGAATAAAGCATCTGAATAGGATAATTATCCTCTTCCCTCTCTTGAATAGGTGATAAAAATTATTTTAGGTTTAGCCATGATGTCTTTCTTGATAATTTTTAAGGATATAATTAGGTGCTAGTTGATAAATAAGACATGATGAAGACAACTTTGACCAATAAATGGTGCACCTTTATATACAATATGATGTCTTTTGGATTGATAAATGTGGGTTCTAATTTTCAAATAACCATGGACCATGCCTTCCAAGTCTTGATTGGTAAATGTATCATAATTTATATGGATTATCTAACTATTTTTTCCAAGAATAGAGAAGATCATTTCATGCATTTACAACAATTTTTAAAAGGTGAAAAAGGTATGGGATCTCCCTTAACCCCAAGAAGAGAATTTTTTGTGTCATTAAAGGTAAATTATTGGGCCATGTTATCACTAAAGATGGAGTTTTCATAGACCCTTAAAGGGTGGAAGACATATTCAAGATAGAGCCTCCCAATAGTAAAAAAGAATTAAAATCATTTTTTAGTAAGATAAAATTTGTAAGAAAGTTAATCTTTGGATTTGTAGAGATTGTCAAGCCATTGAATGACATGATAAATAAGGATGCTAAAGTCTCATGGAATGAAGAGTCTAAGAAGGCTATGGATGCTTGGCTAGCAACAAAGAAATGCCTAAGCCTTCCCTAAACTAGAAGCATGGTTCTTCATGAATGTCTAAACATGTTCCAAGTCATTGTTAGTGGCCAAGTGGTAAGGCAATAGGTTTTGGTCCGGTTATTGTGAAGGTTCAAATCCTTCCATCCCAGCCAGATGAGATAAATATTTAAAGAATAAAATAATGGTAAAATTGGATTTCTACTTTTATTTTGATTTCTAGTCATTTCAGAAATGAAACCTAGAAGTTGTCCCCTAAATCCCATGGAATATAGTAAGTGTAATAAAAACACACACACAACATGGTTATGTTTTGATATTTGATCCAAATCCTATATTTGCAAGCCTTGTTTCAACCATGAACAAATCTTGATAATGGAAATGATCAAGTAGGATAAGTGACCTAGTTATTTTTTTGGACCAAAGTCTCTAAGCTATAACATATTGCTATGTTTCCCCAAAAATTAAAAATTTTTTGAGGTTAACATACCCCAATTTTTGAAAATTATGACCCTTGAGATTCTTTGAACATTAACACTAAAAAATCAATATGATTAGATCATTATCATAATTTGATGATCATCCACTTTAATAAGAATGGCTTATTTACTTGTAATTCTACTTTGAGCTAGCCTAATGTTACTAATAATTAGTCCTTATGTATTAAAGTTGTAGCTGTCATGGAGCTCTTATTGATCGATCATGCTTAGAATTTACAAATTGACTCTATTCAAGCTTTTACTAGCATTTGGTTTGTGAAAACTCAAACGTGGATTCATATTTTAAAATCTCTCCTTCAAAAAACCCTACATAAACCCTTGGTTCAAAATTACAATTGGTGGGAACGTATTTGGTAGGAATACATTGAATTTTAACTTAAGCCTAATTTTATGGTATGGCTTAGTCATGTTTCATAACACAACCAAACCCTAACATAAAATCATGCTTGGTCCCTTTTCATTATTTCCCCCTTTTTTTATTTCCTTTATTTCTAACCAAGCCTAACTTTCATACTGGCAGGGTCCTTCTAATTTTTCTAGCATGGTCCCCTTTGTTACCTATTTATCCTAGAGTCTTAATTCTAAGGCCCCATTTATGTTTATCAACATGAACAAGACCTTAGTCTCAAAGATTTAGCCAAAGTTCTTATTTCATCTTGAGTCCTAACTTAGATGTTTTTCCTTTTA
The DNA here is from genome assembly GCA_037957365.1 of Torreya grandis. Lineage (NCBI taxonomy): Eukaryota > Viridiplantae > Streptophyta > Pinopsida > Cupressales > Taxaceae > Torreya > Torreya grandis. The sequence continues at coordinate 930,151 of JARHVA010002040.1, forward strand.
TAGATCTAATGACTCTCACTTCATTGCACCCCTTGATTGGACTAAGTGAAGGAAGCCCAAAGATCCTAAAGCCTTCACCCTTTAGACTAATCTTGCATCATCACAAAGATCATGATCAACAACTCACACTTAAGTGAAATTAAAGATCAAATCGCATGAGACCACCCAAGGCTAAATGGGCCCCATTATTAAACATAATCTTAATCTTATGTTTTACCATAAGGCCTCATTGTATTTTTCAATACAATAAGACCTTAGGTTAAAACTTAGGTCTCAACTTTAATTATTTGAAGGAGCTAATAATGTACAAGTGTCCAAATTAAAATCAATGATTCACAGCTACTTTCCCAAAATAGATCTAACAGAATGAAGATAATATTGAAATTTTAGAGGTTAAAGGAAAATTATAAGGATGATAAGTGTCATCATCTTGGGGACTTAGATAGAGATCAATGACCCATGGGTCCTCCCCAAGGTTAATAGGGTCAAATCATGAGAGCCCCATAAATCCACCACATCAAATTCCCACATTTGAAACTTAAAGAACCAATGGTGTGCATTCACTTGGATTGTAATCAACATTTCTTACTTTATCATGGATCTCGATTAGATAGAGCACATTTAATCAAAGATATATGGACTACAAGGACTTGATGAGCTTAAATTTGATGTTCTCATCAATTTCATTTGACATTTGCAAATCTATCATTGACATTCATGAGACCATCAAATTCAAGCTCATCAAACATTTTTTATCAACAAATAGATGTGTTTATATCATTCAAAGAGGCCACTTTCATATATCACCCTAAAACTTAGCATAAAATATTTTAGCCTGGGTCTATTATGGCTTTATTAACACAAAATAAACTTAGCATAAAATATTTTAGCATAAGTTATTTTCTATGATTATTCAATAATTAAATTTCATGGACCTTACAAGATCAATGGATTGTGCTTCATCAGGCCTGAATGATCTCATAGTATAAAATCACCAAAGACTATCTAGTAGAGCTCTAAGAGCCCACAAGCTCGGCACATAGTAGACACATGCTTAATATATGACTGGTGCAAGATACAAATCTTATAAAACACATGGATATGCCAAGTGAGACAACCATGAGGCTTAATGTAAACATGACCAATGGCATGTGAAATCTTAGATCACGATCAACAACCCACATTGATCTGTGGGTAATAATTTGATGGTGTGAATAAAATGGAAAATGTTATATAACCATGGCTAGTGCTTTGAAGGAATTTATGAAAAATGCCATGAAAGTTTCTAGATAGATGTTAAATAAGTGCCACATAAGCATAAAATGACAAGATGAAGATATTGTGAGCTCAAAAAGGTAAATGTATAAAGGCAAAGGTCAAAATCAAATATAAGGCACAAATAAGCATAATTCTAAGTAAGCCATCACCATTAAAGCTTTAGGAGATCCCCGAACTTGCATAAAATACCCTAATTTGAACTTGTATCTATCATAGTCAAGCTAAAAAGAGTCTAATTATAATTTGAGCACAAAAGAATTAACCTAGAGACCATTTACAACATAGTGGTAGGTAATTTACAAGTTTGGAAGCCATGGTAGCTTAGAGGCAATAACACAAGTATGAGATAGAGTTATATCTATCTACAGATAATAAAGGGAGGGTCTTCAAGGACATATACTTGGACATTATATCATTGAGCATGGGTAATACTAACTAGTCTAAACTCTTTTAAACCATTAAAGAGATGCAGCCCATCATGAAGGAGGAATAAAATATTGATAGCATAAATAAAAGATACTATGACCTAGTTGCAGTCTAATTGACATCCTTGCTCCCATTTTTAAATATTATAGAATTGAACAAGGTTGGATTAATCATGAAAAGAGCTTTGGGATAATTGTATACATTTCCTCATTGGCCTTTGAGAATTACTACAAACTTTAGAAACCCCAAGTAGACTTACCCACCATCGAGGAATGGACTTCAAGAATGACTTGGACACCATCCTTAGGCCATGTTTACTCCAAGGGAACCATGTGATCTGAGACCCCGCTAGAAATATCCTAGTTGCCCAATTTAGAGAGGGGGTTAGGGTAATTATAACTCTATTTAATAGAATATCTTGAACCCATTCAACCACTTATGTTAATAATATTTGGGTGTCCTACATATACTTTATGGTAGAGAAAGAGCTCACTCCCCTAATTTGAGAGATGATTAGCATATATCTTAAATAATAGTTTATAACTATAAAAAAGAAGACTAATGCATAATTATTCATGATTTACTATCTATTGGATGCCTTGCTAGCCTCCACCAAGATCCAATATATAAAAAATTGGTCATGTGAGGGAAAATTTATATTTTCCCATCACTATTTAAAACTAAACATATTCAAGTATAGGCAAAACATCTAAATCATATGTGACTATGTGTATCTAGCTTTGGTAAAAGCTATCATAGGGATCTTTATGACTAGTGTCAACCCTCCACTCAAAAAATATGTGGATCTAATGGGAGACATTTGGTTTTATCAAGATTCTATAGTGATCTAAATTGAGGGGATTCTAAACTAGCCTTACAAATTCCTTGTCTATGTTCTGATCAAGTTGGCATAGCAAGAAATTGCATAACAACTTTTTCATGGTGTGGATAGAGTGTATAAGGAGAAAATGAAAGGCATCATCCATCCCTTTATTTTGACCATTGGTAGAACTATGTTATATAATTGGGACTAGGTAAATGTTGTATCCAAGCATAGGTAATCTTTTAACTTGTAACTTGATGAGTTGAAGTAGTGGAACCCTAATGTCATGATCTCCAAACATTTAAAATCTAAGCAATTGCCCAAGTCAGTATATGAGCACCAACCCAATTTCCATGACACCTTATACATCAAATCAAATGGTTTTGAGTAAAAATTATTTATGCTTAACATACATAACATTAGACTTGAGTATAGATTGGCCAATGATCAAAAGCGCCTTGGAGATATATGGTAAATGGGGCCCCTATAGTACCATTTGCTTCCTAGCCCTTCAAGGCCACTTCAATAGCAACCACAAATGGAAGGTTAATAGCCCTAGGGATATATTACATAAGGAAGAGGCAAGGAAAAGTGGGAAGAAAGGCCTAATGAGGGATCCTCATCATCAACCCTACCTCAAGGACCAATATCCCCCATTGAATACCTAAACATGATTGCCATAGAGCCTAATGAGATAGTGAAGATGCCCTTAAGGTTCTTACTGAGGTATATGGTTCTAATTAAAAGGAAGAATATGTTAAAAAATCATAAGCCCAAATATAGGGTGCAAAGTAAGAAAAATGGAAAGAGCCTACCTTGGATCTAGTCTTAATGGCACCATTGAGGAAGAGAAAGGTAGAATTGGCAATAGTCCTAGTTGGAAAAAAGAAGCCCAAGTTGACTTTCACTCACCCTATGAGTGAAATCAAATTATTTAGTGATGGAAACCCTATTCATGGACCAATCATCTCTGATTGGTTCATCTAAATAAAAATTCAAAATATCCCCTCCTTATCCCACTCATGGACCATGACCCAAACTATCAATATTGATGTGTATGATGATATCAAGCCATGGATAAGGGTGTTGATGAAGGAGGAGGAAAAGAGAAGAATAATGACCACTAAAGGGTTAGATAACATGTAAATGGAGACTCTAAGAGCCTCAAGTAGCACCCAAATGGAGGATCTTAAACCTCTAAAGTACATCAAACCAACTACCACTATATAATGAAATTTTGAGACAACAGGCTTAGAAAGAGTGATAACTAGAAAGGCCATAGTGGTGACTAAAGAATTGATCTTTCAAAAGGTTAAGCCATTTGTAGGCTTAGCTCCAGTTGGGGGATAATATCTTGGTGAACACCCCATCCATGAAGAAGACTTAGAAATCCTAGCTAAATCTCATTTAGCTCAAGTTAAAGAAGGCATTAAGGGCATGAAATAAAGGATATATATCCTAAAGAAAGAAAAGGAAAATTTTGAGACCCAAGCAGTGTTATTAGTCCTAGAGGTAATGGTTAAAATGCTTGATGAATCCTTCTATGACAATTTTGGTGCCTTTAAATAAATGAAGCTAAGACAAAGTGCATTAGGGTCTAATATCCCAATGGAAAGCTTTAGAAAATAAAATAATAGGGATAATCAACATATAGGTTAGAAGGTAGATTCTTGGGTTCAAAACAATTAGTTTGGGACATCTGAATGTAATTCTTGGAATAGTTATTGACAAGGTCTAAATTTTGAATGCTTGTCCAAAGATCTAGAGATACTCCTAAAGGATGATGAAGAGCTAGTAGAATATATTAAACACCTCCTAGGGGTAATGATCAATAATCTTACTTAGCATAATATCCCAGGCATCATGAAAGAGGATGAATTCAAACATAGGGCTACTTTGATGACATAAGAAATAATAAATAAAGGTTAAGGCAAATCTAGGGTAGACAATAGTAAGATCTTGGAAATGATGTTTAATGTAAGAGAAAGGATAACTGAGATCAAGAGCATCAAGGAAGTCATGTCCAAAAATGATAAGAAATTGAATGAGCTAGCTGACAAAGAGGAAGAGTGTCTCCTAAAACTAGTTATGGATTCAGATCTGGTCAATGAGCAACACCAAAAGGCCATGAACATCCTCCAACAACATCAAGTGAGTTATCAAGCATAGGGCCCACTAACCAGCTAAATAATATTCCATTTTTTAAAAAAAATTAACATTTTGAAAGAGGAATATTATTTTATAAAGGCACATGATAGTTTCTTAGTGTATTTGCCTCTAGGTCAATCTTTTTAGAAAAGCAATTGTATTCTAGAATTGGAAAAAAGGACAACTATCCTTATCTTTGTACATGTGTATCTTGTAACTAGCTAGTATAATGCCTTATCCTTCTATAAAAGGAAATATTTCCATTTTGTAAAGGGATATAATTTTGAGCAAAATTTGTATACTTTGAGAAATTAATACAATCAAGGAATTTTGTAAAGATTGTCTAAAATTTGTTGCATCAATTGTTGATGTGGTTTTTCTCTCAATTATTAGTTCTAAATCTTGAATTTGAATGGCTTTCAAGAATTTTGAACTTGCATCTTTGATACAAGGTTGTTAATTTGTGCTTATGCTAGATTAATTGAAGGATCTTGAATTTGCTTTGTTTCATTTGTTCAGTGTCTAGATGTGATAATGATATTTTAATATGGTAACAAATCTTTAAAGTAAATCTAGTTCTTACTTGTATGCTTTCATATTATTCTTAGAACTTTGTTTGGTATATGATGAAATATGAGTTTATGCTATTTTGTATTATATACTAGTTAAATGCATATTTGGTTGAAATTTAAGCCTTGTCATGATGTTTGAGATAAAGACCAATAAATACACATTGCTTTTCTACCCTACCCTTTTCTTTTGTTTTTTTTACCAAATCACTTTAGTATAGATCTCACTATAAATATTCATATAGATTATATTTTAGCCTATAAATTTTATCATAAATCTCTTTTATTAACATAGATAATTCAAAATTCATAAGGACCATGGTGACTCCCAACCACCAATCAACATAAATTTGTGGAATAGTCAATTTGCTCTGCCTCTATTTCACCATAGGTAAATAGATTACCAAGACCTACTAATCATGCCTTAAATTATTAGAATTCTAAAATGAAAAGTGTTATTTAAACATTAAGAGCACTTGTGATACACTTATAGGCATCAATAGTGCCCAGATGGATTAGGTTTCTAATGGATGAGTAGATGAATAAAGTTCTGGATGGAATGAGTGGTCCAAAGATCTTATTTTTCTCACAAAGCTTTTGAAACACTTTAAGTTTACTTAAAGTGTAATTTTATAATTTCTAAGATATGGGTTTAAAGTTTTATAGAGACCTTATGGTATTTTAAGAGTGATTTGAATGAGTATGTAAGTACATTGCATTCATTTGGTTCTTCATTGTGTTCATACAGAAATTTTGGATCTAATGGGAGAAATTATGAGTAGGTAGATTGCTAATGTTATCATTACCACATGTGGATGAGTCATGGATAATTGGTCACATGGGTCTAATCATATTATTCCCTAAGACATATGTGCCAATTTTTAGGTCATTTGATGAAGCGCATCAAAAGATATGAAGATTCAAAGTTGGCCTCTCAAACAAAATTCACTAAGTTTCCATACTTAGCTAATTTTCAAAGGAGCTCAAATAGATCTAAATGAGCATATTGATGGAATATTATCTCACATGTGTGGTATTCTTAGGATAAAATGATCATATGGGTTTATTTAGATTAGTCCCAAGTTACTATGAACTAAGTTTCAAGCCATGCATCTAAGCGTGACAAAAGTTATACATGTTCAAAGTTGACTCCTTAGATAGAATTAGCCAAGTTTCCATACTTAGCCATTTTTTACCATGATAGGTATGTAGACATCATGCATATCACCTAGGGTAGATCACTTAAACATTTTGTAAAAACACTTAGAAATCTCCCAAGACTAGTGGATCAAGTGGGTTCATCCCTTTTATTATCAAGAACATCTCCTAAAAATTTGGTGCCTCCATGACCTCTTCACTTCTAGATCTAAGTCTTCAAAATTGGTTAAAAAGTGGTTGATGTTCATGTAGACATCAAACTTAAGACCTGGTAAATACCCATTGGTTTTTAAATAGTGGGTCCCAGGTAGATCTAATGGCATGCATTTAATTTTACATTTAGATCTAATGATGATCGAAGGCCAAAGGGGTCAGTGAATCTTGAAAGAAAATGTGTGCATGATAAGTTTAAATAGTGTGTTCAACTAGAAAAATTTTAATGATCAAAATTCATCTAGATAAGTAGGATATAACAAAGTGAGATGAGTCAACACGTTAAAAAATTGAGTTAGATATCAATAGATAATTAAAACAAAGGTGAGCCCAAGACTTTTGATGGAAGTCAAGAAGCCATTTTCAACCAAGGAAAATAGGTCTTACAAGATTATCATGTCACCATTATAGCTCAGTCCAATTCCATTAAAGGGGCATACTAATGCATCCAAGGTGATAAATAACATAAGGGACCATCATTAGATCTTAATATGGACCTTTGGTTTGACATTTTATAGCTTTCAAGGTTTGTCTATGATTGTGTTCACCATTTTAAGAAGGGCCTATATATATAATGAACTCTTGGTCCCTATAGAGATATAATGGGCCTATTTGGACATATTATAATATAGAAAAAGGGAATTATAGTCTATATTTTTGCATTAAAATAAATGATATAGGAAAACTAATAATCTTATATTTGTTTTTCATCTATAAAATGGACCCATGATCCAAACATGGAAATAAAGTAGATATGTGATTAATTCAAAGGGTTCTCATCTTTTAAAATGGAAATATTTTTGACAAGAAACCACCTAAAACACATAAAGACATGATTCTATAAGATCCATGATCATGAAGTTTTGTCTTCAAGTGAGATATGGTGTGAAGTATCAAAGAAAAGGTCTAGTGTTAGGAACTATAGCTAGGGGCATTCAATGCATCCTCAAAGCCTTTGGGGACTTTCTCACTCAATAAACCATAGGTAGTGTCTTGATTGATCAAAAAATTGGAAAGGATTTCATTGGATAAGGAAAAAAATGTGCTTAAATTCAATTAATGACCCAGGACAATGTGTTTTCTATCTGATGGCATGTTCCCACATTCTTTCTCTCTCTCTTCCCTTATATATCCTAGTCTCATTCCTATTAAAGGGGTTCTCAGCTCTTAGAATTCATCATTCTTTTCTAAGACAAGGATATTCATTGAGAATATTAAAAAAGTGTGCTCATTTGATATTGTTAAATCCTATCAAAATATTATAAGAATTGCATTTTAAAGTAATAGGATCAACTCTTTATCTTATCTTTATGCAGTGCTTAGTATGCTTGTGTATGGTGAATTTGTGAAGGATATTCTTCTTAATTTATTATATTTATACTTACCTCTTTGAAGTTATTTTCAAGATAAATTGCAGGTATATATTAGTGTTTTATCTATAACCTCTTATATGAAACACTTATGCAACTACTGAGATTGTGAGATTGAGTAAGCCATAGTTGTCTTTCACTAATCTAGTGTGTGTTCAAGCTTATATAAGTGTCCATTTATATTTGGTGTATCACCATTTTAGCTATATTAATATCCCTTATCCTCTTTCTAACCCTATTACCTATTAATTTTTAGTTTAGCATTAGTTTAGGTGAGAATCAAGAGGAAGCCAACCTTCTCTAGAGGTCCAACCCCATCGTAGGTGACCCACAGCCTGGGGTTGTTCCTATTGTGTAGCTCAATTAGAGGGAGCTTGAAGAAATATTTATAAGGGTGAAAATTGAGCATAAAATAGGTCTATTGAGGGAGGTATTCAAGGATTTTTTTATCCTATCAAATTCATTTCTCACCATGGTTATGCATGAATATTCCTCTGCTAGCTCATTCATCATAGGCAGTCTAAATAGATAGTGATAAGGCAAAAGTGACTACCTAGTGAGATGGTGATCAAGGTGAATTATAATACTTTGAGGTATATTTGATAGTCGAAAATACAAATATGAATTCAATAGGTGTCCTACATCCTCTTCAATTCATTTCTTTGAGAAACTACAAGTCATTTTGTGTGACAAATTTGAAAATAGACTTAGAGGGCTAATGAATGACTATTGGCAGTGAGTGACAAGTGACAAAGATGAATTAATTATTTATGGATGAGTAGATGATGTGAAATTAAGTCTTATATACCTTATCATAATAGACCATATGTGTTAAGGATTCCTATGGCAATTTTAGACACTCAAGTGCACTCCTCATAATCATGAAGGCAGTTTCAAAGCAAAGCAATGAAGGGTCTATGCCAACTTGAGGAAGGTTATCTATTTCAGATTGGCAGATCTTTATGATGACCTCCTAACTTATTTTCCACTTCATTCCATGGAATTTCACCTAGTTTCTTAATTTTGGCACCTGGTCTTGTGACCCTTGATCTTCACTCCTTCTCTATCTTCTCCTATGTCTATATATTCAAGTCATTTTGGCTTTATAAGGGATCCATAATTGGTATGGAGAATACCTACTAGTTTTGACACCTCGTTTGCATTTGAATAAAGTTTTTTGAGGTTGATTCATTATCTAAAATCTCTTACTTGAATATGTTAAGTATTTTATGTGGTTGATAAGTGATGAAAATGCTCTCCTTGCTTCCATGCCTACTCTTGCATGTTTGTGTAAATGAGATATCTTCTACTAGGTTTAATAAAGTGTACTATTTGTTAAGTGTGTCTTGAAGTGTGAGAGTTAATAGTAGTGTATCATATCATACCTTCCTTCACCCACCTCTAAATAGGCATATCAATCTATCTCTATTATAAATTTTTATGCTAGAAGGACATAGGGTTGAATTCAGTTTGAGTTCTCTTATTTCTTAAATGCAGATATAAGTGTGTTTTTTGGATTTATCTTAGTGTATCACCTCATTATCATAGGTTTATTTTATGTCTCCTTCTTCTATTTTCACCCCCAATAGTGATTAGTTTAGTTTAGTGTGAGCCTAAGAGACAAATGAAGGAAGTTATCCATTTCAAACCTAGAGATCTATATTTTGTAGTGGATTATCTATGAAGGGAGATATTTCCATGTCCTAAAATTGAGAAGGTCTACTTGAATTCTCTAAGGTGTAATTTTAGGTGACAATAGTTATCTCCTTTATCATGTCTTCATGGTTTGCATTCATGTCTTTCTTGTGAGATTCCTCTCTTATTTCAATTGTAATTCCTGTCAAATCATCATCAAATTATTCTTTATCTCATCCTTAGCATGTTGAGAATCTTCAACGTTCACCATATTAACTTCTACAATCTATCCTCTTCTATTGACATATTATTTAACCTTGATGGGTGATGTACTTAAACCTTTTCTCAAAAACATTAAGATCGCATTCTTGAGATTCATAAAACTTTGTTTTACACCTATATATACACTCTTAAAGATAATATTATAATGTGAAATAAGAGACTAACAAGTCTCTATGAATGCATATTTCTTGGATATTTTCATTTTTTCTTGTCTTATCCCTCAAGTTATTTTCTTGGAACTTCTCTCACCATGTTATCCTTAATAATAACTCTTCTCTCAAATTCTCTATCACATTTATCTCTTGGAAACTCTTCATTCCTCATACCTCTATGCTCTATGATTTCTTTGTTCTCTTCCTCAAGGCATTCATCTCATGCCTTTTCTCTCTCATAAGTAGCTATATTGGCCACTTCACTCTCTTTCTTACATTACATCCAATAAATTATCTTTCTTGATCCTTCATGATATTCACCATGAGTTCTATCTTCTTAAAACTCTACCCCAACTCTCTTGTCATCTCTTCCACTTCTTTTTCTGCATACATCTTCTCCTTTTTCCTTCACTTTCGAGACCTTCCTTAGACCTATCTCTTATCAAGCTTACCTACTTGCCTCTTATACCTCTCTTGTGTCTTATTCTCTTTCTCTAGTATTTTTTATAGGAATTATCTTATCTCCATTGACTCTCACTTGGATTCTTCCTCTTCTCTCTCTTGAGCTTTAATTCTCTTTCCACTTTGTCTTCTCTAGATCTCTCTTATCTAGTTTCAAGTCCTTCACATTATAATTAGGGGATTTAGTTTCTCTCTTCACTAATTTATTATTTTTTTATAATAACCTCAATTTTTCATACCTTCACTACACTCTTTTCCCATAATACCTCTACAATTTCACTTTATACAATCTTCACAACATTCTTGCCAATCTCAAATTAACAATCTTTAATAAATAACTCAAAATATAATTACACCAAGAGTTTACCTTGATATAATAACAAATTATGTAGAGTTTTATTATAAAATAATAAAACTCCACCATCCATAATAATAAATTTGGCTTGAATCAACTCGAGATGCTTTGCTTTGTTCACAAGCTTTAATCTTCAACAAGAGTCTTTATCCATCTTTCCAGGTTTTATAGCCTCCACTTCAATGACATGGTTTACCAAGAATATTTGAATCATATTTCAATATAATTATATCCTACATATGTATCTCATTAATCCACTTATCTCATTCCATTGATTGATTCATTTCCTTTTCAGTCACTCACTAGCTTCTCACAAGTTTATACTTAAGGCTCAAAACATTAAATCTTGTCTTAGGTCTCATAAAAAAAATATGATATTACGGATGATATATTATATTAATCACATAATTTACTCAACCAATTTTTACCTCTCACTCACTCTCCATCATTCACTGACACACCTCAAGCTCAATAGTGAACCTTCTTGCTTGTAGCATTTGTTTTCACTAAATTCCTTAGTTTGGACATTATATTAGTATTATATAATATCTAAGCCTATATTTTGGCACCCTATATTTTTTTAATACTTAAAATTAAATTAAATAACCTAAACCCTTGTGTAGATATTATTTATTTTGTAATCTCCTTGTCAATAGGCCTTTTAGCCCTTCTTGCAGTTGGTAAATCTTCAAATTCATACTAGACCATACCATACCTAGTCAAAACCTATTTAATTATTTTCCTCATGTAAAAATACATAGTATTACAAATTTTTAAAATTTTTCCATGGTTATAACCAAATTTATATGGGTTTTGTTTCAAAACCCTAGCCAGGCAAATGTGTAGGCATGTACAGGCCTAGAGGCAAGAAAATGAAAATGTTTGAATTTTAAGGAGTTAAAAAATTTATTAGGAGTTTTTAAAGATATTTAAAAGTTTTCATCAACCTTATAAAACATTATTTATCCTTGGTTTCATATTTAAATAGTTAGAAAGCGCTAAAGTACAAAATTTTAGTTTAAAAGTTAGTTATTCAGGATTTGTTCTGGTTATTTCAACTTAAAGTTTATAATTATCTCAAAAACTTAAACCTCATAAAGTTCACATTAAACTCTTTAATAAATTATATTTACAAGGATTCAACATAAATATTACATATATTCCATTTTCTTATTACTTTTGATTACTGTTGTAAACAGAGGTTTATACCAAGACTGTAGGTGGATGATGTGACTGCATAGCCTTTTTTAATGATTTTTTGGTTTTTGAAATGAATTTTATAATAAAAAGAAACTCTTAACAAATATTTTATAATATCCACACAAATTATCTATCACAAAAATCATTCAATAAACTCCAAACCTCCATGATTACTTGACTATCATAACCAAATAGGGTATATGGACTGTGACTTCTTCATTTAGTTTATTGATTATAGAACATAATGAATAACCAGATAATGAAAGTCCTAATACAAATATGAATTAAATATAATCTAAACACATTTTTACTTGCATTTATCATCTCCAAAATCTATCAAGACCAATCTTTTCTTGACTATCTCAAATGTGCACATGGTTTAAGGATAAAGACCAACTTTTCTTGAGTTTTAATCATTATAAAATGATATAATCAAAACCATAAGGTCTGTATGATTCAAATACATTAAATAATTAATTTAAAATGGTAATTATTATCTTAACAAACTTGAAAATCCAACTTAATCATCTACATCTTGATTGTAACCTTACATTCCTTTACTCAGACCTGTATCCACACACAAATGGTGATATGTTCATGGTCCTAAGGGTATTTCAAGGAAATATATGACTAAAAAATATCATACCTTTAATTAAATAATTAAAAAACATAAAATAACTCATTTTTATTCATATAAATCATCAATTGTTACATATACAATCCATTCTTGGACTTTGTCATATTTTTTGGAGAGTTTCATTCTCCTTTCCTAGTTATTTTCCTCCCATCTTCAGAGTTCTCTTTCCCCCTCATACCATTTTAAATACACTATAAACTTTCTTTATTTCATCCTTTTATATTTCCTACTATCTTGGCAGCTATTAAGCAAGACTCTCTTACAATGACCAACTCAATGTGTGAGTGGTACTTATTCTTTTAACATGATTCTTAATTTTCATCACCTTTAAGGACTTAGACATAAAATGTATTAAAACATTCTTGACATGACTCCTTGGACCCTTTTATAAACATTATATCACCTACTCACTTCATACTATGCTTATGGTCCTTCTATGCTTAGGTCTAGGATTTGAATTTTCAAATTATCACTTTTAAGGATAAAATCTAGTACATTGAAAACACACTCCTTCTATTCTTAGGTCTAGGTTTACCCTTTAGATGTTTTAATTTTAATCAATGTGATCACAAAATTTCATCATGTCTAAAGAGGTATTTTAAAGGTGCTCATGCATCCATTCTAAAGAAGTGGGTTAGAAGCATGGGTTGCTCCAATCAGGATTTGGTTCACAGATTGCATTTTCCCTTAAAAAATATTTTTATTGAGGTCTCTCCATCTTTGGTTATTTATTATAAAGTTTAGGTCAAAACTCATAAGGTTGATAAAACTAAATCAACTCAAGGTGTGTTAGGTTTGAATGTATGTCAACCATCTGAACCAGCTGAAGGAGTGGTTGCTAAGTGATTTGGTTTAAGTTCTCCAACTAAATAACCTCTATTTTATTAAGGTTCTAAATAGAATGAATATATTGGTGAAGTTTTTGAGGAGGAAGAAGAAGGGTTTTCTTCTAAATATTTTATGTCTATTACATAGTGTATTTGTGGGTTAAAGACTCCAAATTATGGCAAGAAAGGGAAAATAGGAATGAAATCAGAAGAAAAAAGGTTGAAAATTGATGAAATAAATTCCATTGATGGAGGCACTCAATGAAAAATCAATTCATTACTTTATAAAGGGGTAGGCACACACTAGTATCTCATGGATGATTTTTTATTCAGGTAGATTTTGATAAATTTTTGAAGGGGTTTATGATTTGGTCTTTTGTTATAATCTAATATGTTTGTTTCTTTCTCATTGATAGTGTATTTTAGTAGTTTAACTTTAGGGTTGTTTTTATTTCATTTTTGGGTTCCTTAGATCTTGAAGGTTTATTTCAAGCCTATGGTTTCTTATCATTTAGAGACTGGGCCTCCTATTATGCCCCATAACTGGTTAAGGCTCTAAATTAAAAAGCTAGTATCTATATAAAAAAATAAGAATTATGAACTACAACTGAAATATGATTTTTTTAAAATAAATAAAAGGATTTTTAAAATTTAAACTAATCAATAATTTTTAAATTAAAATTTAATAAAAAGAATACAATAGTGTGAAACACTACCAAGTGTATATCAATGGAAAGTGAAACTGATTTACAAATCAATTATAACTTAGAGAAGATAAATCACACTAGACCTTCTACTTGTTGGTACATTTAGACAATCATTGTCATGACCAATATGGATCCACTAAACCTAAATAATGGGTCTCTTACCACACAATATCACTATAGAGGGGTTTAAAGCCTCTATTAGAGCACTACATAATAACCCTATCTAGCTCCTATGGTCTATAACAAAGTAAAGTAAATCTAATCTAATGCTCACGAAACTTTGTGGCATAAATAGGGGATAATAAACATGAAAGAAAACATGTAAATAAGAACCCTAATCAAGTCAATATATAGGTAATCCTCATGCATGGAGAGAGAAATACATTCAAAATCCATTATTTATGCTACTTCTATCTACCAAAATAGAGGAATAAGAATTAGGACTACTTAACTTGAATACAAACCCATTGAGGTTCAATCTCTCTCTTGGCCAATGATCTTTGAAAGAGGTAGTTGTGGTTTATAAGGATCACAAAGATAGGTCAACTTTAAGATATAATATTTTTCTCTCCAAGTGTAAACCCAAAGTAATGAATCCTCAAGTAGAATGGTGGAATATTAGATTGTAAAGGAGCATAAATGAATGATTATCTACATATCTCTCTAATGAGAATGGTAATAAGGATGTGTTTATATAATTGGATATAATCCTAAATCTTTCTAAAGTTTTAGCTAATATATTTAGTCTAATCAACCCAATTCTTTAGGAAATAAAGTAGTTAGGTCCCAGACTAATTTCAATGGGATGACATAGTCCCATAACATGCTCATTTCCCAAAATAGGGTTAGCCCATTTGACTATGTTCAAAGGATGAAAAAAGAGATTTTGGCCTAAGTAGGGGATATTTGAGGTGGTTAATTTATTTTAGGATCATGTAAGGTAGGTGTCAAAGCTTAGGGAAATGTATAAGAGAGGATTGTGTTGGTTTTAAGTGGTGATATAGGTAACACCCCTCTTACAAACCACCAGTGGTCTACCCACCCCTTTTTTAGTGTACCCTTTGAAGTGTGCACTTAGAAATATTGAGTCTTGATAGGTTATTGTAAGAGATAAATCATAAAGAATTGATAAAGTTTAAAAATATTATGTGTATACATATGCCTCACTCAAATCTCATCATATGTCATGCAGTTATAACATGGGATAGTTCTTCAAGAAAAGAACATATCAACACCTAATGTTGAGCTAAGTAAATTATAGTATTCTAAGGCATAAAATGACTAAAAATAATTAATTAAAATAAATAATTAGTGTATTTTTACCATGAATTACCTTTATTATTAAATGGTTATTTTTTATTTTGATTGTGGAATGTGCAAAGACTACTTTAGACAAACCCTAAGGATATAAAACTTAAAAATCAAAAACTTACAAATGTAAGAAATTCAAAATAACTTAATATGTAGGCATGACATACTTGAAAATTTGGTAATCTAGGATGATAAATTTATAATTAAGGACCAAATAACCAGGCCAAAATTTGATTAAATTGGGTAATTGAAAATCCAAGCCTACTAAATGACCAAAATTCTCAAACAAATGTTCCTTAAGTAAGAAGGATTATAAACCAAATCAAGCTAAGGATACATAAAAAATGAAAATCTAACATAAATGTGAAAGAAGTAACAATATTTAATTAAAAAAATATGGACAAGAAATGGAAAAACAACATTCATGAGTGAGCAATAATAATCCTTACTCAATCATCAATGTAAAAATTACATGAAATGGAAAACAACATTGGTGAGTGAAAAGTAACAATCCAAACTCACTCAATAATGTAAAAAGTATTGAAATATAGAAATGGATGTAGTTGTCTTAAAAAAAGGATAGAAATATAGAAATGAATGTATTTTTCCAAAAAAAATAATGATAACAAAAAAAATTTCAAATGAAATCAAGGCAATTCTAGAAGTGTAAATAAATGGTTTAAAGAAAATAATCCATAGTCACTTAATCATATTATTTTGTTTTAAGTATAGATAAAACCAAAACAAAGTAGTGAGAGTAGGTTTTAAGATGTGAAGAATAGGAATATATAATTCGGTAAATATATTTAGAATCAAACTTTCCAATCAAAGGGAGAATAAAATGGGTGGTTGGGGAGATGTAGGAAAAATCAAGGAATAGGAACTCTTTATCAAATTCAAGACACTAAAATTAAGATTATCAAAACAAGGGGACTTTTGACATTAAGTACTCTGAAGAAATTCTATTTACCACACAAATCTTGGGTTATCAATCGAAGTATGCATATCATCCCATGAAGGTCATATGCATGAAAATTAAAATGGGGCTACCTTCCCAAAATTTGTTCTCATCCCTCAGGACCCCTTAAAAAGCCTTCAATCTAATATGAATATTGTGTACTTGTGTGAGAAATTAGGCAGCATTATATATTTTTGAATTGTCCTATTCCAATATACTGCCCTATGACACCCCAATAGACTTCAACTCTATTATGAGGCTAATTATGGAGTTTGAGCTTCGATTAGAAATAGGAAATGTGATATAAACTTGGTCATTTAGTGTGATGTTTGTATTTTTTATTTTTGTGTTGTTTTTTTATCATTTCCTTTTGTTTTAAATGATTTGGCTTATAACTATTGATGGATTTTTCTATTCCTCATCCATATAAATTTGAAGAACCAAAAATGGGTGCTGAAAATGACTATCATTTGAAAACTTTGGACTTGGTTTCTAAGAAAGAGGAATTAGAGAGCATGGTTTCTTAGAGTCTTGTTTATTAATGTTAAATAAAAAATTTATCTTGACTTTGAACTTATTTTACCTAAAGAGGAATGAAAGGGAGGGAAATCAAGGGAAAATGAAAATAAAATTATTTGAATTACTAAAAATTGTAAAAAATGTGACAATGTGAAAAGGGATACAATGATGATAAGTACGATTCCTTATCATGAGAATGTATGTAACTATAGGTAAGCATGCTAACATGGTTTATTATTCAACGTTTAACCATAAAAGAAACAAAAATTGAGGTTAGAATATGGGATCACAAACTTGTATCTATTTCTTAACATTCTAAAAAGAACACTTAGTTTGGTAAAAATGTTTTGAAACAATATGTTATCCATGGTCTTACATTGCAGCTCATAAAATAAAAACCCAAGTAGGTGAAAAATGAGAAAATAGTATTTGTGAGTAATGTCTGGTCCTATCCATGGTCATACAATGAAACTCATAAAAGAAAGAATAAAATGAAAAAGATTTGTAAAATAATAAACTTGTGATCAAAAGAGAAAAAGTATGAAAATTCAATGTATGAAAGAAAAAGGTATTCATGAGGAAAATTGGGTCTTATCCATGGTATTACATTTCAACTCATGAATTAAATAAACTAAAGGACCAAAGGAAGGAACTAAGGTTTGTGTATAAAATAGACTACTAAAAAGGTGAGATTGCTGGAAAAGTCCTGCAAGAAGTGATAGTAGGATAGTATATAGAATTAGGAAAATATGGAAGATATTTAAGCAAAATATTTCTTTAAAAATTACAAATTTGTGGGTTCTTAAAAAACATGGCCTTCATTAGTTTATAGATGATAAGTGTGAGGACCAAGATTATATTTTAGTAAATAAGGGCCCAACCATTTTTGGGCATATTTTACTTATTTATCATAGGTGTAGTCTAATTTGAGGGATAGATCACCAATATTAAATGTGTGGATTTTGAGATTTTTATTATGTAGTTTGTCAATGTGAGCCTTATATTAATGGTTATGTTATAAGGAAGATAAACAATGTTCATCAATAATGTTTGTGGCATAAAGACAAACTTCACTTATTTATTCATCAGTAATGATACCATAAAGAGTATATGTAAATATGGGAGTTCAACTTCTAATTGTAAGATAGATTTGGAACTATATATTAGTTAGAATGTTGTTACCTATATGGTACTATGTATTTTAATATAGTAGGCCAAAAATATGGGATATATATGAAGGTTCCAATCAATGAGATTTTCTTGGATGGTAATTTGTAAGATTTTGTTGAGAATTTTGTTAGTGTCCTCTGCTTAGCTATTACATTATGGATGATAAGGTGTGGAAATTTTGTGAGAAATTTTAAATTTAGTACATAATTGTTTTATGTCCTTAAAATTGCCACCATTATTAGAGATGATAGTATGGGGAAATCTAAAGATACAAATGATTTAGTTAAAGATAAATTTAAAAATAGTGGTTCTCATGACATTGATAAGAGGCATGGATTATACCCATTTGGTAAAATATTCAGTCGCATTAATGATAAAAATATGACCATATTATGACTAAGGTAATTTACTAATGAGATCTAATCCTCATATATACAATGGCCAAGGAGACTCCATTATTTGGAACTCAACTAATGGTGAGTGGATTAGATCATCATGAAGTTGGAAAGGATACACTTTTTGGCAAAATTAATAACATTGTTTTCTAAAGTAGGCTGAAAGTAACCTATGCATAAGTATTTATGTGTTGTAGGATGTTCACTACAGTGACCACCACAAATTCCCCCAAGTTTTTATTCAAGGAGAGTAGGAAACTCTTCTTGAATCACACATCAAAGTAGATTACCTCTACGTTATGGTAGTAAAGGTTGTTGCATTGAAAGACATACTTGAAGGATTATTTATGTATTCTAGTCTTTTTATGAGAATCTATATCTAGAGGGTGGGTTTGATGTTTAATGAATTGGATTATGTTTTTATACCAAAGGCTTTGTCAAATAGTGATAACCTCAATGTGATAAATGAGTGAATCATTTGGTTGGATAGAATAATGTGATTTTATTATTTGGATAATAAATTAAGAATCATTAAGTACTTGATGAGGATGAAATAATGATGTTTAAGAAGAGATAGAATCAATTATAGAATATTGATCTCTTGGACTTAGCTCAATGGTAAAAGAATCAAACTCTTTGGCAAGTTTGGCAGCTATTTGTTGATATGGGATTCACTTCTACATTGATAATCACCATTAACTTAGTGGTAGATAAATTATGAGTCACCCAAATTATGCAAATATGGGATATCTAAGTCGAGTGTTGATTTCATGCCTAAGATTAGATCCTCATATTAGGCCATGTTATTAGTGATATCAAAATTTAATCTAAATGCCAAAGGGATGGTTTTACCATGTGGGTTAATTAGAATACAACTTGTCCCAACACCTTGGAGGCATTTGACACCATCAAAGCGGAGGGTCCAAGTGTCTTCATGTAAATCAATGGTAACTTTGAGGAGATTTTTAATAACTACTTTGCATTTATTAGTATTGGGAATGATATCAGTATCTTCTTGATTATTTTCTTATAAATAAACAATGAAATCATGTAAATAATCTCTAAGAGAGATAGCCTAGTCAAGACCATCAATAAAAATAATGTTGTCATCAAGGAGATTATCTTGAAGGTGATTTGTAGCTAGTATAGGTGTTATTGTAAGTTGGTCAGCAATGACTTGGCCTTTGACATATTTTTTGTGATAATTCAAAGGTCAAATTCCATTAAGAAGACCATAAATTTTCCAATTATATCTCTATTTAGGAATGCTTTGGAGAATAAATTATGAATTGTATTAGAGTGGACACTGACATAAGTGGTCTAATAAATCATATAGTGATAGAGCTTTTTAGTTGTGAAATGGATATCAAGACAATCACATTCTACTTTAATATAACATTTAATATAATATATAACATACTCTCTACTAGTATCATCTTGTTGGGAAAGCATTTCCTTAACTGATATGGGGATAAATGAGGTGTATAATATTAAGGGACAATCATTTAAAGGTGATCAAGGAGTGGGAGGATGGAGAAAATATTATTTCATGTTATCAAAATCTTTTTGTCATGAATCTATCCATTTAAAAGTATTACCTTTTTTGAGAAGGGAATTGATAGAGTATATATTGTAAGCCATTTATGGGACAAATGATCGAATTTCCCCAAGCTTTCTAAGGTAAGTGAATAAGTTGGGAATGGAGTGACAAATAGGCATGTTGATGATAACATTTATTTTGGCTAGATTGACATCAATGCCTCAAAGATAGACTAGGAACCCTAAAATTTTACTATATGTAACTCTAAATATACATTTGTATAAGCTAATTCTAACTTTTTATTTGATTAATTAATCAAAAATGATAGCTAAGTCAGTGAGGTGCATTACATAACTCTTATATTTTTCAATGAGTTCATTGACATAGGTTAACACTATCTTGTGTATAAGATCATGGAAAATGTGGGTCATTACATGTTAATATGTGTTTATGGCATTTTTAATACTAAAAGTCATTTTTTATGTAACAATAGGTGCCTCATTTTATAGTAAATGTTTTTTTGTGTTGGTCTTTAGGGGCTATGTGAATTTGACTATATCTTGAAAAATAATCCATAAGTGGCAACATTTCATATCCAATGGTGGAATATATAATAACATCTATTAAAGGTAATGGGAGGTTAAAAATATGGAAATTCATATACTAATGACCATGGTGATATTTTTATGAATAATCAATGTTTGATACCCATTCAAAATAGTCAAAAAGTTTGATAAATTTGGCATCCAAAAGTTTAATAATTGTTTTATAACAAGGTGGAAATTTTGGGTGGAAATTTTTGTTTTATTTATCTAATGGGTTTTGCATTTAGGTAGGTGATGATGTTATGTATAATGACACTAGGATCCCTATCATATCTTCATATGAACAAGAATTTTTTTTGTTATACCTATCAAAGAATAAGCTAAAGTCATCATGTTCTATTATCATGAGTTCTTTAGAGAGAGTAATGGGTTCAAGACATGACGGTGTGCCATATTTGATTCTTATTTTTATTAAATAAGAATAACATTTCCATCTTGGAAATGATATGGAGTATAAGGAAGAGAATAAATAGGATTTGTTTTAGGATCCACACTAGCAATAAAATTATTAAAACAAGGAGATTTCACTTGAAGTTTCCAAGTTTATGATGTTATTATGGAAGCTGAAGTTATCTAGTCTGGAGTAATTCAAGTATGGCTTCATCACTAAGGAGCATAGTTAAGGGTCCATAGTATTCTATATCAAATTCAAGATCAATTATTTTAATACCATTGTGATCATATCATAATGTCTTTGTTATACATCTATGGATTTAGCATCTAAGGTAATTTCAAGTGTAGGTGGGATTGTAAGTGAGGTTGAGTGGATTCAACTAGATTGGTAATAGGTGTGTTAATTTGTGTTGTATATAGAGGTTAATTTGAAATGAGGTGGGTGGCCTCAGTGGTATATATAGGATCATGAGAAGTAAATAGAAGTGTTAGATTAGTTGGTTGTATAAAAGGTATAGAAGGTTCAAAAGTTTCCAAATTATTGAGAGTTGAGATTTGTTCAACTACCCATGGGGTATCTAAAATGGGAGAATTTATAGGAGATACATGACCTTTACATTTTGATTCACTATTAGTTGATATATAAATGACATTGACATTATGTTGAAGGTATGTAATTTGGCTATTTTTTGTTGATAGTGTTGAACATCCAAGTCAAATGATTGAGCTTGAGCCATGATAGAATTATCATCATATGTGTGGGAAATAGTGCATGCATTTATCTCTAAGGTAGAATCATAAATGGATGCACATAGATCACTAAATTTTTGGGGAGACATTTCTAAAATATCTTGAAATAATCTTTCCACTCCATACTCATTGCATGTGAAGTCATCTTTTGTATAAGAGGATTCAATTGCATTACATGGAGGATGGATTTTAGTGATCTCATTAACTAGTAAGATGGTATTATCAGGTGGAATAAAAAGAGGAGGAAGTCACTCTAAAATATAAGGAGGTAAATTAGTGCTGTTACAATTCTTTTATAAGTCATTTAGTTTATCATCATCAAAATCAATAAGAGTGACCTACAAATCTAGATTCATGTTAACAAATTTATGTAGAGGTGTACTATTAATGCATGTAATATTTGGAATCTAGTATTTATATTTAGATTTGGGTAGTTGGATACTCTATGGATTTGGATCAGCCTCATGTTTATAGCATTTGCCATTATAGATGAATTTAATACATTGACTACCTGAATAGGCAATAACCCTCATATGATGTGTCCATGGGTGAACTAGGAGTATATTTTAGGATAGTGGTAAATTGAGGACCATGATTTTGGTATGTATGGTCTTGGGTCCAATAGTAAGGGGGAGACAAATGCAACCAAGTGGTTTTTTATTTGTCTTATCAAATCTATGACATGTGATATGAGTTTATTTAAGATGATCTTTGGTATATCTAAGTTATTGAATTAACCATATAGAGGTAACATTAACTCCCAACCCTTCATCTACTAATACATTTTGAATGAGGTATTATTAATTGCAATCTTAATGAAAAGAGGTGGATCATCATCTTGAAAAATAATTATGTCATTAATCATATCTTATTTAAAGAATTCTATAGAAGGTTTGGAAGAGTTACAAATAGTTTCAATAGTATGTATTTATATTGGTGAAGGGTCTTGAGAAGGTTGTTCCACCTTAAGGGATGGTGGTTATTTAATGTTTTGTAATTGTTGCATTAAGAATTTGTAGTGATATAGAGAATTATGCACTAACTCTATGAGGGTTATTTTGTAAGGCATTGAGTTGAGCTCTTACAATAAATTCCAATGAGATTTAGAAGATGAAGAACCAATATGAGGCTTGGCAGGTACAACATTTTTGTAATAATAGAATTAGTTTGAATTTTTGGTTGTGGGAATGTTTCCTCATTTGTTTCAAATGGTATGGTAGTGGTAGTTTCGGTGTCTTTGAGAAGTTGTTCTTCAAGTGATTATTTTTTAGCTTGGTGACGAGATCTTATGGATAGTTTTGAATCTATAATTGACTTTGGATCCATTCACATATTGAGAATTGGTATAATATTGGTCATAATCAATGTCAATTTCACATATATCTTTGTTTGAATGGTGTGGGTTGGAAGTAGAAAAAGTGTTTGGAGTTGTAGATTGTGAAGGCTTGGTAACTTGTTTTTTTTGAGAGGATTTGACATAATCATAATCATGTATTTTGATCATAGCATCATGGTTGAATGTATCTCCTAACATAAAATAAATAAAAAATTTGGTGATCCCATAACATGTTTCATGGGAATGACCCACATCAACATGAAACTAACAAAAAAAAATGGATCATACCATATAGGTGGATTATTAGTGTAGATGAAAGGTTTAGAAGGAGCTAATAATTGCTTCATTTATTGAATTGTTAATTTTCCATGGGAATAATGGGGGTTATCCACTTTGGCTATTCCTATTTTTATTTGAGGAGGATTGCTAGTAATCACATTAGTAGATTTTTTGGAAAGATCTCTTGATGGTTTTTAGGTTGGGATCAAATTGTTTCATAAGAAAGTCTAGTATTTTAGCTTGATCAACTGCAACATTTAGAGTTTGGGGAGAAATTTTTTTAGCCTTATATTTAAGATAAGGTGTTAATGGGGTTATAAATAATTTAAATAGGTTGTCATTAGTCATGTTATGATCAACTTTGTGAGATAAATATTTCCATCATTTAATGAAATCATGAGCTAATTCAAAAGGGGATTGTTTAACATTGATAAAATGGATAAGACAATTTTTAGGAAGATCATTGTGTTGATATTGCTTAACTAGAGGATTGAATAAATCCTTGAGTTACCATATGGAATGTTAAGAGAGTTGATTAAAACATTATAATACATCTCCTATGAATGTTTTGACCAGAATTTTAGTAGTTTCTAAGGTATTTGTTTGAATCCACTCTTTGTAAAGATTACCAAAGCCTTTAATAAAATATGTGGGGTATTTATTCCCATCATATTTAATAGTTGGATAGATATTTTATATATTAATAGAAATAATGAAGGGATCTAAAGGTTAATTTTGAATATTTTAGATCATCTAATTGTGCATAGGGATTTGGGGAATGATATTTACCATGGCATTTTTAAAAGGTGGAGGGATAAAATTTTGATTATTTTGAGGTAAGAAAATATATTTTGAGGTAAGAAAATAGGAGGTTTATTAGCCATGTTTAATAAATTATGTTGTATTTGCATCATTTGAGAAGTAATAGATGTTTGCATAATATGAATTTATTGAACTATTTATGCAAGCATTTGAGTGGTGTCAATTGGTGGATTGGGGTAATTAGTGTTTAAGGGTTAATTTTTAGGATTAGTAGGAGGAGCATTATCTGAATTAGTATTAGGGGATGGGTTTTTGGGTGTAGGATTGCTAGGTGGAGGGTTGTTGGTGATTAAAAAAAATATTATAGGGTTATTGGTTAAGCTTGTGTCAATTTCCCCTACAGTATAATAAGGTGATTTTAAGAGAGAGTTGTCTAGATAAGTGTGAAATTTATATGATCCATTACTATCATTAGTTTGGGTAATTAGGACCATATTTTAGTCAAAATATGAAGGGTGAAAGAAGGTGTACCAAGAGTGAGTATCCTCATGAGTAACAAAGGTATGAAAGAAATAATATCCCATACATCATCTAAATGTATTAAGGTTATCTAAAAATATTATAATAGGGTATTTCATGATGCTCAGAATGAGGACATAAGACCATAGATAAAAAGTGACAAATATGAGCAAAGTCAGACAAATACAGAATTAGATCATCTAAGGAGGATTTCAAGACAAAGAACTGAATCAACCAAGTGGTACAAAGTTGAGCAAGTAAACTAAGTTTGGAAGGAAGATCTATAGAAAAATCTAATAAAAGAAATAGTTGAATCAGTCAATTGTGTTTTATGGGTAAGCATTGAAGACCAGCCTAGGAGAGACTATGTCAAACAAAATAACTATGTTCTATAAGAGGTAAAGTAGACCAGCTTGTGAGAGACTAGGTTGAATAGAATGATTGTGTTTTATAGAAGGAAAAATTATGAGAGACACAATCAAGTAGGTTGGTTGTGTTCTGAGGATATAGACAAGTTTTGATAGATATGACTATGGATGATCTAGCGTTATTTTGTAGCAAACTTGAAATAAACACACAAGTAACTAGGTCAAACTAATTGATCTAGTTATAGCACATAGTATAAACCTTGTGCTAACATTGGTTAATTAAATTTTTATAACAATAGTGTATAATTATCAAAGAGCAAGTAGCAAAAATAGACATGTTAATCTATGTAATCATTCCTAAATGTTTTAAATTATAATTTTAGAAATAAATGTGATAGGGAGTTGGCTCTAGAAAAAACTACAAAGGTGATATAAGGATGGTTTTAGGTTGTTAAGGCTGAAAGGGATCTTTATTGATGATGATATTGTCTTGGTATTGGGTCATATCCCCTCACTTCATAATCCTATAGTGAAAAGGGTATCAGGTGATTTTCCAATACATACCATCAACCACGTATTTATACTCGACTTTAAAATTGAGTCAAATTCCTCCCTGGTGATAAGATCTAAGTAGGTAGACCTTGGGTAGAATTTTTTTTATTATTTTTGATATTATGTAGTTTGGTAGTGTGTGAATAAAAGAAAAATAGTTTGACTATATCGATAAATGAAACCTTCCTATTTATTCTATGTATGTTAATATAAACAAACAAGTATAAAAATGAAAGATGATTTAATTACTATCAAAATAAGATAATTCCTTTCCTTGAAGAGTATATAGTCAATTTAGTTAATAGAGTATGCAAAAAGTATAGAACAAAATTGACTAGGTCAATTTTATCTATTGATGAAAGTACTAGAGAAACATAGTCAAATGAGTTGATTGAGTCTCCTAGGTAAGAAGTAACTATAGAAATAAGTCTCTCTAGTCAAATGAGTTTACTATAAGGTTATAGTTTTATAGACTAAAAATTGTGAAAAATAGGACTAAAATGTAGGAAATAAATGACTAAGATGGTGAGAATGAACTTGATGATTTTAAAGGGCTAAATTTGTTGTTTTTATATTTTACCATCCAAATGAATATTTTTGACCTTATAACAAAGTTGACTGGGTTGAATGAGTCTAAAAACATATATGTGAGTAAGTAAACTAAGTTTAGTAGATCAATCCAATTACCTATGGTTGAAGATAACCTACACAAAGCCAAATAGATTTGATCAGATTGACTATGTGTTAAGCTTATGCATATAATGTTAGATTGAGTCGATAGATTCATTATAGTGATGTAAAAAATGAAATAAATGATAAAATATAATAAATAAAAGCATGAAATAAAAACATATAAGGTTTAGTTCACGTTAGGTTCCCCATAATGTATGACAAGGGAAATTGAAGTTGATCTATAAATCAATCCTAGCTCAGAGAAGATAAATCTCACTAGCCATTATGATAGTTGGTACATTTATACAGTTAGGGTCATGAAAAATATGAATCAACTAGACCTAACTAAGGGGTCTCTTATAACACAATATCACTAGAGAGGATTCCAAAGCCTCTAGTTGAACAATACCACACAATAAACCTAGCTAGGTCCTATGGTTTCTAATAAAGTAAATAATAAAGTAAAGTAAATCTAATCTAGTGCTCATAAAACTTGTGGCATAAATGAGGGATAATAAACATGAAATAAAACATGAAAATAATAACCCTAATCAAGTAAATATATAGATAATCCTAATGCATGGGGAGATAAATACATTTAACATCCATTATGTATGTTACTTTTATCCACCAAAATAGAGGAATAAGAGTTAGGAATACTTACCTTGGAGATGAACCCATCAAGGATCAATCTCTCCCTTGGCCAATGGTTCTTTGAAAGAGGTTTTTTTAGTTAGTAATTATCACAAATATAGGTAATCTCTAGGATATAGGACTTATCCTATGCATCCAATACATTTCCACAAGACAAAGATTCTTCTCTCCAAGTATAAACCCTAAGCAATGACTCCTCAAGTAAAATGGTGGAAGAGAAGATTGTAAAGGATTAAAAATGAAAGATTCTCTATCTCTCTCTAATGAAAATGGAAATAAGGACGTGTTTATATATCTAGATCTAACCCTAAATCCTTATGAAGATTTAGTTGACACAGTCAGCATAGTTAACCTAGTTATTTAGGAAATAAAGTGGTTAGGTCTAAGACTAAGTCAACTAGGTTGACTTAGTCCTGTAATGTGATTATTTCATAGAATAGGGTTAGACTATTTTATTATGTTTAGAGGATGAAAAAAAGAGGTTTTGGATTAGGTAAGGGATTTTATGGAGGTGATTTTAACGCAAGGTTATGTAAGGAAGATGTCAAATCTTAGGGAAATGTATAAGAGAGACTTGTGTTGGTTATAAGTGGTGGTACAGGGAAGAAAAATCTTATGAATCACTAGTGGTTTACCCACCCCTATCCCATTTTACCCTTTAATGTATGCACTCAGAGATATTTAGTCTTGATGGGTTCCTACAAGAGATAAAACATCAATAATTGATAAAGTTTAAAAATATTGTGTATACACTAAGTGTACTCAATATTTAATTAGAATTACAAGGCTAGGTATGATTTATAGGACTCTATGATATATTAATCTTAGGAATAACTAGTGAATAGGTACAAAGATCACTAACTACAAATGGTTCCACCATATCCATAACTACACTATCTATGGCTAATCACTTACTAGTGTAATATAGTCTCAAATGGCTAATGGATTCATATTGGGAAAAAATCATAGGCACTTCCTATATATTATGGGGTATGTGGAATCTCTATGGACTAATCTTTGACATTTGGAACCATGTAACTTTAACCTCTTTGTATTCAAATTTATCTTTATGGACTACTTTATGGCTACTCATTGAATATTTGATACATACATACATATATATATATATATATATATATATATATATATATATATATATATATATATATATATATATATATATATATATATATATTTATTCCTTTTTAATAAGCTTCAAGAGAGTGAGAGATGTCTAAGAGGTGTAGTGATGATCTAAGTTCTTATCCCTTATAACTTTATGGATGATTTGTATATATAGGTGACTCTTAATTAATTCCCTATCATACCAAACCCATGAAATGTGTCTAGGTTAACCTAATGGAGATTCCAAAATTTTAAAAAAAAAATGTTGACGACTTTTATAAATTGCTAGCAGAGAGAGACACATGTAATAACTAACATTGTCTAGGTTTACTAGAATTATTCTGGGAGTGTAAATGAGGATCTCAGGTATGGATAATGTTTGTCTAGGATCATGAAGGTGTTCTTGTATAGATCAAGTTGATCCTAAATAAACATGTATGGGAAATATAAGTGGATAAGACAATGGATGGGTGAACTGATAGAAGGAAAGTGTGATTGAGAGTTAGATATATGTGCATGATCCAAGTATGTCAAATTATGTCCAAATTATTATTTTTTAATTATTAAAAGGAGGATTAATGGGTCTCTCACCCATTCATTAAAAATAAAATAAAATATACAATATCATAAAGTTAATATAGGGGAAATAACCAACCTAAACTTTCTAATATTTTAAATAAAAGATAGTTAAAACCAAAAAAATCCTAGAGATAGTTAATTCTAATAGAAAATCACATTGAAAAATAAAGGAGAGTGATTCAAAGTCTCCCAAAAAATTTCCAAAAAAGATAAAAACCTCAACAAAAAATAATAAAATACTCTAACATAGAGACTAAACACTGGAATAAAATCTAGCCATAGCAAAAACATTCTTCTCACAATAACCCTCAATAGATTCCACATCTGCTACATAAAACTACTGATGAGTTGCCTAAAAAATTCCACAACCACCAAAATTTAAGCTCCAACTTTGTAGTTGTGAGATCTTAACACCCTTGTGTAGGAATACTTCCCTATTGAAGAAAGTTTCCTTTCATGTCCTTTTTCCTTACTTATCTTATCATCCATCCACAACCTCTACCTTAGTGTTTCCCTCAACCATATCTATAACCAAAACCTCTTCCCTTGCTACTCCCTCAACATTTTCTAAATGATCTTTTGCAAATTTTATATATGTTATGAATTATTTGATTTTCAAATATTAATAATGCAAAATACTACTTTTGAGCATTTCTATTAGGTTAAGGATATTGAGTTACATTGAAATATATGTATACACTTCCTACCCATTAAAATCATGTTGGAGAGAAATGAAAACATTTAACCCATAATCAAATCATAGTCCCTCTAGTATGGGTAAACTCCCTAGTGATGTCACTCATCTAACCTCAACAAAAAAAATATTAAATAAACCAAACTAGTCATTTGGGTCCATGTTAAAGTTAGAAGATAATGGATCATGATGTACCTTAGTATTAAAAAATATATTGAATAGTTACATTTTCAAAAATAATGTTAAAACATAGAGTAATTTTTTTACAATTCCCTTTCCCTAAAAAAATATTGTCAAGTTTCTAACAAGAATCCTATATTTTAGTCATATAATTAATAATCGCTATAGAGTCCCCTTCCACTATGAACTCCTCAAAAAATTTATATTTTGATAACTTGATCATGTAGATACTAAAATATTATTTTACATGATATGCCAGTCTTGTACACTCGATAAAAACTAATCATGGCTCAACCCTTTAGTTCAAGACCTCCTCATTACCAAAAAGGCTCATGTTTGCCATCTCACTATGCCTAACTATTTATACTATAATTTGACCCTAATATTATGATGACCTATATCACTTATAACTCATAGTCTATCTAAAACCTAATTTATATTTTACTTTGATAGTTACAAAACTATAACAACTTTCTATTTTGTAGGACACTAGCATTTAGATTAGGACACTAATGTTGATGCTAATGTCCCAAATCTATCTCTAGTGTCCCTACCTTATAAATAATCAGATTTGAAAATATTTTGACATGTATAGGATGGCCTATGGTATTCCTTTAAATATCTTATGATATCATTTCAAAAGTTGTGTTATAAATACAATTAAAATATCATTCATTAATGACATTTGGTAATCATCAAGGAAGTTCACACTACACTATTAAAAATCACTTGCATAACTAAGTTATACTACCCTATTCTTACCTTTTTACAAATAAATCATAGGATTAGTATTATTACAGGTCTAAATCATTCAAATATCATCCCATGAGTATTATTTTTCAAGTTACAAGCTAGATCACAACATACACTTTCATATAGCATATTGCACAATTATTCACACACAAGCCCACATAAAGGTGAGAACTACATCAAGATGAGGACCTATTTAGATTATATGGATGTGTAGACATTGATAATTGATATATATGTCTATGAGGCTAATTTACTTCACTTGAACCCACTAACCCATGTTTTTCAAAGTGGCATGCTAAGTTGGAGTACATAAGGTATTGAGCAAAATATTGATTCTTAGAACCTATGCACATGATCCAAGTTGATAACATATAAGGAGATAATGAACCCTAATATACATAGGTGGATGTTACATAAAAAAAATTATATCTTGAGTTAAATGTAAGTGTTGAAACTAGGATAGAAGCATTGATGGGGGTGTCCATATTTTGATGGTAGTATCTAGGCTAACAAAAAGCTATTTTCTAGAATCTAAAGAATCAAGATATAGCATCATTTTACCCTATTTTGAACTTATACATGTCATATATTTCAATGCATAATTAAATAATATAAGTATTTTTTTCATATTTAAACTTTTAAAATATTGTTTGACATTGTACCTATCTATGTTTAGCATATTCTTAGATTCAATATATATATCAAAATAATATAAATCTAATTTTTTTTAATTGGCCTAATTTTAGAATATCTTAATCCATACTTGATTAGGCTATTCCCCACTAAAAATTAAATCCAAAAATGGTTAAAATTTTGGTGAATCTAAACTCTTAGTCTTCTTTCATAACCTTGTATTACTCCAAGGTTTTCAACCCTCTAAAGTTTCAGATTATTACATTTATTTTTCCAGTTATAATTTTTACATGGGAATAGTATAAGTGATGCGTGTTATCCTTGTTACCCTAAATTTAATGATCTTTATTTTGGATTTGTTTTGAAAATTTTAAATGGATAAAAAGGAAACTCTTCCTCCTCCTAACTTTCAAGAGGGTGATAACTAATTTCCCTCTAATGAGGTCCATGTTATCACTACTTTAAGGGGTAAGGTAGGTCATCCTCAAACCCCTTCACCTCCCACATATCCATTATATGGTGTGTGTATACATATTCAATGTGAATTACCTAGGTTTTTTACTTTTTAATCCCTTAAATATCAAATCATCACTATGGTAAGGATCATACAATAGTTTCAAACTCATTTTAGTTTAAAGATCACATCATTGGAAAATCGGATTGAATATGTACATAATACAAAATATTCTAATCTTAATAATGTGTTTTAATATTCATACATAAATTTTATGCCTAATAAGACATCATTTCAAGATTTGAAGCCACAAAAAAATACAACTACAATAATTTCTTCAAAAAATGAAAAAAAAGACTAATAATATTTCAAGTGATATTCTAATAGAAATGATTTGAAAAAATTTGATAAAAATACCTCATCTACACCTTTAAGGAGATAAAAATATTATTGTGTGTATAATATAATACATGGGCATCATATAAATTTTTTTGGATTCGAATAATAAAATATAAAATAAAATTGATAGTGGTGATCCTATCATTGATACATCAATCAAGAAACCCACTCATATTATGAGTGCATCTCCTAAAGCACAAGTTAAAAAATAACCAATATGGATACCAAAGGATAATTATAAGAAAACAAGCTATAAATTCAAAGTTTATAGTAAGAAAATATTCAAAAGGCAAAATTAGAACAAGAAAATGTTTAAAAGGAAAAGGTAGAGCAAACAATGTTACAAAAACATCAAGATGAAAAAGTGAAATTACAAAAGGCAAAACATGAAATGGAACAATTAAAAAAGCAATGTATTACAAAGACAATGTTACAAAAAGAGCAATTATAAAATTAAACTCAAGGTAAGCAACCAAGCATGATTAAAGCAAGGTTTTTAATAAAAGATGTCAAAAAACAAGAGACACTTGGTAAAGCTAAAGTTTAATTTTTAGTTTTGAGGGGGGAAATTACAAGCCTTTTCTCGTATTAGGACCATTTCACTATCACTTCTTACATAGATGGTAATAAATTTATAAATATAAATCTTATGGACTGTCAAGATACAAATTTTTATTTTATGTCATTTCTTAGATCTATTAGAAATAAATATCAACAACTAGATAAAAATAATACAATCATAAAAAGTGTGGGATCAATTAAAATAAGAGTTTCATTTACTTCAAAACAATTTTCTCTTACTTTTCATGTTATTTATAATCTAAGTGCATACAATGTTGTGCTTATAAAATATTGGTTTCACTCAGTAGGATCAATGATTGATAGAAACAAAGGCTGCATTCTATTTAATCATGAATACAATGTCATTTACATTATAAAATATGGAAAATATGTATAAAAAGATCACATAAAGTAAAATATATCTCAATAAATGATAATAAGAACAATCTTATCAAAATAACATGATAATCTATTTGATTCTACTATACACATGGAACATTTCATTCAGGAAATGTTATTCATTTACCACTCACAAATTTTTGTCCCCATATTTAGATCATTAGATAGATTGTGAATTTTTAAAAACTCTAAAATCAAATACAAAAATCTTTCAAATGAATAATAATATAAAAACATTCATCATACATATGTTTACAAACTTTTTGCATATATGTTTTTTACTTTATGTTAGTACATAACATATCATTTCCTTTATATACACACATACATTTCATGGGTACTTGAGTGTTATAAATGCATATATTAATTAAATTATACATGATCACATAGATTTTGGACCTTTATTTACACCCACATGACACACTAAGTTGGATGTATCTACTTCATTGATCATGATTGATATAGGTTACATTGTTTTATGATCACTTTGCATTATCATGCTGAACTTATATACTAACACTTACACGTATCTATACTCATGTTAAAATCTTAAATAGCATGATATATATGTTATGATACATGACATTTACTAAAAAATTTATGTATTTACTAGTATGATATGCTTGTTTTAATTGCTTATATTTCACTTATTCATCTTTTGACATTACTTACTTGAGTGTACTTCTTGTTTGCTACCTTGTTTTGATTATGTAACATTTGAAAATGTTCCTTATTTATTAGCCATAATTCCCTAATTATTTTTACTTTGGTGTGTGGAAATTTTAACATGTCCTCCTCTTGAGTGTATGGTATTTGAATATGCCCCTTATTTTCAATCTCCTTATACCCCTTTTGTGTGACATTGAGTACTCTTGTGTGTGTGTGTTTGATTATTTTTGTGCTTATGCTTGTTACTTATATATGTTTCCATGATCCATATAATTAATCTTAGGGATTTTTGTGATTTTATATTATTATTTTCATTGATACATATTCTTAGACATGATACCACTATATGAATTTTTTTACTACATGACTGATACATATATGGCATGATTATCTTATCTTTTTGAGATAAGGTGACTATTAAATTGCATTCCCCTCACCTAAAGGGGGTACATGTCATAGATACATGAATCCACACACATAAAATTCATATAATTGATAAAATTTGATATATTTTACATGATTCAAATATACACTTGAGTTAGAATCTTATGCATTTGGTACCATTTATCACATATTTAGGACATAGATTTTCAAATTTGTGACAAATATTATACATAGTTTATAGATCATAGGTTACATTTAGATAGATACTTCAACTTGAGACACATTAGAGGTGAATATTATATAAAAACACACCAAATCACTGATACATATTCATATTATACACCATTTATAGTAGATTGGATAGAGGGGCATGAATAGGGTTCATTACTTTCTCACCACACATTGAGTCAACAACCTTTCTAAGATACACTAATTGAGAATCTTATCTATCTATATCATTTGTCTCACTTGATTAGTGTGGTCAATACTCATCACCCTCTATGGCCTTGGCACTACTCACCTTTTTAAGTTTAGATGGCTACACCACTTAACCTTAGCTGGATTAGATATATTATGTTTAAATTTAAGTTGTGTAATTGAGATTTAGTGTTCTCAATGGCCTTGGAATAACTCACCATTACACATGATTAGGGGCATGATCACCCTCTAATTCCCTCTTCATATCTCTAAGATTAAATTTTTAACCTCCTTATCTAATGTTTCATTAAGGAAGCATCATCACCAAATAAAAGTACTAAGGGGCAACATGGTTGCATCAACTCACAAGTGTATTCATTCCTTTATCTGTTTACTAAGATTTTTTTATCATTTAATTTCTAGATAATATTCACTAATTTCATTTTGAAATGATCTTGGTTGCAAATAATACATAAATAATAAATTAAAATGGAGCTCAAGTCAAAGAAAGGTGTGTTGTATACACCATGGTATGCATTTATTTCTCTTAAACCTAGTAATTTCGTCATTATGCATTACTATATTAAAGGTATGTAAATGTAGATACTCAAACCTAATTTTACATGATATGCTAGTCTTGTATAATTTAAAAACACCAATCATGGCTCAACCCTTCAATTCATGTCCTCTATGCTACAAAAAATGCTCGTGTTCACCATATCATTATTCTTAGCTTATTATCCTATAGTCTAACCCTAATATTATGATGACCAAGATCACCTACAACTCAAAATCTACCTAAAGCTTAATTTATATCCTACTCTTACATTTACAAATCCCTAACAACTTTATATTCTATAGGACATTTCCCTCTAGATTAGCACACTAGCATCAACACTAGTATCCTAACTCTAATTCTAGTGTCCCTTCCTTCCAAATAATCAAATCTTTAAACATGTATGGGTCAGCTTATGGTATTCCTTTAACTCTCTTATGAGATCATTTCAAAGAGTGTGGTATAAATATAATTAAAATATCATTCCTTAAGCTTAAGGACATCTATTGATCATAAATCAAGCTCATACTACACTACTAAAAATCACTTGTATAATTGAGTTATACTAACTTATTCTTCCATATTTCAAACTTAATCATAAGAATAGTCTTCTTACAGGTTTGAAGCATTCAAAGAGTATCCCGTGATTAGTAATTTTTACGTTATAAGATAGATCACTACATGAAATTGCATACAACACATTGCATAATTTTTCACACATAAACCTACATAATGGGGAAAACTACATCAATCTAAAGCCCTTTTCAGAGTATAATATATAGACGGTGTTCATTGGTAGAGGCGTCTTTGAGGTCAACTCAACTTCACTTGATCCCATTAACCCATGTTTTTCAAGGTGACATGTTAAGTTGGAGGACCTAGGGTTTTGAGAAAAAGACTAATTCTTAGAACCTATGCACATGATCCAAGCTTATAACCTGTAAGGAAATAATGAATGCTAACAAGTGTAGGTGGTTGTTCTATAAAATATTATATATCTTAATTCAGATAAAAGTGTCAAAACTAGGACAAAAGTGTCAATGGTATTGTCCATATTATGATATTAGTATCCATGTTGATAGAGAGCTATTTTATAGATTTGATGAATCAATATGAGACATCAATTTGTCTTATTTTGCACTTATACATGTTAAATTTTTCTACACATCATTGAATAAGATAAGTATTATTTATCTTTTGTATTGTAGATTTCATAATATTTTTTGGCATTGTACATGTCTATATTTAGCATATTCTGAGATTTAACATATTTATCAAAATATTATAAATCAAAATTCATTTAATTATCCTACTTTTAGAATAACTTATTCCATAGTTTATTAGGGTATTCACCCCTCAACCCTTAATTCTAAAAAGGGAAATATATCCCTTAAATAAATAATATAAATATAACTCCATTAGTAGATTC
Organism: Torreya grandis; assembly: GCA_037957365.1. Lineage (NCBI taxonomy): Eukaryota > Viridiplantae > Streptophyta > Pinopsida > Cupressales > Taxaceae > Torreya > Torreya grandis. The sequence goes on from JARHVA010002040.1 coordinate 966,408, forward strand.
CTTTGGTATATAAATAGGTCTATCCCATAAAAAAATCCATGATGGATACAAATTAAACAACCAACACTAGACATACTTGAATTATTTCTTAATGCCCCATCAAAATTAATCTTCAAAAAACCTTCCTTAGGGGGGATCCATATTAAATCCAATCAGCATATATTTCTATACTTTATTTTATGATTTAAAGCTATAAAAATATTAGGCCAATTGTTTGAGACAATAATCTCTCATATATTAATCAAATTCTGATTGATTTTAGAAAATAGGGATAAGTTAAAATAAATATCCTTCAATTTTATCTAACATATTTCCCAACCTAATTATTTATCCTTAATATTATGTTATCATGTTCCAACCAAATATTCTAGATTGCATTAACATGGGATGAAATCCATCAACTAAAAATAGTTTTCAACCCTAGTGGCCATGAACAAAATGTATCTTTCATTATGCCAGGACAGATTGAGGCTAGTTTAGTCTAGAAAAAATACAAGACCGAATCTCTCTAGAATAAATAAAATGTAGGGAGAGATTCTCCACTAGCTCTCCCACATATTTACACAAAATACATATGAAATGACCAATAAAACATAGCTTCTAAAGTTTATCCTAAGTCAAAATTTTACCAAGACATATCATCTATGCAAAAAGAATTGATTTATGTATTTTGACTACATTTCAAATTAATTTACTTAGCCAATTATATTTTTTAGCACCCATGGAAAAAAAATTGTAACCTTATTTGACATTATACATTTTAGGCATATCCTTTCTCTAACTTAGAAAATCATTAGTGGATCTTATTAGTACATTTCTATACCTTATAATTTTTTTATAGAAAATTATTTTGTAAAGTAGGATAATTTACACTATCAAAACTTTTCCATTACCTATAATTGCCCACCTAGAATTCTATAACCACCCAAAAATTATAACCCTTAGTGCCATAATCTCTTACCATCATTTGTTGAATATCCAATAAATTTCCACTTATGAGTGTTGTTTAACTCTTCCTTTAATCAATGTTCAATTGATGTCTTATCAACTAGGGCTAGTGTCTAAAGCTGTCTGTAGTAAGGTATAAGATGGTAGATCTAGAAGTCTATTTGTGGGGGGTGTTTGATGGTCCTATTATAACTTTGAATAATGAACGAAATGTGTTTTAAACTACTTAATTCACTCTTTTTCTGAAAATGTAACTATTTAATTGAATCAATCCACTCTTTTGCTTGAAAGTAAAATCACACTCTTATTTACGCTTGCATGGAAATGGAAATGTTTAACTAGAAAAGTAAATTTTCTTCACACATTTACTATAAAAGAAAACACACTTTGCTTGGAAAGGAAATGATTTTGGAATAAGAAAATGTCTTTTAAATTGTGAATTTATTTTGATGTTTTAATGAATAAATGCAAACATTAACAAGATTATAATTAGTTATAACAAAGAGTTAATAGAACATAACATAAGTACCATAAATAGTTCTTGGTTCCAAGGAGAGTGGGCCCTTGCTCCTCTCAAACTCAAGAACAAAAATTAATCAATGCTAGAAACTAAAGTGATAATTCATAAAATTGAAATGATTACAATCTATCTGAAACTTGTAATATGCTTGTATGTATCTTTCCTCTATTATCTGCTCTCTATTATCTAATATATTTCAATGATGAAAGTCTTACATTTTATACTAATACAATCAACTCAAAATAGGATGCAAATAAATAGGATTCCTTGGTTGATCCATTCATCCAAAGATAGGAGATTGGATTTCCAAGAGATCTAATTATTTTGATGAAATAGATATACTATCCTATAATAGTCCTAAGGTCCAAATATATACAACTTTATCAAAATCAAATCCTACAAAATAGTAGGCATGTATTTTCCTCATTTGATTCTAGCTGAAATGATTCTCTCTCATCTTATCAGGCTTTTAGCTTCCTCATTTCTAGCTTCATCCTTAAAAATTCCATAGAATTGACCCTGCAAATTTAGTAGGAATGAGCCTATAGAGTCCATAGAAACAAACCTATAGAGTCCATAGAAACAAGCTTGTGGATTCCATAAAAATAAGCCTATAGAGTCCATAGAAACAAGCCTGTAGAGTTTGTAGAAATAAGCATATAGAGTCTGTAGAAATAAGCTTGTGGAGTCCATAGTTCAACTAGATGGAGATCAAAATTAAACTTTTATTATACATCACCTGTGTCTTCTTCCTAAGCATTCTTCACAACAAAAAATCATTAAAACATGCTATGTATTAGACATTAATGACAAAGTAAAGGTTTAGTCTTTGGTTCAATATAAACAAGACAAGTATCTATTTTCCATGTAATAGATATCTAACAAGCTAAGATTTACATAAGAAAATATCCTTTGAGAGATGAATTGAGGGAAATAACATGCAAATAACGAGCCATATTCTAAGCTCATCATCTCCCCCAGGCTTTACCTTTTGTAAGTCCCATTACAAACATTCATTGGCATTAATAGCTTTGGCATCTACTTTCCATACTCTGACTTAAATCATATCCATCAAATTCATTTGTTATATTATTATCTGAATTACTTGTAAACCCCTAATGTTCTTGAATCATTTGTTTCCAAATATTGAATTGCTCCTCTGATTGTGGAGCCCAACTCTACCATCCTAGAATAGGTATGATCAATAAAGAGGGTCTATATCTCATATAAATCTATTTCTATTATCCCCTAGAGTTTATTACCTCTATTAAGATGTCCAAAATTGAGGATGCTCTACTCATACTCCATTTTAAGTTATTTTAAGACATGACCTCATCTTTTAAGAGGCACTAAAAATTGGTCCCATCTATTTACACTTATAATTACCACTCAATCAAAACTTTGTCTTGAAAACAAGTCAAAAGAAACAAAACAATCATATAAATCTTGTAAATAATGTGTTTTAACCTCATCACTTAAACAAGCATAGTTAAAATTCTATTTGATCAATCTAGGAATAGGAAAGGCTAGTCTAATACACAATCCTGTAGTCTTAGCGTGATTTGTATAATCCTCAAATATTCTTTTCCACGATAGTTTATCTTTGAATCTAGAATGTAATGCCCTCTGTTGAAATTCTCCTACATGAAGGTTTATCAAGAATTTATTGTGCTCATGGTCACCTAGGATCAAATCATGCAAATAAAACTCACGAAGCAAATCTTGTTGACCAGGTTCAGCACTATAGAAAATTTCAAGAAATGTTGTTGTTTGTAAACTATTGTAAGGAAGATGACAAGAGATCTGTAGAAGCTTCCATCTATAAAATTGTTCAAATAAGAATAAACTATATGTAGGAGAATTATTTATACATGCCAAAATAGATTCCCCTAATTTGCATGTATCCTACAAATTTTCTTCTAAGTCTTAGACCTTAGCTTGTAATTCTTCCTTTTCATTTTCCAATATTTTGTTTGAATAAGTTGCATCTTTATTTTTCTATTTAAGTATGGAATATTCTTCTCCAATTTGATGTAGCATTTTCAAGAGATGAATATTTAGACAACTTGTTTGATAACTATGGTCAATAAATATCTTAGGAGGAGAAGGTGAAACATCAAAAGGTGTTTTGGAAGAGTTTACCAAACTCTACAATCTCCTATTTTCCTTTTTTAGATGTTTTACATATATCTAGAGGTATATTTGTTCACTTTCATTTTCTTTTATTATTTCCTCTAATCTATGAACTTATGTTTCATGATTGGTAGATGTTATGTCTAATCTTTACACCAACAATGAGTTGAGATGTTCCTTATTTTGCAATTGACTAATCAAGTCAGCAATATCAGCTATCTATTATTTCTCTAGAGCTTAATCTTGAGAAAGCTACAAGGTTAACTGCATAACAAGATCATTTAGATTATATGATTTGCCTTTCTCATTTATGCATATAGTTTTCCCTTTATCCATTGTAGTTTCAACTGAAATAGGTGGTTGTTCTACCATACTTAATTCCTTTGCCATATTTGGCTCTTCTTCTAGAATTGGCTCCTTTATTATGATTGAAGAGTTCCTTTTGAAATAATTTTCTTCAATTTCTATAGTTACAGGGATACTTTAATGTATGGGGGAATGAGATGCCATTTTAAGGCTATCTAGAATGTCTACAGCCTCTTATTCATCTTCATCTGTCAAAATTAGCCTTCTCCTTATTTTGGCCACTCTCTGAGCTACATGCGGTTTTGGCCACTCTCTGAGCTACATGCGGTTGTCTTTCCTTCTCAACCATCAAACCCTTGGTATTCTTAGGTTTTATAGCAACATTTCATCTCAATTTTCTTCTTCCTGACAAGGGAATTGGTTATACTACAGATTGTTAAGGTTCTTGTGGGGACCTTGAAACTTTAGGGATTTGAGACCTTATGATTCTTCTTAAAGAAGAAGGGATTTTTGTGGAGACTACAGTCTATGATTTCTTCTTTGGATTTATTTTCTCAACTGATGTAGTAGGTGGAGATGAATGTTCCTATGGTAAATTTGAAGTTTCTTGTGAAAGTAGATTTAAAATTTGTTGTGTTACACTGTTCTAAAATTCCTCCCAGACATCTTGTCCTTGCTAAAGGAAGTGATGTTGGATAATTAGGTGAATAAAGCCATGATGCCTAAGAGTAGCATTAGGAGTTATATTCATAATTTGAAGGGCACCATATAAAAAGGATGGGAGGTTAATCTTATACTGAGGGTTTTGTCTCCCATGCTTAAGGTGTATTAACATTTTCATGGCATCTCCTCCTAAAAGATTGTGTTGCCTCTCACAAATGATATACTTTAGTACCCACTTGGCTACAAATTTCTAGGGTTTAGGAAGTGAATTTATACTAATCCCTTTTGATTTTCCCTTGGAATCTATTAGGCACAAAGTCTCAGTTTACTCATTACCATTAAATTGACTAATTAAATCACTAAATAAAATTTTGTTTGTAGCTCTCATTCCCTCTTCTGGAACTTGTATGATTTGGCTTATAATTTGAGTTTAAATAGGAATAATAATGTTTTTTACAAATAAAAACTCAGGGGTGAGATTAATGATGAATTCTCTTACCATTTTTTCATTAAAACCCTAGAACTTTTAAATGAAAGGTAGCCAACCATTTTCTCTAAACACTACCATAGAAGCTTTGTCTTTGTGAAACTTTGCTACATTCTTTGGCTCTAATCTCATTTTTTGTCCCATTTATATGTGGATTTATAGATAACTCTATTCCTTTAACTCTGATTGGGGTTTAGACCAGTCTTTTATTGAAATCGGTAGGCAACAGTCATTAAGGATTTGTAAGCCAGCTTTTATTAAAGTCTATAGAAATGAAATGGTTTATATAAAACTCTACAAATACATGAGTCTATATTTTGATATGATGACTCAATATAGTTGAGTGCCACACATTTCTACAGATTGCACCAGTGATTTTATCACATTAATATAAATGTGATGACATGTCACTTTGATGGTGACAACAATTTATCACCTCAATTAAAAACCCTTTTTATGATGTCTTATCATTATCATTATTAATGACATAATTGTACCAAAGCTACACACTTATCCATATACCTTTGGTGGCTTATTTGCATGCTTCTTCATTATGGTATGTGTCATCTCCATAGAATAAGTCTTAATTAAATCAAATATAATTAGTTAACTAAACATAGATAAATAGAAGATATGTCTCACTTACTTTGACCTTAGATGTATCCTTTGCTCGTCATTTGTTCTGCACAAATAAGTTTACATGGATTATTCAACATGACCAATCATAATGACATGATGAGATTCTCTATAGTTTTTTATAAATTTTGTTTTTTCCCTTTGGCCAACCATTATTAGTTTTCCTACCAAAGCCCTTTTTACAATGCATAGCCAGCCAACAAGTTGGTTTTTTAGGCATGTATTGTCAATAGTGTCCCTGGAAAGATTTTCACTATTGATATATTTTTATTTTTTTAATCATCAAGGAGCAAGTTCTTTCGAAGAAGTAGAGTCCTCCAAAAATGCTACTTGATCTTTTATATTTTTAACAAATTCTTCTTTATTGAAAGGTTTTTGATAAAGCTTCAATCTATGTCCATTGACTAACAGAGCTCTACTACTATCCTCAATAGGTATTAGCTTAACAAAACAATTTTCAAAGACCTCCTCAATTTAATCAGGTCCTAACCACCTCATTTGTAATTTTTCTATAAACTATTGAAATTTGGAATCAAACAACAGTGCCCAATCTCCTTTCTAAAACTTCTATTGCTTGATCAGTGAATCATGCCAAACTTTTCTTTGATGTTGTACCAATTCAATTCTTTGTAGTGCTTATATCCTCATCTCATCAAGTTGATTAAGCTATAAGAGTCTTTCTTTCTATATCTCTTCTAATTTAATCCCTACTTCTAAAATTGTTTTCAAAGTTTGTAATTCAAATTCAATAGAGAATAAGGGCTTCTTACCATAAACTAATTCATAAGGTGAAAATCCAATTATTGTTTTTCAAGTAGTATTATAGGCCCAAATAGATTTTGGTACCTTATCTACCCAATCCTTTCTACTAAAATTAACAAACTTGGTTAAAATGGTTTCTAGTTCTCTATTGGTGACTTTGACTTGCCCATTAGCTTGTGGATGGTATGGAGATGTTTTTCTATGTTGAGTTTGATATAATTTCATGAAGTGATTTATCATGTTTGACATGAATTATGGTCCTTGATCTAAGAATATCTCCCATGGAGCATCAAATTTTTATATGATTTTGAAATATAAGAAATCGACTACCATCTCTTCTCTTGCATAAGCTAATACTTCCACTTCTGCCCACTTGGTCACATAGTCTATACATACTAGGAGATAGTCTTTTTCTCTAGAAGGAGGATCTAAAAGACCTATAAAATCAATTCCCCATTTCTAAAATAGTTCTAAAACCAATTGAGGATGAGGGTGTAGAGGCATCTATGTTGAAACTGTAGGTTTTCTACTTCTCTGACAAGCATCACAATGTTTGACATATTTTTTTACTTGTTGATGAAGGTGAAGCCAATAGTATCCTACTCCTAGGATTTTATGTATGGTTCTTTGAGATGAGTAATGACCTCATCCTAGTTAATCATGACAAGATTTGATGATATCATAAGCTTCAACATTTGTCACACACCTACAAAACACATGATCAAGTCCAAGTTTAAATAACATTCCATTAATCCATTTAAAAGAAGAACTTTCTTTAATTAAACATTTTTTTTTGTGAAAATTGTAGAGGAAACTTCCCTATGGTGAGGTAATTGTCTATATTAGCAAACCACAAAGATTTTGATGAAATAACAAATAGTTGTTCATCTAAAAATTCATCTTCCACTGGTTATTCTTCACCTATAGTGTTCATTCTTGACAAGAAATCAGCAACCACATTAGACTTCCCTAGTTTATCTATAATAGTAACATCGAATTCTTGTAAGAGAAACAACCATCTAATAATCCTACCTCCCATAATTAGTTTATTGGTAAGATATCTAATATTTGAATGGTCTATATAGACAAATACCTTGTAGCCTATTATGTAGTGTCTGAATTTGTTAATTGAATAAATTATAGCGAGGAATTCCCTCTAAGTTATGGTGTAATTTCTTTCAGTAGGTGTCATGTTTTTTCTAATATAATATATAGCATACATGTTACCTTCTTCATCTTTTTGTCCAAGGACTACTCCTACTACTATATTGGAAGCAATAATATATAGCATACATGTTACCTTCTTCATCTTTTTGTCCAAGGACTACTCCTACTACTATATTGGAAGCATATATATATATATATATATATGGATATGGAATCACTGAGTTCAATATGGTCCTCTCAATACTAGAGTATTAATGAGTTTAGCTTTGATGGTCTCAAAGGCCTACTGGCAACTATCACTCCATTCAAATGTATTGTATTTTGTAACCAAGGCAAACATAGGGGTAGCTTTTTGGCTAAAATTATCTATAAAGAATCTGTAGTAACCAGCATGTCCCAAAAAACTCTTAATTTCAATTTGTGTTTATGGAAAGGGTAAGTTGAAGATTATTTCAACCTTCTTTTGATCTACTTGAATGCCTTTTGAAAAAATATGGTGTCTCAGCACCATTCCTTCATCCATCATCAACAAACATTTCTCATGGCTCAAAGATAATTGATGTTCTTCACATCTGATCAATACTCTTTCCAAGTTGGTAAGAGCCTCTTCATAAGTTTCACCATGAATGGTTAAATCATCCATATATACTTCAACACAATCATTTGTAAGGTTAGAAAATATTGCTAGAACTACTCTTTTGAAGGTGGCTAGAGCATTACAAAGTCTAAATGGGAGCACTCAAAAAGCAAAAGTTCCCCAAGGGTAGGTAAATGTGGTTTTATCTTGATCTTCAGTTGTTACTATTATCTAGTTATACCCACTAAACCCATCTAGGAAAGAAAAATATCTTTTTTCCTACCAAGTTGTCAAGAACTTGATCAATGAAAGGTAGAGGAAAATAATCTCTTAGTGTTGCTTTATTCAGTTCTCTATAATCTATACATACCCTTAATTTTCCATTTTTCTTGGACACAATTACCAGGGGTGAAACCCACTGGCTATCTGAGATGGGGTAAATAAACCCAACTTCTAGCAATTTTTGGATCTCTATTTTGACTATCTCCTTTAACGTTAGGTTTATTCTTATTTGTGGTTGTCTGACCAATTTGATAGATTATATGTAAATGTGATGAGTACATATGCTGGTGTGAATTCCCTTCATGTTAGTATAATCCCAAGTAAAATCCCTGGTATGTCTTTCTAGTACTTCAAAGAGTTGATCTTCTTCATTTGTTAACCAACTATTGATGTTCAAAATCTTTCCAGGTAATACCATGATTGGTTTTATACCTAGGTAGTTGGATTCTATTTGCTTTAATTCACTAATCAATGAGTTTATAGGACATGGATGAGGAAGTAGCTTATGAAACATGGTTACATTATCAACAAACTCTTTTCCAGGAGGAATCAATCTTGCTAAAGAATAATGGAATGCATTTAAGAAATGAGTTTGACATTGTTTTACCAATTTCCATACACTTTCCTAAATCAATCCATGATCATAAGATGAGGAAACACTAGAAGAAGTAGAATTGGAGGTTTCATAATATTCTATTTGACCTAAGAATCCTAAACTGAGGTAGTCCATAGTTTTTGGACTAGCAGAGTCCATAGATTCTAGACTGGTAGAGTCCATAGCTTTCAAACTAGCAGAGTCTATAGCTTTTAGAATAGTAAAGTCCATAGCTTTAAGACTGGTAGAGTCCATAGATTTTGGGTATATGTCTCCATTCAATTATTCTAAGTGTTTTTTAACAATGATCATAGCTAAGGAGAAAATGGTGTTTGATGTGTTGTATGATTCGTCCACCCAAAGTTCTTGTATGTGATTTGTTGATGGTTTTGTAGGAGGATACAAAGAGATTCATTTAGATTTTAACCCATTAGAAATGGTCATGTCTCCTAACCTATAATCAATTAATGCTGCTACAGTAGCCAACCATGGTCTACCTAGGATTATGGGATATCCTAGATTCTTTGATTTAGGTTGCAAGACCATGAAATCTACTAGATATTCCTAAGACTCTATTATTACTTCAACATTTTCTATAGTCCCTTCTAGTTTAGTTATAGATTGGTCCACCATTTGAAGAATGGTAGTTATGGGTTGCATTCTCATAAGATATAATGTATGGAGAGTATCAATTGTCATAACATTAATTGCCACTCTAAGATCTACCAAGATGTTAGGAATTTCCTTACCTCTAATTGTGATTGTGATCACTGGGCTTCTTGGATCTACATATTTTGGAACTAATAGTTTTCCTGCTAATAAATCAACAACTTTTTCATCAATATGAATGGTTCTTAGATACAAAGGTTTTCGATGATCTTGTTCAATTTCAATATATCCCTAATAGCTTGTAATAGGGGTACCTCAATATTGATCTTTTGAAACTCATGGACCCATTTTAATTTTGGTTTAATATCAATTTATTTTAATCTTTTAGGAAAAATAAATACTGGTGTAGTAGTGTTTTATTTGTTTACTTCAGGGCTCATTTTGATTTTGGCTTTTCTAGTGTTTAATTGAGATGATTCTATTTTTTTATTTTCATCAGGTATCTAACAAATAAGAACTGGAGGTTTTTGTATAGTTTTCCCTAATCTTAAATGTATGTTCAAACAATCAATAACTCCAACATTCATTATCTCTTCCTATTCATTAACATAAATAGGTGTTGATTGTTTATTTTATAGATTTGTTATTGGTTGTGTAGACATTACGGGTTGATTGATTTGTCCTTGTTGCTGAATAATTGGGGGTGGCATTATAGTTTTCTATTAAAGTGGTCTTCTTGGCTGGGTAAATTTTTTATATGGGTTTCACTGATGATTCCATTGTTGATATGGTTGTGGCATCCATTGTTGTTGTGGTACCCATTGTTGTTGTGGTTATGGCATCATCCATGGGGGTGTTGGCATCCAATCTTATCCTGCCCATAGATTTTTGATTGATGGAATTTGGGGTTGATTCGAAAAAGGTGAAGGAAATAAAACATTCCATGGTGCCATCTATGGATTAACTGGGTTTCTTGCATTAAACTATCCTTAAGCCTTGTTTTATGGGGCAAAGTTTTGTCTCTAGATATAATTTACTTCTTCAATGAACTGGTTTTGTATTTTCATTTGATTTTTTAAAATAGGTAGAAGGGTTCAATGTTTGGTATCATGATCTGTTGCATCATAGATCCCACATGATAAAACATTAGTTTTATCTAGGGGGTAGTCTCTAAGGGCATGTTTCTATTTGCACTTAGGATAATAAAATTTTAAGGGTTCTACTGCATTTGCCTTAGCTTGAAGGCCATCTAAAGTACTATTTAGTGTTACCAAGATATCCATCTTTATATTTGAAAATTCTTCCATTATCTTACCTACTTCATTACATTTCCTAAACCTTCCTTTCCTAATTCTAGGTTTTTTTTACAGTAGTTGGTACAAAGCTCAGCAATCTGATTGAAAGTTAACTTATTTATATCTCCACCCCCCATCAAATTTGAGACATCTCTAGTATCTTTGTCTAACCCTTTTAAGAAAACTAATTTCTGAACTTCTTCAGTGAGTGTATAATTGCTTCTTTTATGAGTGAACATGAATCTATCCAAATAATCCTCTAAAGATTCATCCTCATTCCATTTGATTTTGAAGAAATCCTATTTTTTGTACTCAGTAGTAATCTTGGTACTTGTTCAAGAATTCTATCTCCATGTCATCCCATGTTCTAATAGAATCGCCAGGTAAACCCATGAACCATCTCATAGCTGCATCTTTAAGTGTAGAGGGAAATAGTTTAAATTTCTAGATATTTTTTGTGTAATCATAGGTTTGACATAGCACCTTAAACTTAAATAGGAATTGACCAGGATATTCTATAGATCTTCCCCAAAAATTTGGTAGATTAGCTGGTGAAATATTTTTTATGGGGGTTTGATCATTAGGATATGCAATAATAGGAAAGGAAAAAGTCCTTCCCTATTGTGCAAGTTGTTGATTTTGTTGGAGAGCCATATTTTCTTCTTCTAATGATTTTTCAAAGTTGGGATGATCTTCCCATTGAATGTTTGTGGTATTAGTTATGGGTTGTTCAAATTTCCCAAAATTTTCTTTAGCTACGGATTTTTGAAATGCTTCCTCTAAGTCCTTGGAAATTTCTAAATAATGTCTTCCTACAAGAGATTGATCCTGAGGAATTCATCTAATGGGGCTCACTTGTGTTAATGGCCTATTTTCTATCCAAGTTTATGAATATTCTTATAGATAGGTTTCACTCGTAACTTCTGGTTCACTACTCAGAGATGTTGAAGGAGTTTCAACTTATGTTCTTAGTGGGAATTTTGGGATGAATAATCCTTTTAGAGTCTCTAGGATGGTATATCAATCTATTGAATTTTTATGGTTCTTATCATTTTTTTCTATTTTTTTCACTTTAGACCAATAATTATTACCTTAATAACACCTTATTTCCCTAGTAATGGCACCAAAAATGATGAGTGTCATTTAACTCTTCATTTAATCAATGTTCAATTGATGTCTTATCAACCAAGGCTAGTGTCCAAAGCTATCTACAGTAAGGTATAAGATGGTATATCTAGAATTCTATTTGTGGGGGTGTTTGATGGTCATATTCTAACTTTGACTAATGAAATAAATATGTTTTAAACTACTTAATTCACTCTTTTTCTGAAAATGTATCTATTTAATCAAATCAATCCACTCTTTTTCTTGAAAGTAAAATCACACTCCTATTTATGCTTACATGGAAATGGAAATGTTTAACTAGAAAAGGAAATTTGCTTCACACATTTGATGTAAAATAAAACACACTTTACTTAGAAAGGAAATGATTTTGGAATAGGAAAATGCCTTTTAAACTATGAATTTATTTTGATGTTTTTATGAATAAACGTAAACATTAAAAAGATTATAATTAGTTATAACAAATATTTAATAGAATATAACATAAGTACCGTACATAGTTTCTAGTTCCAAAGAGAGTGGGCCCTTGCTCCTATCAGACTCAAGAACAAAAATTAATCAATGCTAGAAATTAAAGTGATAATTCATAAAACTAAAATGATTATAATCTGTCTAAAACCTGTAATATGCATGTACATATCATTCCTCTATTATATGCTCTCTATTATGTAATATCTTTCAATAATAAAAGTCTTACATTTTATACTAATATAATCAACTCAAAATAGGATGCAAAGAAATAGGATTCCTTAGTCGATCCATTTATCTAAAGATAGGGGATTGGATTTCCAAGAGATCTAATTATTCTAATAAAATAGATATACTATCCTATAATAATCCTAAGGTCCAAATATATATAACTTTATCAAAAGAAAATCCTACAAAATATCATGTGGGTATTTTCCTCATTTGACTCTAGCTAGAATAATTCTCTCTTGTCTTATCTAGCCACTAGCTTCCTCATTTCTAGCTTCATCCTTATAGAATCCATAGAATTGACCCTATAGAGTTAGTAGGAATGAGCCTGTGGAGTCTATAGAAACAAACCTGTAGGGTTTATAAAAATAAGCCTATGGATTCCATAGAAACAAGCCTATAGAGTCCATAGAAACAAGCCTACAGAGTCTGTAGAAACAAGCCTGTAGAGTCCATAAAAATAAGCCTGTGGAGTCTGTAGTTCTGTTAGATGGAGATCAAAATTGAACTTTTACTATACATCACCCGTGTCTTCTTCATAATCATTCTTCACAACAAAAAATCACTAAAACATGCTATGTATTAGACATTAATGAAAAAGTAAAGGTTTAGTATTTGGTTCAATATAAACAAGACAAGTATATATTTTCCATGTAATAGCTATCTAGCAATCTAAGATTTACATAAGAGAATATCCTTCAAGAGATGAATTGAGGGAAATAAGATGTCAATAATGAGCAATATTTTGAGCTCATCATCCACTTTTTTAAATTACTTATTTCTATACCTAGAATCTGACTAGAAGTTTTAAAATCCCAATTACCAATCTTTTGGGTTAAATTATCACAAATGATCCTTCTATATGAAATAATAAATTTCCAAATGTGAGACCTATAAGGGATATTACCAAAAAAAATCCCTCATAAAAATAATTATCAAAATACATTCCCCTTACCATTTTACTCCATGGTTTTTGATCCTCTTCATATAATATCCATGTTAATTGTGTGCCAAGGGTTGTATTATGCACATGCTAATGTTTAATCCCATTGCCCCTAGCCGATTTTGGTATAAAAAATTTTACCATTTTATAAGATTAATTTTTCTCTTTTCATCTTTTCCTTACCACAAAAAGTGCCTAATAATTTTATTCAATCCATTACAGTATACTTATAGGAATATGTAGATTTGAAAATATATAAATCAAAATAGGGTGTAACACATCTTTGATAAAATGATCCTAACCACTGAACTCAACCATATTGCCTTCCATTGTGCCCATTTTGTTGCATATTTTTTAATTAAATTATCCCAAAGTTTAGATTTTCACACCTTGAATTAAAAAGCTGCCTTGAGGTACTTACTCAAGATTTGGCCAATAAGAATTCTAGAAGCCATAAAAATCATTGCATGTATCTTCTTAAGGACTTTAAAAAATAAGATTTTAGATTTTTCCAAATTAATTTTCTGACTAGATGCATTCTTATAGTTTCCAAGGGAGTTTTTAAAGACTAAAGTCTCCTTCATCTTAGCTAATCTAAATAAAATGGTATCATCCACAAACTAAAGATGTGTATTAGAAACATCAACTTCATAAGTTTTTAAACATTCAACCTTTCTCCTTTCCCTTGACTTAATAAAATATTTGTTGAAAGGCTCTACCAAAGCTAAAAGGATACATGGAGATGGGGTCCCCTTACCTTATCCCACTTTAATTTTGAAATAAATCCAGAAGACTCACATTAACCAAAAAAAAAAATAACCCTTGTTACATAATCCATAACCTATAATATCCAATCTTATTCAAATCCAATGGCAGTCAACACCTTTCTTTAAAACCCTAATTAAATATATCATAGGCCTTTTCAATGTTTAACTTTATAACCATCCTTGATTATTTCTTCAATTTAAGAGTATGTATAATTTCATCATTTATAATCATAACATCCAAAAATTTCCTTCCACTAATAAACCCTCCTTGTTCTAGAGAAAAATCTTCAGTCTCTCCATTATAGCCTTATAAATAATTTTATAGATGGTGTTAAAAATAGAAATGGGCCTAAAGTTTGTAAATAAATGAATTGGGTTTTTGTATAATCAAATGATTGTAAGTAAAATTAATATAGCACAACACTTATTTTGAAAACAAATATTTATTAATCACCTCAATTATTTATTTCCCCATAGTGTCCCAAAGTCTCTAGAAAACCATAGTCAAAAAACCATCTATGCTTAATGCTTTATCTAGTTTCATAAGTGACAAAACAACCTTAAACTCTTCTTTAGAAAAGGGTTTCATTAAATATTCATTCCTTATTTTACATATCATCTTTAATATCTTAAATGAATCTATGCATCTTTTATTCATCCTTCAGACCTTCCTCAAAAAATAAATTACTGAAGTATTAAACAACTTGCATTTGGATTGCCTCAAGATCCTCGAGATCCTTTCCATTTGTGTCTTTATTCCTAAAAAATCTATTATCTTTCCTAAGAAAAATATTGGAATAATTAAATAGTTTAGTATTTCTATCTCCTTCCTAAATCCAATACTCTCTATAATTATTTTTCCAATAGATCTCTTCCCTCAAATATACATCATTTTATTTTCCCAATAGCTCTTCCTCTTTCTAAATTTATTCCCCTATCAATAGGGAAATATTCAAATGGGAATTTAATATCTCTAATTCCTCATCTAAAACCTTTTTTTTCCTAAAAAATATTTCTAAATTTTTATTCTAATCTTAACACTACTCTTTAGTAATATTAACTTCTAAGAGAAATAGTTTTTGACATCTAAGATCATATATATTCCACCAACCTTTCATATTTCCTTCAAAATTTAGACATATTAACCACATAATTTTATACTAAAAAAACATCTCTCTAGATCCTTATCAATTTTAATTGATAAGGCAATAGGAGTAGGATCAAAACCATAAACATTAATAATATTATATTCTACTACTTGATTGCCTTGCAACCAATTAGGCAAGATCAATAATCTATCCAAACTTTATACTATATTACTAGAGCATTGTATTCTATTTTTATAAGTAAACTTACTAGATTTAGGTGGAAAACCCATCAATAAAATCAAGGAAACAAATTCTTGAAAGAAAAAAAAATTGATTGAGATTGGATTCTACTCCCTCCCTTTTATACTTGGGCCAAGGAATTAAGTTAAAATTCCCTCCAACTATGAATTATTTTAATTTATTTAATGATATAACACTCTTAAAATATCTTCACAAGTCACCTCATTCTAACTATATTATTAGGCCCATAATTATTAATAACCAACCCTAAAATATTATCTTTTCAATATTGAGACTCATAAATAACCCATATCAAACCTTTAAGAGTCAAGGTTCCTTTCATAGTTTTCAAATTCCAAAAAATAAATAAATTACTAGAATTACCCTCAACAATAATCTCCCCTCATTATATATTTTCCACTTAGAGGTAAGTAGATGATCAAAATCTAAATTTATGGAGTTAGTTTCTTGTAATGGAAATGGATCTAGATTCCCAACCATTTGCTAATGTCTTACCAAATGTATTTTATTAGGAGAATTCATGCCCATAACATTCCAAGATAGAATAATCATTCCAATAATGGAGTGAACTTCTCCCTATATTTTAATAAATAATAATATCTCTTTCAAGAATATAACATAACATTATTGTTGAAAAAACTAGTCTTTTGAAGACCTTTGACCTTTGTTTTCATAGAACATATTTTATTGGCCATGCTCTGCACTTTAGGAGTTTAAATTTAAACCAAATTCTACTTAAAAACCTCAATTCCATATCTAACTTATACATCATGAAAATTATTTACTCCAACTTATTCATAATTAAAATTATTTACTCTAACCATTTCAATTACATTTATTTGTCCCAAAACCTTTGCCACATATAGAGTTCCATTTTTCCTAGTTTACACTACATAATTAAGATTCTTTAAAACCATGTCTCACATTTTAAAAAATGTGTATTATTATGATTCATAATCCATTTTTATACAAAAAATTAGATATAATTTTTAATTCCTTTATTATCAAAAGAGGACAAGACTTTTGGAATCAAACATCCTACTTCACCCAATTTTTCCTAAAATAGGTTAAGAATAATAACTTTTCATATCCTTAAAAATAACCCATTTAGTCTCCTTGATTACAAATATTCCCTCATTATTAATAATAGGAGGAGCCTAAAAAAATAAAGGGTATGAATTTTTTCCAACTCTTACTATAGATCCTTTCTCAATAATTTTAGTAACCTTAGCAACCAACTCTTTCCTAACCACTGTGCTAACTTGATCCTCAAAATTCTCCATCACTATCTCTAAAACTAAGGCCCAAGATAGATCACCAAATACTTCTATAACTATTTCATATAAACATCCAACACATTTAAAATTACCTAATTATATACCTTCATACCCTTCTTTTACCTCTTCTCCTTCCAAACCAAACTTCCTTTCTACTTAGCCATCCTTTTAGCCAAAAAATTCCTATTCCTCCCAAGATTTTGAAAGGTATAACTACAACATCTTTTTTAAAACCAAACCTTGTCACCCCAAGATCATTATTTATTAGATGATAATGGCCTTTAAATATGGGTTATGTCAAGATAATGGGGATGAATAAGAATGTCTAGTTTCTACATCTTCACCTTAGGCATCTATTGATTTTTACTAACATCTTTAAAATGGTTACCCTTGAACCCATCACTAATTACTAAATTGAATAAAAAAGGACATAATTTTTTTAAGTGGTTAAATGAAAATAATTTAAAGCATTTCCTATAAATGACTTCATACTACACTTTGTGATAATAAAAATCATCTTCATAGGATAATTGAATATAGTTGACCAATGGCTCCCTTAAATCTAATAAGACTTTCACTCTCACATAAATTTTTGATTTCAAGTTTTTTTTATTTTTATTTTTATTAGGTAAATAAATGAGATTTAATGGTTTATGTAACTGGTATAGTAAGTGAAATATAAACAATATTAAACAAACATAGGACAAACAAAATTCAAAGTCCCTAGGATTATGCCAAAATTTTGTTAAGCATCCACTAAACCCACCACAATAATACTAGTATTTCACTTAACATCATCAAAAATATACTACCTAGTACATGGAAGGAACAAACCTAACACAACATTAAATGGACAAAGGGAAGATTCATGAAAAATTGGGTAATATAAGAGAGCCTTGGAATTATCCTTAATATTTTCCAGTGTCATGGTATTGTTTATAGTCTTCTCTCTCACTTTTTTAGACATCCCCTTGTATGTTTACTAAGTCCTTCAAAAATGGATTCCTTCTCTCTTTTCTTGGTAGGGGTGCATTTGTTGACTTATTCAGTGATCAATTTTGTCTCTTTATTCCTATAGGTTTAACTTTATCTTTTTTAACATTATTTGCATCTTTAAGGTCAACTTTGGCATGTTTGCTCTTATTTTCCTCAATGATCAAAGCTCTTTCAATTTTCTAGAGTTTTCTCTAGAGTAGGGTTGAGGAGTATTTTGGGTTTTATACCACCACTTCATTTTCTATTGACCTTTATCTAATGTTATCTAACTTGTCCCTCAAGACTTTAATTTCATTCTTCATTTCACTCCAAATTTCTAATTGTTTGGAAATTTTAAGTTCTAGATTTTCCATCTTTGTCTCTAGCTCCAAGGCTTTGATGTTATTACTATGGGAAAATCCATATCTTCCTCAGTCATCTCATCCTTTTTTATTTTTTTTGATCTTTCCCTCTCTTTTCCTCCTAATTATGAGTGGTCTATATTTTTCTTTAGCTCAGCCTTACCCTGCTTAAATTTTTTCGTAGGTATTTCCAACATTATATCCTTCCCTTTGCATTTATTATTCTTTTTTGTTGAATTTTGAACTAAGATGATCTCATCAGAAGTTTCCTCTTCATGTGTCTTTGGGGATTCCTCTAAACTCCCCTTTTACTTCTCCCTACTTTTCACCTTACCTAGTTTGAGTAATTTATTTCCCCCGTAGGGGTTTTCCCTCCTTGACTAGAAGAAAAAAGGACCCTTGTGAATGATATTATTATCCTTATTTGAATAATAGTAAATTAAAAATATCTCCAAATATGCTAGGATAAATTAGGTAAATATAACTTTCCCTTTATCTCCTTTGAAGTGATTCATCAAAAGGAAATGGTGTGAACACAAAATCATGTACTTTCCCTCAAGGGTCATACTTCATAATTTGTAAGAAAATGATAGGCCAATGCATTAGTAAATCCATTCTGAGATATCATTTCTTCTCAATTTGGATATCCTTATTAACATTGAATAAATTTTTCATTTACTCACTCTTGCACCTCTTATCTTTTAATTCCTTCATGCCATCATAATCCTTGTTAGTTACTTGACCTATAGATTCCTTAGTGATTTTTATGCTCGATGCCTTCATTTAAACCACCCTCTCATCCTAGATCATAGTGAAGTATCTTAAAATAATAGGGTCAAAGCCAACTATCCTTAGCATGAAATTTTCCAAACCTCCCCTCATTATAATATGCCAAATATATGGATCATCTTTAACTTCTTCACATGAAATTTCTTTAATTCTATCTCAATCATCTCTCATAACTATGGATTTATCCTCTATTATTTTATTGAGACTAGGGTAAAACTTGTCACTTGTAGTTGTAGTACTTAGAATGACAATAATATTAATTATTGATTCTGTAGTTCTTATGTTGTATTCTCCAATATTGTTATCTAGTCTATTAAATTAATGATGGCATCATTATGAGGTAGTTCACTATGGGAATATTTAACCATTGATAAGGTATAATCATTAATGTGTGATCCAACTTATGGACTTGGGACTTTAGACACATCAAGCATAGTAATTTATAAAATTTGACTAGTTAGATCCTCTAATTTATGCCAATCATTATAACAAGGGCTGCCAACTTCTAAGTTGGCCATACCATATGCCCCCTAATTTCCTTCCCTATAAACATGGGATATGATAACCTCCTTAAACTAATTTAAGATGATTTTTCATTGTTGATTTCCCTTTGGATGGTCTAGATAGGCAATTTATAATATTCAAGGAATCCCATTCTACTACAAACTTAGTAATGTTTAGATTAAATACCAATTGAATACCATAGAGGCTAGTTTTATCCTCTACCACATGACTTGTTTGAAACCCCATAGGTATAGTATAAGTAGCCACCAAAACACCCTCTGAGTCCTTGATCACTCCCCCAATCCTACAAGACCAAGATTTCCTTTAGCAATGCCATCTAAGTTCAACTTAAGCCATAACCTTAATAGTTTTATCCATTTAACTTAAATTTTATCATTTTTTAGAGGTTGATAATTCAATAAAGTATTTATCTTCTAGTTATGAAATATTGGGGAATTAGAAATAAAGATGGGATGCTTACCTTTTGAAGTGAAATTCTTCTAGTTTTCCTTAATAGTAGTGATAAATTAAGCAAAATAATGCATACAATCAATGGATCTAGATATGAGATCAAGAACAAAGGCATACATGAAACCAACATAAAATATATATGGGAAAACCTCAAAGAGGTAAACAATCCACAAAGATTATTCATATTATGAAAAACTCAAAATTACTCAATGCAGTCTTTCTTCCTCTCACTTATTCTTGATCAATCTTCACATAACTTGGAAATGTGTAAATTTCCATATTTGTCTCAACTCTCATTTTTTCATTGCATCTTAAAATATAAACTCTTTATTATATAGGCAAGTTAATCTTACCATTATAATGTAACCTTTTCCAACCACCACATTAATGGGTCTAACCTCTCTAAAGATCATTTAATATATTTTGTTATTTATTTACACAAGGATAAACTCATGATAAATAATAAAATATATTATTATTTAACCAATGTCAATTAATGTATTAAGGGTACATAAATAACACCACTTAACCATTAATTGTTTTGATAATCACCTTTAATGTTTAGTGGGGATATATTCCATAATCACCTTTATAACAATGAATTTATACACCATGAACCATCCATATGATGAGTATTAGGAGGTAATAACATAATGAACTTACATTCTATGAACCATCCACATGATGAGTTTTAGGAAGTAATAATTAAAAGAAACATCCTTCATCATGCCACAGTCACCTTTAAATTAATTATGCTA
Source organism: Torreya grandis (assembly GCA_037957365.1). Taxonomy (NCBI): domain Eukaryota; kingdom Viridiplantae; phylum Streptophyta; class Pinopsida; order Cupressales; family Taxaceae; genus Torreya; species Torreya grandis. The sequence goes on from JARHVA010002040.1 coordinate 987,401, forward strand.
TGTAAACATAGCCACCCAAATATATTACACTATTTAACTATAGATACCCAAAGGTATTACACTATGTCACTAAAATCACATAATTACCTTTAAGGGAATTACACTATACAACTATAGATACCCAAAGGTATTACACTATGTAACCACCATCACATAGGCACGTTTTAAGGAATTACATTATACACCCATAGATACCTAAATTTTTTTCACTATGTCCCCATAGGAACATTTAAAGGAATTACACTATGTTACCCTAAACCACTTAGAGTGAGTTTAGGCTAGCATGATTATGAGAATACATCCCACAGTGAGAATATAACCCATTATTTAACATGAATAATCAACCATGAAGCATATTAGAGTATTTTATAATATAAGTACCTCCATACTACTATGTATTGGATAAAATGTAGACTTATATATGAAATTTAACAAAATCACATAAAGTGATATATTAAAATGATTTATAATGAAAAAATATATATAGAGATAGAAGGAAACATATAACCCACATAACTATTAATAAGTGACATTGTCATGCACACTCCCCTTAAATGAAAACTTTGATAGGCCCAACATTGAATGAACTTAAATAGGCTTTAGTTCATTGGTGTTGCATTGGATTTTATTTTTCCAAAGCTATATAACTTTAAATATCACCAAGATGGTTGGTATAATGAGAAAATTTCACATGACATTCTTCTATCATCTTTCATAGCCACAAGTCTTCTTTGGTAACTTCCATATGAATTACTCCAAGTGATAACATCTACACTAAACATAAACACATATACAAAAGTATACTCATAATAGCATTGTATGGTTAGGATCATAATAATCAAATAAATTAGCATTATTAAAGGAAGAAAAATATAAACCAAATTTTACATTTCCTTTTATATACTAAAGTATTAGCTTTGCTGATTTCTAATGATCCAAGTATGGATCTTGTATGAATATAGAAGCAACACCACATCATATGAAATTTTTGTATGCACCTAAATCTGCTCACCTTGATAATTCTATTAATTTTATTAATTTAACCTATAACTATATTTCCTAAATAATTATCCTAATCCCTACATCAAAATTCCCACATCCCAAAAACCTTATTCTACCCCACAAATTATTAATTACCTTCATTAGTCTACTAACTAAACCTACTTACTTAATAACCTACCCATTAACCCACTTGACAATTTAAAAATACTTTTTATCCTACCTACCCATCTACCACCCTACTAACTAGATATTACTACACCCCTACTCCCTATGGAGATTTATAGAATTAGAGGATTCTAGAAATCTCTAATTTAGCCATTTTTCCTCTAGAATTATCTATTATAGATATTTCCAAGGAATTAAAAATTCCTTAGAAATATCCTATCCATTGATCTCAATGGATCAAAATTAAATTTGAGCCATTAATTCTTCCCTCTATTTCCTATATAACCAAGCCAATCCCTCTGTGAGAACTAACTTGAAAATCTTAGAGACTTGAAGCCATCTTAATAACTTCAACCATAATCATCTCTTTACATCCATATAGCCTTATCAAATCCATTACCCAACCAAGAAGTCCTTTGAAGCCATTAGAAAGCATAATCAAGAAATAAACATTCAACATTCAACATATTTTGTATCTAAAATTAGTTTGACAATCTTGGAGGGGAGTTGTAAGAGGTAAAATGGGTAAGAAATATCATTATAAGCATCTGATTATCTCGTTATCCTCTCTTTTTGATGTTGTTTAGGTTTTAGGTTTTATTAGTAAAAATAGTAATATTAAAAGAATCCAAAATTTAGGCTATATTCTGTGACCATAGTGGTAGTAACCTCCTCTTAATTCTGACCTATTAGAGTTATTAGTGTATGAAAACAATTTTATAGGTATGAAAGAAAAAGAATAGGTGGCCAAAAAAATATGAAATTTGTTATCCATAATTAATTCCAAGTGATCGACAATTTTGGATTGAATACTAACATGTCTTTTTCAGGATTTCTCTTCAAAGTTATAAGTAGTAGTTAAATGAAATTTATAAAAGAGTAATGACTTTGCATTTTCGTTGTCTATCTATGTTTTTAAAATCATCAATACTGGCAATTTTTTATTACTACTTTAAGTTAAAATTTAGCTCCATCACTATCATTAGTTTATTGGTAATAGTTTTTATTCCTTTACTCGACTCTTAATTTGTGTACAAGGTTGGTGTTACCATCATTGACAAAAATTTTGATTGGTTTTGGAATAGTTTATATGAAGCTATTACTAGTTGACTACTAAAGTTTTTTTGATTTATTTCTAAGCTTACTAGACCGCTATTTTGTCTAAGTGTTCAGCCATTACAACATCACTTATTTATTTTTTTCATATTATTTTTGATAGTATTAAACTAACTTTGAGATTGGTATTGAGTTATATCACTACAAAATCAAGACCATATCACTATTTGCTAGTTTGCCAATATTGGTTATGGCTTTGTCTATTTTAATTGAAATGCATATTAGATAGGTCATCTTGTCTAACATCTTCTTGATTTTTGGGTTTCTATGGATCTATAGTAACAATGATATTTTAGACGATCTATTTATTTTGACATATATATCACTATTAGTGACTTTGTCAAATATTGAGCATTAGAATTATTATTAATAACTACTTTATTTGGTTATATGACGCTTATGTTATATGCTAGTTATCAAGTGTTGGTCATAGTTTTATAGGCTTATTTTGTATTATTTTTATTTATGTAACTTATTTTGGTCTATTGGATACATGTAGAAAAATAAAATTTTAAAATATTTCACTTGAATCACTAGCTATAATTAACATATCCATGTTATTGATGTTTGCAACATTAATTATGAGTCAACATTTTTTACAGCCCAAAATAAGGGTATTACCATCCATAATAAATGTTATTTCTATGCTTTGAGATCTTATGGATTAATGGAATTTTATAAGGTTTTATAAACTTTCGAAAAATAATCTACTCTTAAGGTTTCCCCTATCTTGCTTGTTATTCAAAATCAATACATATGCCTACAGTATTTGGTAAAATCCACCCCACATTAAAAAATTTATGGCTATATGTACACTATTATAGAATGTGTAGGCTATGAACAAACTAAACGGGTTAGACACATAAAAATACATTTCATTCAAACACCTTAAACATGGATGTGCTAGACAAGTCTATCAACAAGCTTATTCTAGAAACATAGGTTGTTATAAACCACAAAATCTGCTTTCATTATGTTTTGATGAAGGTCTATACCCTATTTTAAGGCTCCCATTTCAATGCATGCTAGAAAGAGTGATAGAAAAGGTTGTGAATTTTAGATTTACACCTATCAATTGGCATTGGATCCAAAATTTATAAAGAATTTCCCATCAATCCATTTTGTCCATACCCTACCATTATTGTAGTCCATGAAACTATATATCTTCATGCCATTCTATCAAATAGTCTGCATTCCCTACGACTACTTCAACCTAGGTATTAGTAGTCATAGACCTCACACTATACAGACCACCAAAGATAAACTAATTGAGTCACTCACCTATAAAATTTATGGTTTTATGACTTGTGGCATCCAAGTTAACTCATTAGTAGATCCTTTATATACCTCTACCCTATTATGAGCATTTTGATATCTTTTATAGGTCGTGAACTATGTGTCAAATGTTTTTAATCCTAATTCTTTGAGACAATTAGTCAAACCACGTTATTAAATGGCATTTTTGTAAAAGCATCCATCTAGGGATGCATGTAAAAGCTTTTAATGACCTTGAGATAATTTTAGGATTTCAAAATTTAATTTTTTTTTTGTGTTATACGTGTATAAATTTTAATAGTAAGTAATCAAAATTTTTATTTTAACAATAGTTTATATTATTTTAATAATTATAAGTCATATTTCATATGGTCTTGACTAGAGTCCATTTTAATGATTTGAATAAATAGTCATATAAACTATTCTTTATATATATGGTGAGAGGTATTATTTAGAATGTCATCCAAATAGTCATTAAACCATATGTTTATTTGAATATTATGTTTTAGTCACTTTAATAAAGTGATATAAGATGGGTATTAGTTTGATTAATTATTCCCTTATTGTTAATCTGATGGTTTAGTCATATTAATTAAGACCTTTATTTTTTTAAATTGTCATGTAGTATCAAAATAACAATCATATAAAAAGTGTGGAATTTTCAACATTTAGGTATTCACATATATCCAAATTTGTTCAAACTAATAATACATTTTCCTTAAAGGTTTCCTTGTAGGCTCCATAGAATGATTGGTCAAAGGTTAAAATTAATCAAACTACTAATCATTTATTTTAAAATTTGATCAGTCTCAAAATTAGATCAAACACTGTTTATAATCATTCATCTAATTCTGCTCATGCATTGAATTAATGTGTGCCTATAGGTCTCATCAGTCCAAGGAAAAATATGTAAAACTACTAACAGTACTTTTTTAGGATAGATTGTCGAAGCTACCAATTTAAAAACCACTAAACCATTTGCCTACAAGATGAACAACCAAAGATTGATTATCCTAAAAACTACTAATCTTCTATTTTGTAGGTTTACTAGTCTCTAAAATTAGCTAAAACATTATTTTTTCTCATTTTCTTAGTTCTTTATTGGATTAGGATAACAAACACACTAGATTAATTGGATTAAAGAATTTTTGATTGAGTGTCACATGGGGGCTATAGTGGTGTATGCTCTCATCCTTGCATCCTTGTAGTGATTCTTAGAGGATCAAAAACCACCAAAAAATCCTCCCCATTTTTATTTCTAAGGACTAGTGACATGTATTTCATCACTATTCATTTTACCACACTCCATATTCTGATGGAGTATAAATATCATGATAGCTATTATTATGCACTAAAGCAAAATATCTTATAAAGGGTTCTATGGAGTGAGGGGCATTTTGGATCTAATATGTAAATTGGTTAGATAGCATCCTATATGGACTTAGGCCCCACCATACCTTTGTGTATATCAAGGAATCCCCTATAAACCTTTTTTCAAACCTATTTTAGGACCTTTTGGCCTTAATATGCATTTCACTGTTGGAGTCGATATCAGGTCCTAAGAAGCCATTAAGTGCAGATGGGGTTGAGAGGGTTTAGTTGATTTTTTAATAGGTCACCATCTTACAACCTCACCCATGAAGATTTTAGATGGTAATAATGTTGGGTTATAACCTCACTTTTTATTGAGTGTGTTATTTGTGTTTCATGTTAAACCTATGTTGTTTATGAATCGAGTCAACCATTCCTTTTTTATTTTTTACAAACCTAGATTACCCCTAGGATAAAAACCACTATTATACCCCATCATAAAATCTATATCACCATCCTAAAAAACATCTTACATCTACCTCATATTTTCCATTCACTATCCTAAACAACATTTGATATATATTTCATATTTTCCCATTCATCATCTTTGGATAAACATTTAGTTTTGAAACTGAATCTTAGTGGCCACCCATCCCTATAATATTCATTATCACTTTAAATACTTGGAATATGTATTATCAAAATAAATAGCCTTATAAATATTTTAATCTTGCACCCATCACTCCCAATCATTGCCTTTTCATACCTAGCACCCATCCAATCACTTCATATCCTAGTCTCCTTGCTATATTGGACTCTTATAGGGTTTTTTATATTTATAATCCTTGGTCATCTTAAACTTCACATCCATTTAAATCTAAAATTGCCACATCTCTAAATCATCCTCTTTTGAAAACTTTTAGATTTGATTTGTAAAACAAATTAATATCCAGAAACCTCATCACACCTCACTACTTTTCCACTCTCCTCATCCAATATAACAATCCAAACCCATACACAATAACTTAGGATGGGACAAGCCTCCAATTAAGAAAACAATTTATTGAGGAATTTAGGTGATCAAAATTGAGATCATGATGGCACACATAGTGATATGCATACTCCCAAAGGAGAAGATGATAGATTCAACCTCCTTCATAGTGGTGATGTTAAGACCCTACTTGACTAGTATATCTATGGAAATCGTAACTAGGTTCTAGCTTGATTCATTGAAATAGGGGGCACACTACTCCCAAACTTTGACCGTAATCTCCTATAACACATAGTCCATCCCTCCACCTAGCCTTATACACCACATTAGCATACCCACACCAATCAAGTACCTAAAGAAGAGGAAGTTGTGGACCAATAACTTAAAGAATAATAATAACCCACACCTCTCCAAAATAATTGTGTTGAGGATAATAGGATGAAAACAATCCTAAAGGATCAAATAGATCATCTCACACAATAACTAAATCTCTTAGCCTCCCAACTCTATACAAAAAATCAATGGCCATCCTCCCTACATCAAAATATCCATAATTCTAATAGACCCAATAATAATCATGATCAAACCTCCTATCCCCTTGGAGACCCATCATTTTCATAATAATGGAAATTTGAAAGAGACTCTTCAACAAATGAACATGTGCTCACAAGCAATGAAATATAAATATGAAGATTTTTCATCTTCTTCCTAGACATGAGCATTATGTAAATACCTTTCCCACCTCAATTTGAGGTACCTAAATTTGAAAAGTATAGAGGGAAAGGTAAACCATGTGATCATGTATAGGAATTTTATATGGCTTGTCATGAGGTTGCATATAATAATGGCTACTTACTAAGGCTTTTCCCAAAAATATCATAGGACCAGCCCTTGAATGGTTCATATATTTTCCAAATGGGTCTATATCTAGTTTTGAAGACTTAATTAAATAATTTGTAAGACAATTATCATTTAATATAGAACATGACATCTCCATTATAGACCTCTATAACACTAAATAAAGGAATGGGTAAAATTTGGTCTCTTTCTTATAGCATTGGAGAAGTTTAGCCAGTCACTTTTGATGTTCTATACCAGATAAAGAAATGATAACATCAATGTCAAGCTAAAATATCAGTTGAAACTCTAATGTGTTAAAACTTTTGATGAAATTATCAAAAAGGGGGATAAAAATTGAAAGATCACTTATTGAAAAGGGAATAATTATATTATATTATTAGAATGAACATAATCAAAATCAGGATAATTACTTTTTAGGCAAATCCAAAATATTCAATAAAAATTAGAATGCTGTGGGGGATGAGGTTACATATTCCAAATAGCATGTTTAAACTATACAAAAAAGACTCTTATAGATTATCAGAATGTCTCCTTTATTTGAGTACCACGAGGTAAAATAAAGCTTAGAACTATAAAAAGACCTCTCACCAGCCTTGGAGTACCCATTGAGATAGTCCTTGTGTAATTAATTATTGATAACATGATTACTCTTCCTAAAATATGACCTTTGGATGATCCTTAACCTTAACCTGATTGGTACCATGACAATGAATTCTATAAATATCATAGAGTCAAAGGTCACAACATATATAGGTGTATGAAATTAAATCATTATATACAAGACCTCATTGAAAAAGGTGATATTAAATTAGAAGGGGAGAGTACTCCAAATCAGTCTCAAAATTGATAGTTAGGTATTTATCAGAACCCTCTACCCAAGCATGGTCAAAGATAAGGGAATCCACCTAGAAACTAGGGTCAGGCATCTACTTCCAATATTACTAACTATAAACCATTCCATATCACTACATCAATACCATAAAAATCCATATCCCCCAAGAGTCCAATCCACCATCATCTACCATATTAAAAATCAATCGAGTCATAGTTGACTATGTAGTTATTACCACACATAGTAAAATCATAGTTCCTAAGGCACCACTAAAGGACCCATCTACTTCTAAATTTTAAAGGGGTAATATCTCTAATAAATTATCAATATATCTTGACAAATACTATGATATAATTTAATAACTTGAGAAGACACTCACTCAAATTCATTAATGGATATTCTCAAAACATCCCCTATGCATCAAGAGATACTCAATCAAGTCTTGAATGACCTAAACATCCCTAGAGATATTGAAACCAATTAGTTCCAAGCATTAGTCATTCATTTGTCTCCTTCTCAAAAAATTACCTTTATTACCCAAGACATGCCTCCTATTGGCCCCCACCATAACTACTCATTACTCATAAAAGTATCCATATTCAACCACCATATTCCCTAGGTACTCATAGATGGAGGGTCTATGTTAAACTTGTGTAATCTATATTTATTAAATAAATTAGGGTATTCCAAAGCTTCTTTTGGGATTGTTTTTATCATGATAAAAATATATGATAACAATGAATAGTCATCTGTAGGGATCATCTACCTTCCCATTATTGTGGGACCTATGGAACATCAAACCCTACTTCACATTATGGATGTGGATCTACCCTATAATATGTTTTTTGTGTCATCCCTAGATTCATGAGATGTAATTTGTCCTATCAACCCTTCATCAATGTCTAAAATTCCCACACTCAAGAATGGAATTCACCATTCTTAGGGAAATTGACCATTTTCACAATTGCCAAATGGATCAATCCCAATCTTCATACTACTGCCCTACTACGGATAGTTCTATTCTAAGCCAAATAAATACTAAATATGTAAGCCTTGATGACCTTGTGATTACTTATAATTCATTACCTAATGTTACTCATTTAAAAATCACATCTAGAGGGTACAAGGAATATGAATATAAAACATTTTGTGTAGGTAACCGACCTCTTTCCCCATGAAGTTATGGGCCCCTAATTATGAGGAAGACAAATCTTATCGGCTATCAATTTGGACAAATGGATTTTTCCAGTGAAGTATTATTATCATATTAATATATTGTTGAATCAGATGAATCATGGCTTATTATAGAACATGAGGCCCTCACATCTCAAAAATAGAGATACCCCCACATCTAGAAGATTTTATAAAATATGCACTATCAAGGAAAAGGACTAGGGAGACATGAGAAAGATAGGCTTGAACCCATAATAGTTTAATAACATCCATAGTATCTTAGATTAGGGTAAAAACTACTTGATAATTACTTAAACAATATCATTATGGATACTAATTTAGTCTTTCAGGAGTCTCTTTTCAAAGAAAAAATCAAGATGGGTTTCATTTATAGTTGTTATGAGGAGCTTGTTACCACAAATCTTTTCAATGACACCACTATCTCCACCATAAACATATCCTTCTATTATCCCTCATTAAATTTTATTAATATCAACATCAAGATCCATCATTTGATATATTTCAAAATGATGAGGCCATATTAGAATTTTTGGAGCCCAAGACTTCATGCCTTCTAGTGATCATAAGAAAGGTTTTTCCATTAATCTCTATTAGTCAGATTATTTTATGGAGCTAAAAATGCCCCATAATCAAATGGAAAAAGAGGAATTTAAAGAATAAGAACCACCTCAAAGTCTATAAGAATTTACACCCCTCTCAGTTGAATCATAAGTTTATACTAAAGTTGACATATAACTCCTAAATGGTCTTACTTCAGATATTTTGGATCAATCATTGCCTCATTATCTCCAAGATCAATCACCCTCTCTCATTTAAAAGGTGATTAAATTCAACATCAGTACTAAAGAACATCCTTAAATAGTCAAACTAGGGGCAACTCTCACACTTGAGGAATGGTAGATTATTATAGATCTCCTAAAGGAATTTATAGATATATTTACATGGTGATATTTTGACATTTCAGGACTTGATCCCTCATTAGTTGTACATCATTTGGTGGTTCATCCTAATTCCAAACCAATAAAGCAAAAATTACATAAGATGCACCCTAAAGTGGCCCTATTAGTTAATTATGAACTATAAACATTATTTAAAGTAAGATTTATCTAACCCATAGATTATTTTGATTAGATATCTAACATTGTTACTATGGCCAAGCCATAAGGTGTGATTATGATCTACACATACTTTCAAGACATTAACAAGGCATGTCCCAAATATGAATTCCTTCTCCTAAATATTGATATGATCATGGATTAAATAGTTGGATATGAAATATTATCTCTCATGGATGGATTATCAAGTTACAATAAAATCAAATTTTCACCTAAAGATCAACATAAAACAACATTTATTACTCTATGGGGGACCTTTTGCTATCAATTCATGCCCTTTGGTCTCAAAAATTTTGATGCTACTTATCAATGGGTGATGATGGTCATATTCTATGATATGATGCATGATATTATGTAAGATTACGTTGATGATCTCCTAGTGAATTCAAGACTTAGATCTAATCATCATGTGGTCCTATGCAGAATCTTTGAGTAGCTCATAGAATATAAAGTCAGATTGAATCCTGATAAATGTGTATTTGGCATTACCTTAAGAAACTTATTAGGGATTATTATATCTATAAAAGGCATCAAAGTGGATCTATCTAAATTAAAATACATTATGTAAATGCCTCCTCCTCATAATTTGGATCAACTTAGGAATCTTCATGATAAGTTACAATCTATTTGGTGGTTTATCTCATAGCTCACAGATAAATTCCACCCCTTCACTCACCTCTTAAAGAAGGGGACCCATTTTAATTATAACTATAAATGTTAAAAATCCTTCAACAATCTCAATCAATATTTGGCAAATCCTCTTATGTTATCACCACCAATTAAAGGAAGGCCCTTGCTTTTATATATTTTTACAACTCCTTATACGATAGGTTCCCTACTTTCATAACATAATGATGAGGGAAAGGACTAGGAAATTTATTATCTCAATCACACTTTGATCTTATATGAACTAAATTATACTCCTATTAAAAAAGCTTTTCTAGCCATTTTCTTCACTAAATAAAAGCTTTGACATTATATGTTAAATAGTCACATTCATCTCATTGATAAATTTGATCCTCTCAAATACCTACTATCCAAATCGGCTCTCACAGGATGAATGGCCATAATAATTATGTTACTCAATGAATTTGACATTGAATATGTTCATCAAAAGGCTATTAAGTAACATGAAATAGTAGATAAACTCATAAAATCACCTCTTGTAGTGATTAAACCTCTTGTCACCACCTTTCTAGATGAATCTTTAATTAATACATCAAAATCTAATCGTTGGAGGATATATTTTGATGGCTCTTTTACCATGCATGTATCAGGAGTGGGAATCCTTTTGGTCACCCCACAAGGTGACCTTATTCTAAAATCCTTCCTTCCACCTCATTTTCCCATGCATCAATAATATTTTGGAATGAGGCTTTAATAGCTAGCCTTCAATTAGCCATCCAATGGAACATCTAACATTAAGTGTTAATTTATTCACAGCTAATAATTAAGAAAGTTAATGAAGATTTCTAAACTAAAGATTAAAAAAATACTCCCCTAAAATCAATTGATAGATTAATTTAAATAGAGTTTTTAGTCTATTAAATTTGAACAAGTTCCAAGGGGGAGTAATAAATCTATTGATTCCATGGCCACTATTGGATCTTTAATTGATCTCCCTGAAGATGTCCTTGAAGGGAATTTTATGATAGAACATTTGATCTTACCAACCCGTCAAGCTAAGGATCCTTTATAAATTTTCACTATTACTAATCCCAATCTTCCATAATATCATGACATTTATAATTATCTCTATGAAAATATCCTTTCATCGAAGCTCAATCATCATTAATGCATGGCCTTCATCTATTGTACCTCCCATTACACTATCCTTGGTAGAATGCTCTATTAGAGAGATTGTGATAGGACCTTATTAACTTGTCTAACCTTAGAAGAGGCTTCTCTTATGATCAAGGAGGTCCATGATGGTATTTATGGTGGCCATGTCAATGGGATGGCCCTATCTAATAAATTACTCTAGAGTGGATACTATTGGCCTTCCATGGAACATGATGCCTATTAATGTGTGCAAAAATATTTAGCCTATCAAAAACATGGTAATCTTATCCATGCACCCACACAAGAATTATAGCCCATTATGAATCCATGACCATTTTCTATATGGGGACTTGATTTAATTGGAAAAATAGATCTTATGTCTTCCAATAGATATAAATTCATTATTAATACTATAGAGTATTTCACCAAATGGGTAGAAATAATGCCACTTACCTACACTATAGGGCTCTAAATTTATAAATTCATCCTAAATTAGATCATTTTCCATTTTGGTATTCCCACCAACATCATATCCAATAATGGCAAGTCCTTTAAAAATCAATAAAGTAAGGCCCTATGCCAAGCAACATTTTTCTTCCCCTTATTCTCCTATGGGAATGGACAGGCTGAAGTAATAAATAAGACCCTTATCAATATTCTCAAGAAAATAGTTAATGATATAAGAAGGAACTGACACTTATAATTATATCTTCTAATCTCATCTTATAGAAAAAGTGTCTAAACAACCACTAAGGCCACTCCATACTCATTGGTTTATGCAATAGAAGCTATTTTTCCAATAGAAGTAGAGATCCTCTCCTTATGAATTGCAATATGGGGCATTATCACTGATCATAATTTTAGATAAGAAAGGATACAAGAATTGGAGCTTCTAGATAAAAATCATCAAATAACCCTCAATCACCTTTGAGCATATTAGAACAGATTAAAAGGCCAATATCACAAAAAGATCAAGTCCTGAGAGTTTGATGTTGGTGATCTAGTCCTAAAAGAGAATTAAAAAAATATCAATGTAGATAGGGATAAGAAGGGAAAATTTAAATCTAGTTGGCTCATGCCTTATATAATAGTTTCTAAGTTTAGATTTGGAACCTACAAGTTGGCTATGTTAGATGGTGAATAGCTTTATGATCCAATGAATTTAATGCATTTAAAAAATTTATATACTTGATAAGTTCTAATTTACCTTGGTATATGGGTCCCCACACTTTGGGGCATATCCTTTTCCATTCCATCCTCCTCTTCCCATTATGTTCCATTTTCTCATCCCTAACTCTAGGCTTAAAAAGTGGGAATCCATTATAGGATTTATACAACAACAAGAGACATATGTTTATGATAGGAGACAAGTAATTTCTTATTATGTGAAGGAAATGTTTGTTAGGGATTCCTATGGAGTATCTTTATCCATATTCATATTATATATATATATATATATATATATATATATATATATATATATATATATATATATATATATATATATATATATATATATGTATATATATATATATAGTCACATCCTTATATTTATCCTTCATTCTATCACCCCATTACATCCTCTTTGATGAGTGTGTCTCCTCTTTGCCTAGAGTTAATCCTATCTTCATTTGTCTCTTGTTGTCCCAAAATCATGGTCCACACCTTCCCACTAACTTTATCACTATGGAATGGTCAAAATATATTTTAAATCATGGTTTTGTATTCACTATGATACTAAATCTCAATTGATTATCTTCACCCCCATATACGATTGATTTTGAATTCATTTGGGTCCTTGTTTCAATCTAGTACTATTGGGCATAATATACCCCATATATATATCTCATTCTCATCATTAAGACCATTTTCCATAATCACCTTATTATAAACTTGTATATCCCTTTTTTATCCCTATCTTTAGTATGTTTATCTTGTGTGTATATATAAATGTGCGTGTGTTTTGAATAGGTGTGGGTGTTTGATTAATCATTTAGCTTTCTACATATTAATTAGAATATATTTTTTATTTTAATAGTATTTTTATCATTTTTTATATATTTTATATTGTTAAATTTTATGGGAATAAGGATGGTATAGGTGACTCCTGAACTTGTTTCGAGCAAAGTCACTTCAACAATAGAGTTCCCCCACACACCCTGATTAGATGTACCTTTGACTTCTCTCATGTCATTAACACACAATTATTCATCGATGCAATATTAAAATGGATTACATAAATTCTCAATGTCTTAAAAATTAGCACCCAATCCCATTCAACCCCCTATCTTATTAATTATCCCATCCAACCCTCGTCCATCTTAACCTAACTCACATAATCTACAACCCCTTTCCTAACTCCCAACACATAAATTAACCTATCTAAACACTCCTAATTAACCCTAAATCATTATAACCTGACTAACATCATCTACTTCCCTAACTATCTTCCCTAACCATTTCTAATCCCCCACACTTAAACCATTTTTCCACCCACAAAAACATCAAAACTTGTGATTTTTCTCTAACCAATGATCTTGTCAATCACACTCAATGAGTCTTGTGATTTTTCATAACCATGACTCTACTCCCATGATTATGATAAATTTTAAATCCCTAAACTATAATGTTATAGTAACTCAAGTTGAAACTTGCAATATTACAACACCATAATTTTATAGTTATGGTATTATAATATCACAACTTACATAACAACATCACAAGTCACAAGTGAAATAATGGGATTGAGGGCACTTCCCTCAGTCACAATATTGCACCCATGGTGCCTTTTCCATAATTACTAAGAAATAAATGCCAAATTTCATAAAATTTTGACAAAATCATAATATAGGGGTTCATAACTCATCGATGGTCCAACATCCTTGGGTCTCTAGAATTCCTAGACTCTCTCACTGTAGTGTGAAGCTTGGGGGATCTAGTCCATGTTTTTAGATCAAAGGATTTTTTCACCAAGTTTAAAAGTTAAAATTAATCTCTTTTCACTCTTTTTTCCTATTTGATCCCCTTTTTTACCTCCCATCACCCCTTCACCTTGTTGATGCAGTGGATTGCACCCAGGGTAGGATGCCTAGCTCTCGCCCTTCCACACACAACAATGGAAACTCCCCTCTTGCCTGTGGGACCAGTGAAGCTGGAGGGGAGAGTCTCTAGATAAGGTCTAGTTACCTCTAATGTATCCTTTAGGCCCTAGTTTATCCTACTAATAACAAATAAAATGAAAAAAGGGGGGGATGAAAAGGGAGAGAAAGATGCTGAAAATAGAACCTAAGCCTAAAAAAGAAAAGGTGATACCCCAGAAAAGTGATGACCCACATAGCCCGAATATACACTTTTCACCAGGAAGAAACACCCATCCACTTCATCTAAAGTTGGAAGCTCTTTTGTAATAGTTAGCTAGGGGTCTATGAAAACACAGGGAGGAAGAAACTACCAAAGGCATCCTCAAACACACTTATGGTAGCTTATCATAGGCACATATATTCTTCCTATAGACACTTATGGCAGACCTACAGAAAGGAGACTTCACAATGCACTAGACATGTTGTAATCGATCTAGGAAAAGCATGAAAGACAATGACTTAACACAAAATAAGAACATAGACATATACTCTAAAGTGCAATTCTAGATAGAGGTAAAAATGCTAAGTCCTGATTCAAGGTAAAATCTGGCAGCTCTGCCTTACAAGTCTGAGAGATTTTTGAGTAGAGTTTTTCCATAAGGTTAAGAGAGTATATCTATCTCAAATGAGAAATTTTACAATATATAGAAAGAGGAAGAGAACTTGGCACTTTTTGGGAAAGATTTTGGCACTCTTTTTTGCAAACTGGCCCATGTGCACTCTGAGCCTTGGGAAGAGGGAGTTGTTTAATTGTCAGTTCCTACTTTGACTTTGGCATTCCACATTAATGTGAAAAACATTTTCATGCTTATTTTCTACAAATAGACTGATCTCTTCCTACAAATAGACTATGATTTGTCCCCTCATAAATGTTAAATAGAGAAAGCAGGCCACACTACTCACTATTTGCATCATTTGATGACCATCTAGCAATAACTCACCTCTCCTCACCACTTGGATTGCTTTTTCTTTTCCTGCACTTCATCTTCTTCCTTGCCTTTTCTCTTCCTGGCTCTTCAACCCTCGAGGGCTATCTTCTGGTAGGTCACTACATTCCTTGGGCTCTCACTACTTACCCTAGCCATTTTCCATTGATTCTAGTGAGTGACACGTGGCACATTCTATTATAAAATGGGTAGGACATGTGGCAGCATCCACTTGACTTATGGAAGCTTTAGGCACCCTTTGAAAGTCCTATAGAAGAGGAAATGTGTTAGCTTCTACTTTCTTTAGAAATTAATCCAAGGCCCACCATAGTTCTCATAGGATAAAAGAGAGAGACCATGGAGGCTGACACTTATCGGCTTCCACTGAGCCTTGCAGGGGACACATGGCACATTTTGATACTCCTAAAAAAGCATGTCAAAGCCTTCCATAGTTTCCACTTGGCACCTTTTGCACTCTGGATTTCTTGTTGTAAAATTTGACGTTTGCAGGCCCATCATAGCTTGAAAACCAATGGCTAGTCTATCTTCTTAAAGTTGATGGCTTTCGAGACGTCACTGTCCTTGGAAAATTCCTTTGGCTTCCTGCTTCGGGTTTTCTTCTTTGCAAGATTTTCCTTTAGACAATTTTCACATAGACAAAAAGTCCATGAGAATTGTCTTGATTACTTTGATTTCTTCAAAATTTTCCCTGGGTCCTTTTCTTTGGAATGACAGCCTTCCTCCAAATTCCTTCAAAATTTTTGTCTGAAGGAATTCCTTTAGACAAAAAGTCTGAAAGAATTCAAAGCCTTACACAAAATTTTGAAAAACTTACCCTTTGTGGCTTTCTTTCCTTGTGGCCCTTTTGAAGTGCTCCCTGCCCTCTATAAGGGCTCTTGAACCCAGAAACTACCCTCTATAAGGGCACTTGTCCTTTAGCTTTGGGGTGCTCCTTTGAACCAAGCTATTGAACTGATCAATTGAACCAAAAATGGTTCAATAGTTCAATACTGTGTGCCACTCCTTATTGAACCAAGCCATTGAACCATTCACTTGAACCAACCATTGAACCAATCCATTGAACCAGTTCAATGGTTTAAGTGTTTATTGAGCCAAAGCTTTGAATCGAGCATTAAATCAACCATTAAACCCTTCAATTAAACCAAAGTGATGAACCAAGGTGTTGAACTAAAACTATTAAACTTGGCTATTGAACCAAAGCGATGAACCAAGGCTGGTGAACTAAAACTATTGAACTCAGATGATGAACCAAGGCTGATGAACTTGAGCTTTATACCAAAATGTTAAACTCCACCATTGAACTAAAGTGTTGAACTTTGTTGAAGCATTGAACCAACTGAATAGAACCGAGCCAATGAACTTAGGTGTTGAACCAAGGCATTGAATCAGTTTAATGGTTCAAAAATGATAACCTTCCTTGTGAATTTATAGACAAGAGTCTGAAGAAGTTTTACTACTGAGTTCATAGAAATCCAAGCTCTGTAGAGTCTGTAGAAATGGACCTATAAACTCTATAAAAAATCTGTAGAGTCTGTAAAAATTACAAGACTTGTGTAAAATCAAAAGTACTTGCTCAGAATAGCATTAAAAGAAGGGGGACCAATTTTTTGGCCTGTTGGGCAAAAAATGGTCAACAAATTGGTGACTCCTAGGGGAAGCATGCCTACTATGCTTAGAGACCATTTGCATTGTAGTCCATTGGGCATGGAGTCAAAATGCAGCTTTGAAGAAAGGTTAGCAACAACCCAAAAGATCCAAGAATAAAACATGAAGCGTTTTACTCCAGACACAAGTGAAAGCACACACAAGACTAAAAACACTACTTGTGCAAACTGCACTTAGGGAAAGTAGGAAAAGAAACTGAAAGAAAACTACTATGTACAACTAACCAAGAAAAATTGCCTCCCTCCTAGATCAAAGGAAAAACTTCTTAAGTCCCCTCCCTAGCAAGGAAACTTATGGTGCCAAATAAGTGCGTAAATGAAAAGGAGATTTGGTGACTTGCTCCTCTTGCCTGTCACCTGGATTGGCTTGCATCTAAGTGGATCAGATTCAAATATGATTCTGACATATATGTACTCTTCTTGTCCTTGGAAGCTTGTTGAATTTTGGTCCTTCATGATAGTGAATTTCACCAAGAAATCAATGGCTGTTAGCTCATCACCATAAGCCCTTTGATATGTATAGCTCCCTTATAGTGCATCATGGTCTGACCCATTTCCTTCTGCTTCATTGAAAACTTTGTTAGACTCAACCTCTGCTTCTTCTTGGCCTTCTTGAAGAAGGGTGACTATGGTGATGTCTAAAATGGAATCACAAATTGATTTCTCATCCCACTAAACATCACCTCTCTGCTCAAAACTTTCTTCTTCAAGGCATTCCTTAAGGAAGATAGACCTCTCCTTTTCCTCCTCAAAGATTAGGATCTCTAGATTTTCAAAGATATTCTCCTGATCCTCCTCCAACTTAGGCTCTTTGGTGTAGTCATCCTCCTCATCTAAGCAACAGGGAAGTTCATCAAAAAAAGGAGGGAGCTCCTCATGCTTATGCTCCTCCTCATATTGCTAGAACATCCACATGTATGCATGCCTAGTGTCTTCTTCATTGCTGATGAGGTCTTCAAAAGGATCATAAATGATGATTGCTTCTTCATCATCACTCATGATAGCCTCCTAAAGAGCTGTAAATTGGATCTTTTCTTCCTCACTCACCTCCTACAGAATAGGTCCTCCTTGAGAAGGGATGAAGTGGGAAAACTGTGTAGAAGAAGAGGCAGTCCTTGAGCTAGAATAAAATGATTCTCCTCCTTCCATTTGGCTAGTACTTCATCAATATCAGGTTTAGCCTAATAGCTCTCTTAGAAGTGTGTAGATGGGGTGTGTTCAGACATGGAATGTGCCATTGGGTCTAAACCATCCATCACACATTGGCTGAGGAATCCCTCTCTAGATTCCAACTCTACAATTCTCCTAGCTATGTTTTCTTGGAAAAACCTTTCTTGGAGATCATAAGAATCATGGGTAGGAGCAACTTTATCTTTTTTAAGATCTTGAGCAAAACCTTTCTTTTCCTCTTTCCTGCCCCATGATTCCACTATTTCCCCCCAGGTTAGGAGGTTGCCATCAGGGTGAAAGATCTCAGAATTAGAATTTTCCCTTTTGGTTGAAGGGCAACTAGGAGGGCTACTTAAGGGGATTGCATGAATTTTTTGATCTTGATCATGGTAATATGAAGGAATACAAGGCCCATGATTCTATGTAAAGGAATTATACATACAAAAATGTGATTTATGATGGCACCCGGCTACTTAACTAGCTGATTCAACTTAGAGTCACCATTGGTGTTGATGTAAAAGCCTCTAAAGGCTGGTTGGTTAAAGAACACACCAAAAATTCTTTAACTCTTTGGACAAAACTTGTCCTAGTTGGTCCCACTGGGTGTGGCAAAAACTATTGACTCAGTGGATTGCACTTAGGGCAAGATGCCTAGCTCCCACCCTTCCACACACAATAATGGAAACTCCCTTCTTGCATGTGGGACCAGTGAAGCAAGAGGGGAGAGTCTCTAGATAAGGGCAAGCTCCCTCTGATGTATCCTTTAGGCCCTAGTTTCTCCTATTTATAACAAATAAAATGAAAAAATGGGGGATGAAAAGGGGGAGAGAGATGTTGAAAATAGAACCTAAGCCTAAAAATGAAAAGGTGATACACCAGAAAAGTGATGACCCACCCAGCCCAAATATACACTTTTCATTAGGAAGAAACACCCATACACTTCATCTAAAGTGGGAAGCTCTTCTGTAATAGTTAGCTAGGGGTCCATGAAAACATAAGGAGGAAGAAACTAGCAGAGGCATCTTCAGACACACTTATGGCAACTTATTCACAGGTACCTATATTCTTCCTATACACACTTCTGGCAGACCTACAAAAAGGAGACTTCACAATGGACTAGACATGTTGTAATTGATCTATGAAAAGCATGAAAGACAATGAATCAACACAAAATAATAACACATACATATACTTTAAAGTGTAATTCTAGATAGAGGTAAAAATGCTAAGTCCTGATTCAAGGTAAAATCTAGCAGCTTTGCCTTACAAGCCTGAGAGATTTTTGGGTAGAGTTTTGCCTTAAGGCTAAGAGAGTGGATCCATCTCAAATGAGAAATTTTATAATATATAAAAAGAGGAAGATAACTTGGCACTTTTTTGGAAAGATTTTGGCACTCTTTTTTGCAAGCTGGCCCATGTGCGCTCTGAGCCTTGGGAAGAGGGAGCCATTTAATTGTTGATTCCTACTTTGACTTTGGCATTCCACATTAATGTGAAAAACATGGCCATGATTATTTTCTAAAAATAGACTACTCTCTTCCTACAAATAGACTACAGTTTGTCCCCTCATAAATGCCAAATGGAGAAAGTAGGCCGCATTGCTCACTATTTGCATCATTTGATGACCATCTAGTAATAACTCACCTCTCCTTGCCACTTGGACTACTTTGTCTTTTCCTACACTTCATCTTCCTCCTTGCCTTATCTCTTCCTGGCTCCTTTAGCCCTTGAGGGCTATCTTCTAGTGGGTCACTGCATTCTTTGGGCTCTCGCTACTTGCCCTGGCCATTTTTTGTCAATTCTAGTGAGTGACACGTGGCATGTTCTATTGTAAAATGGGCAAGACATGTGGCAACATCCACTTGACTCATGGAATCTTTAGGCACCCTTTGAAAGTCCTATGGAAGAGTACATGTGTTAGCTTCCACTTTCTTTAGCAATTCATTTGAGGCCCACCACAGTTCTCATGAGACAAAAGAGAGAGACCGCAGAGGCTGACACTTTTTAGCTTTCACTGAGCCTTGCAAAGGACATGCAGCACATTCCACTACTCCTAAAAAATCATGTCAAAGCCTTCTGTGGTTGCCACTTGGCACCTTCTGTGCTCTGGATTTCCTGTTGTAAAATTTGATGTTCACAGGCCTGTCATAGTTTGAAAACCAATGACTAGTCTATCTTCTTAAATTTGATGGCTTTCGAGACATCACCATCCTTGGCAAATTCCTTCAGCCTCCTACTTTGGCTTTTCTTCTTTGCAGGCTTTTCCTTTGGACAATTTTCTTGTAGACAAAAAGTCTGTGAGAATTGTCTCAGTTGCTTTGATTTCTTCAGAATTTTCCTCGGGTCCTTTTCTTTGGAATGGCAGCCTTCCTCTGAATTCCTTTAGACTTTTTGTTTGAAGGAATTCCTTTGGACAAAAATTATGAAAGAATTCAAATCCTTAAACAAAATTTTGAAAAACTTACCCTTTGTGGCTTTCTTTCCTTGTGGCCCTTTTGAAGTCCTCCCTACCCTCTGCAAGGGCTCTTGAACCCAAAAATTGCCCTCTGCAAGGGCACTTGTCCTTTGGCTTTGGGGTGCTCCTTTGAACCAAGCCATTAAACTAACCGATTGAACCAAAAATGGTTCAACAGTTCAATGGTTCAATACTATGCGCCACTCCTTATTGAACCAAACTATTGAACCATTCACTTGAACCAACCATTAAACCAATCCATTGAACTGATTCTATGGTTCAAGCATTTTTTGAACTGAAGATTTGAACTGAGCTCATTAAACCAACCATTGAACCCTTTGATTGAACCAAAGTGATGAACTAAGGTGTTGAACTAAAACTGTTGAACTCAGCTATTGAACCAAAGTGATGAACCAAGGCTGATGAACTGAAACTATTAAACTTAGATGATGAACCAAGGCTAATGAACTTGAGCTTTGAACCAAAACATTGAACTCCACCATTGAACCAAAGCATTGAACTTTGTCAAAGTGTTAAACCAACTAAATATAACCAAGGCTAATGAACTTGAGCTTTGAACCAAAACATTGAACTCCACCGTTGAACCAAAGCATTGAACTTTGTCGAAGCATTGAACCAACTGAATAGAACCAAGCCTTTGAATCGAGTTGATGAACTTAGGCGTTGAACCAAGGCATTAAACCAATTTAATGGTTCAAAAATGCTAACCTTCCTTGTGAATTTCTAGACAAGAGTCCAAAGAAGTTTTATTGCTAAGTCCATAGAAATTGCAAGACTCGTGCAAAATCAAAAGTACTGGCTCAGAATAGCATAAAAAGAAGGAGGACCAATTTTTGGCCTGTTGGGCAAAAAATGGTCAACACACCCCTAGCACCCTTTTTTCTCTTATCCTACCACATCTAAATCCCATCAACTTAATAAATTACCTTTATTTATCATTAATTATCATTCATAAGCTATATAGGGCATGGATTTTCCATTTCCCCATTGACCAAACTAATCTTGAACCATAACTACATCAGCTTGAGGTCTCCTAAGACTATGTAGGCAACACATAGCTATGATTTTGTACCTAAGGCTAGCTTGACCACTATTAACCCCTCATTCCTATCCCATCACTAGATTAATCACTCAATAATCACACATCATTTTAAGCTATGAATCTTATGTAAAGTGGCTCTTTATCTTTAATTAACTCATCTAGTCTTCATTACAAATTTTCAAGCCTTCCCTGGTATGTGTCCTTACTACAAGAATTATCACTGGCTTATATCCATCTCATCTCTTTACTTCCTGGATAATATCTCCATCTTGGGAGTTTATTCTTATCAATAAAACTCCTTTCTAAACATGAGTCATTTGTCTACAACCCATCTCTCAACACTGAGCTAGTTTATACATGTGTCTCTAAACTTGGGACATCTTAATCATATCTATGTCATTACTTGGGGCATCCTAACCCCATTTTATCATCCTAGTCTCATCCCACCCTCGAGAATTATGTTCGAATGACCATTTGGGTCAATTCTCCCAGTCTGCTCCCTTGAGGGGGAATCATATCTACTAACATTGTCTAACACTACTCCCACACATGATTATGGTTTTTATTTGAAATATCATTACTCCTTTCATCTTGTCCACCCATAATTACCTTTCAAATAGGGGCAAAATATATGCACCTAAATTTTCTCACCCTAATAATTCTACTAATTCTACTAATTTAACCTATAACTATATTTCCTAGCTAATTATCCTAATCCCTACATCAAAATTCTCACATCCCATAAACCTTATTCTATCCCCAAAAATAATTAATTACCTTCATTAGTATTCTAACTAGATGTACTTACTTACTAACTTACCCATTAACCCACTTGACAATTTAAAAATACTTTTTATCCTAAATACCAATCTACCACCCTACTAACTAGCTATTCTTACACCCCTAATCCCTATGGAGATTTCTATAATTAGAGGATTCTATAAATCTTCTCTAATTTATTCATTTTTCCTCTAGAATTCTCTTATCTAAATATTTCCAAAGAATTAAAAATTCCTTAGAAATATCCTAGTCATTGATCTCAATGCCTCAAAATTAAATTTGAGCCATTACTTCTTCCCACCATTTCTTATATAACCAATCCAATCCCTCCATGAGAACTAAATTTAAAATGTTATAGACTTGAAGCCATCTTGATATCTTGTAGCCATAATCATCTCTTTTCATCTATATATCCTTATCAAAGACATTATCCAACCAAGAAGTCCATTGAAGCCATTAGTAAGCATAATCAAGCAATCCAACATTCAACATATTTTGCATCTAAAATTTGTTTGGAAATCTTGGAGTGGAGCTACAAGAGGTAAAATTATGGTAATAAATCTCATTACAAGCATCTGATTATCTCTTTATCCTCTATATTTGATGTTGTTTAGGTTTTGGGTTTTATTTCTAAAATAGTAATATTGAAAGAATCCAAAATTTAGGCTACAATATATATACTAGTAATGGTTAGATAAATAAAACTACCAACAAGATGTTTGTAAAGAGGGGTTAGATTTATCACATAGTTTTTGGATCATGCTTTAACAAAACCTTCAATAGGAGTATATGTAAGCTTGAAATCAATCATGTTAAATTTAACAAGCAGGTTATGTGATGCACATACAATAAATTCACTAATAATTTGATACTAAGTTAACCAAACATTACATATCTTATTAGGAATCATTCATATTATAATTTGAGTCATGAAAATTTCTTCTTCCTTTTAAATTTGATACAAGTTTGCTTTTTATACTAAACTAACAAAAAAATGGTTTAGAAATAAAACTTTTTAATATTCTTTAAACTTTATTTTTTAATAAAAATAATATTCTAGTGAATAAACAACACTATCCACTTAGTTGATTGCAAAATAATTCAAAAAACACAAATATCCACAATAAGGGTAAAAGTCACAAGTGTCACAAAGATAACTTATACACTAAAAGTAATATTCTTTATTTAGGTTAAATGGGGGATTTTTTTGGACTAGGGTCCCCAAACCCTAGGATAAGTTCAAGTACAAAAGAAATTTTAGGCTATCCAATCCAAAGATAAAAATAAGGACCAACACCATCCAGAAACATCTACAAAATAGCCCCAATATAGCCAGATAAGAACAAAAACACTAATCAAATTATAGGATTCTAGACACATCTTCCCAGCATGACTTCATGTTCTTGAGATTCATGTCTATTTACATCACTAAACTTTCATGATCTACTATGTGTTGAGCATTGCTACTCTACCCCTTTTTACCCTTACCTTTACCAACATAGTTGGGTTCAAATAATTCTCTGAGATGTGCCCTAAGATTTTCAACATTTTGAATACCTTCATATATTGTAACCTTGTTATAATTTACCAAAAAACTTATCTTATTCCATAGAATATCATTAGCATGTTCTAATAACTACACTATAAAATTTAGACCTTGAATATGGTTATCTCCTTCCTAACTGCCAAGGTTTGAGACATTTTAGCATTTTCATATTAAAGCACATTCATATTTCCCTTCAAATCAGTAATCTCATGCATAAATCACCTCATTATGGATTTATAGAGATCAATTTCTTACATGATTCTGTCTTCATTCTCCTTGCCTTTGAGTGAATCCACAATATTATTAAACGCCATGTTTTAGTCCTTTTGGTTCTGTGTTGTCCCCGCTTTCTATGGAGCTATAGTCTCCCCAGTCTCTTTCTATTTATTAGTAGCTATCTAAACTTGATCCTACTCTCTTTCCTTCTCTCCCTCTTTTCTATTCTCTTCCATCTCCTCACTATCTCTATACACATCAATGATTGTCTCATCACCCCTCTTATTTGGCACCTCTTATAAGCCATTTCCCCCTTGGTTTCCTTATTTTTCTTTATTGTGTTCTAAATTTTTTGACACACTTCTGAGTCTCTTTTTAAATTTGTCTTGATCCTTTTCAATATTTTTCCCCTTCTTGACATTATCCTTCTCAACAAAAAATTTCTTACTCCCTGAAATCTTGCTTGGTCTACCTGGATATTTGACCTAAACTTTTTTAATATTTCTAATATCTAATAGCCCCTCCTCAGGGTTTTGTTTCTAGTTTTGAGAGTTGTCAAGAATAATTTGATTCATGCCTTTAAATTAATTAAAAATAATTAAAATTACCCCCTCATGCCTTGGAGTGAAATAATTTCCATTCTTGAATTTTAGTATAGAAGTATCCATAGATTTGAGAATAAAGAAAGGAAGATTAAAAGACAACCCATGCCTAAAATAATTTAGCATTCTGAACATAGACCATATCACCACATTATATCTACCTTCTAAGGTAATTTACTATATTAAATAAAATGATACCTCATCAAATGGTCTAGGAAGTGATTCTTGATCAAAGTCATTGTGTAGTTTTACTAACTTCTCACTGTCTTCCATAAAAACATCTTTATCCAATTTGAATTCTCTTGGAGTGTAGTAGCTCTTAGTCTCCTCAATTATCAAGCTAGTCACATGAGAGATAAGTTCCTCTATGATGTTAAGAATGAATCCATAAATGGTCATAGTCCTATCCTCCCAAGCCTTTGTAAACAAAATAGAGAGATTTTATCAAAACCTTCAATTCTTTCCATAAAGCTTGTGAAACCACCTTCCTACAAAGAAGTCAAAAATCTTTCATTTTTTCTAAATTCTAGTTGAATTTTAAGTTTGATACTATTTAGAAAAACCATTTTTTTCCTCTTGTCTTCACTCTAGTTACATCTGCCATCATTGTTCTCCTAGATGGTCCAAAAAGAGTAGCAACAATGTAATGTGTTTTGTCCATCTTCAAGATGCTTTGCCCCTTATATATGTTTCTCCTTTGAACCCCTATACACTAAAATTCATATTACAAAGCTTAAAATCAAATAAAATCCCATCCCATTGTGTTTGAAATGTGTAAAAACCTAAAGATCGATTGGTCACATGACCATCTTTAACAAAAAATATGATAAGTTAAAGGTGTCAAAAGTGTTGAAAGTGTTACAAGCTTTACACGTGAGATTTTACACAGCTAATAACCAAAATTTTTAATTAATTATTTTAAAATAAATTAAATTAATTTTGATTAAAAAAATATATTGGGATTGAGATTTGTTTTAAGGACCTTAGATCTACAAGTGTTTTCACATGTTATCTTCCCTTTGTCCAATACAAGACTTCATATGCAAGCTACATGATTTAAAACATATTTAATTAATTCTTATTATTTTTTAAGTCAAAATATTACTTGCATGTAAAATAAATATATCCTGATTGTATAAAGAAAAAATAAATAATTTTTTTTAATATTTTTGGAAAATACAAGTCAACACACATGGGCCCACCATGTGCTTGCATGGAAAATTGGCTAATTATTAAATCAAATATTTAATAAATAATTTATTAAAAAACTATTACTAACCATTAAAAATATGCAACAACATATATAGAGTAGAGGAATAGCATAGGTGGAGGAGATGGAAGCATGGAATGAACTTATGGTAACCATTTTTAAAGATTTAAAGCTTGAAACCACCTTGAAACTACCCTGCAAAGCATCTAGAAGACTTAGATCTGGGTTTTATTGACTATGATCTTTAAATGTTTTTGTTTCTATGGCACATTATGGTACCTAAGTAGATGTAAAAAATTGAAACACTTCTATACTCCTCCAAATGACATTTGTAATAGCTTTAGAAGGCCTCAAAACTGATCAAATACATTTTATAGATTTGAAAAAGATTGAGAAATGTAAAATATGAATTTTTTTTGTTATGGAGGTCATACCAGGCTATACAAGGGTGTCAATGGAGGTTGAATAAAAATATAACAAGCTTAGATAGGGGTTTATAGGGTCTAAAAGTAGTTGGGAGGCTTAAGGACTGATAATAAATCATTCAAAGATTAAATCTAGTGAGTAGAGGATCCGAGAAAAAAATTGGAATGTTCTCTTCTAGGGGCCATACAAAGCCATACAAGCAAGCTTGAGAAGATAGAGAAAAATCAAAATCAGCTACAGGGGTCTAAATCAAGCAAAGTAAAGGTCAAAAATGCTTGTAAATGGTAAAACTAAGTAGTTTAAATGACTAGAATAGAGATTAAAAACCTGAAACAAATTTTTTACTCATTTTTAGCTTTCTTATGCTATAAAATGGCACCCCAGGCTGAATTGGAACTTTTATATATTCAACTGGTAGCTTCAGAGACTTCTGTAAGAGTGTTATCAAGACAAAAAATAGAGTTCTAGCATTTAGAAATGAATTTTAAGATGTAAAAACATAAAAAATAAAATTATTACTAATTTTTATGAGATTTAGGCCTTCAACTTAAAATTGATTCTATTTGCTTAGATATACAATTTGAATGATTGTAGTACATAGATCACACTCTTACTGAAGAATAAATTTCAAAAAACTTTGAAAAAAATACCATGTCTTAAAATGGATGAAATTTGGCTTGAACACAAGCCCAAAACCCAAATCTATGACCTTGTTTCTTGATCAACACTTCACAAGCTTTGATACCATGATAAATTAAGCAAAATAATGCATACCAATTATGAATCTAGATATGAGATCAAGAGTAAAGGCATACATGAAACCAACACAATAAATACATTATAAAACTCCAAGAGGTAAAAAAACCCACAAAGATTATTCATATTATGAAAAGATCACAGTACCCAATAGAGTCTTTTTTCCCCTCACTTCTTCTTGATAAATCTTCACATAACTTGGAAATGTGTTCTCCACATTTACTCATTTGTCTCAACTCTCCTTTTTTCATTACATCTTACAATATAAACTCTTCATTATATAGGCAAGGTTATCTAACCATTATAATGTGACCTTTTCCAACCACCACATTAATGTGTCTAACCTCTCAAAAGGTCATTTAATATATTTTACTATTTATTTACATGAGTATAAACTCATGATAGATAATAAAATATATTATTATTTAACCAAAGTAAGTTAATGTATTAAGGGTACATAATTAACACCACTTAACCATTAATTGTTCCAATAATTAGCTAATATCCTCTAAGATGTGGACCTCTAACAAATTCATTTGTCTTTAAAAATGCCTTCATTCCTTGCCTTCTATATTCCACAAAAATGGGGTAAGGTTAGGTACCATAATAAGGCCAAGGATGGAAGCTTCCAAGGTGGCTTCCATTACTTAATGAGGTTTAACATTGAATTTAGTTTAAAACAATCATTTTTAAAATTATGGATAAGGATATATGGGGTTTTGGATGTAAAAGAACAATCCATAAAAATATTACTAACAGTTTCCTCATTTCATTTGCACATAATACACCTATTTGGGATAGGTAACCCTCTCTTGGAAAATTTATCGATATAAAGGGTTTTTTATAAGAAAATAAACAAAGTAAAATGTTAAAATTTTGGATGTGGTTCCTAATCCATAAATGCTTCTAATAATGATTGTCCTCCTCAAAGTTTGACTCCACCAGATAACTAGATTTAACAAATAATTCTTCACTAACATTGATAGTCTACACAATATCATCCTTCTAAGTTCAAGTTCGTCTTTCTAGGATCAAAAATAATAAATTTTCCTATGGCATTCCCAATATCCACAAAGATTCCATCCTTATAGTATTTAGCATGTAGAGCATAAATCCTAATCCATACTTTTTAAAAGCCTTCTTTCATCACCTTCATTTGAAATTTTTATTCTATGGCTAAACTAAAATTTTATTATTATTAAAAAATCAAGTTTTTAACTAATCAAAAATATTTTATCTTCTACTCTTGAGAATCTAACTAAGAAAAACCTCAAGGAAGGAAAGTAAAAAACTCAAGACTACCCTAAGCCACATCCTAACCAATCAATCCTTTAAAATATTTAGTTATATCCTTCCTTAATAATACTTCCAATAATCCAATTATAAATCATGGTCTCCATAAAATCATTCACCTTTTTCTCATCTATCTTTATTTTCATCATTATACCTAGAAGATAGAGAAGTACTTAAATACCTCTTGGCCTAGAACCATAAATTTGATTACACAAATGATCAAAATATTTAGCATTCCTTGATTATTATGGGATTATATTGGCCTCCAAGTATGGGAAATGAGTGATGTGGTTCTTATCCACATCCCTTTTACCCAAAGGATCTCTATTCACCCTAAAAGAAAGGTCATGATCTCTTGACAATGGTCCATCACATTGTTTAACCTAGTGAGCTAAAATTTTATGAGACCTAACACCTTGATATATTATATTATCATCCATTATGGTGGAGAATAGTTATGATTTTCATTCATGTCTTTTTGACCCAAAAGAACTCTATTTTCCCCAAAAACAAGATAGGAACATAGATATTTTTTCCTAGAAGTATCTAAGTCTTTCCTTCCATTTATCTTACCCATCTTGAAAAAATCCTTGTTAATAACAACCTCTCAAGAAAGTGGTGTCACCTTATCATTTTCCTTATATATGTAAGGACATACATCTTGATCGCCCATACAACTTTGAATCTTCCAACTTCTTTCTGGTCAACTAGATTGTTATCTCTTTTTTTGACAAGAATCATCTTCATTATATCTAGGTTTTGTTTGTATTCTCATCTATATTTCTCAAAGGATTATTTTTATTTCATAAGGGGTAGTAAAAAATATTATTTCATGTTCTCAAGACTTTCTACTTCCCAAAGGAATTCATCCTTTTTAATGGGTCTACAAAAATAATCACATAAACCTTTCTTTCTTCCCTTAATTCCTTATAATATTTATTCTTCTTAATTTTATTAAGGGAAGGATCATCCCTAAGATTTTTAAGTCCTAGTAAAACCTCTTTTCCATAATTTTCATTAATGAAACTTTGTTTCTTTTATCCATCCACCAAGGTAAAAGTCCCTCTAAATACCCAACATAGAGAGTCAAGTGTTTAAGGCTACTATCATGCCCTGGGTGATTTTGATGATGTGGATGTCCCTTAGTCATGGATGGTTAGCCAAAGAGATCACTAATATATATGTATGATTACTCAACATTGCAATATCACTATATATTTACTCTATAAATATGGGTAGATATTATGGCATTATATTTAATTTAATGATTCCCTATAATGTTTAGTCATTCAATAAAAAATAAACCTCTTTAAAAACTCTAAGAGAAATCTTAGGTCTTACATTAAGAGAGAGAATATATTCAAGATCCTAGAAACACCCTTCAAGCAATCTCAATTTTATTTTACAATTATATTGTCTACCAATGTTATTTTTTGTTAATTACTTACACTCCATCGTCAATCTATCCCTTTCCATCCTATACCTATCCAACATAACCCTCTCCTTAAGAGCTTATTACATTATTTTAAAATCCATTTGGGCCAAACCCATATTTTAATTTTAACATTCTTTTTACTCTTGATATTTTATAATAAATTTGACTTTAACCCAAAATTATATATCCTCTTCATAGTCAACTCATATTAATCCCCTTCTATCATATAGTTTTATCAAGGTACAGCTCTTAATTTTTCTCTCCTCCAAAATTATTATTTATCATGATAAATCCCAAATCTAAACACATAATCATCCTAGAATGTTTTGATAACCATGAAAAATAACTCCAATACTTTTACCACCCACCCATAACTTGCTTTTAACAACACTAATTTCCAATCATCTATCTAATTCATAACCACCAATTTCTTATCTAAACCTCCTTTCACTCCCTTGTCCTTAACCTCTATTACACCTAAATACACAACATCCCACATAGCTTGAAACACCACCATATGACCATATTCCTTCCCATTTTCAAAAACCAAACAAGCCTCATCATAAAATAAATCATTAACAACCTCCATGGTTTTTTCTACTAGTACCACATAAATTTTGGCTTTAACTTTTGAAGCACCCTTCACCAACTCAATGGTCCAAATATCTTTCCCCAACATAAATCTTAATTATATCCTCCAAACCCATATCCAACCCTCTTATCATATATTTGACCTCACTAACTCTTGAATCCTCTTCCATAGCTACTTTTACAGCATCTTTTGCATCTACTTTCACATATTATAGGGTTTGATACTCCAATTTAAACCCTCCAGATATTTTTATAAAGTTATAAAGAAAAAAATTAGGTGTCTCCATGTTGTAAATAAATCATAGTTATAAAAAATTAAATCATAAAAATTAAGAAAAAATTTATGTATGGGCAACAAAGATTTGTTACTTTCAACACACATTGGACAACTGACAACAAACCAAAAACATAATCAAAAGATCCATCCCATGATAATAATCCTCTATAACAAGTATACTTTATTAATTACTAATATTTTTATACTTTGATATGTTATAATTTTAGAGGCTACCCTTGGAGAAGAGAACCTAGGTTGGGGCCCAAATCTAGAGACAAGGATATAATTATTCTAATAGAAACATATGAATGTGATGAATGCAAGACAATAGATTTTGAAGGATACAAGACAATAATATTATTCAATAAGGAAACACAAAATGGAAAGGGGAATGGGGGAATAATGGTGCTAATAAAAGAATCTAGAGATTGGAAATATTATAATATAAAAAATATGAAAATAACCAACATATATGGATTATAATCATACAAATGACATAATTATTAACTTAGCTACTTGCTACTTTGCACCCAAAAATTATAAATTTTATAAGAGTCATAAAATAGACCATGAAGATCCATATTTTTCCTTAAATAGGGACATTTAATTATACAATCACCTAGGGAAAATATTACTAGTGGGAGACTTCAATATAAGGAGATCAAACAAACAAGCAAACATTCTAAAAAACATTAAGGACCTAGAAACCAATCCTTTATGGATATAAGAAGGATAAAATTAGTAATTAAATAGAGTTTTAAAATATTATTATGGGACTATCATACATTTTAGAGAAGCTTTATTAGGACTATGGAGCATATACAATTTGACCATCTCCATTGGTACGATTAAATGGAAAAAAATAGTGAATTACACTTGTAAAACCCCCAATGGACATACTATAATCAAATATGTTATATGTTTATAAAAAAATTTATCTATAATAAAAAAGTTAGAAGTATAAAATTATCTCATAGTGCTTAAATCAAATCACAATCTAATATATATAATTTCAAATATAAGGGGATAAGCGGCAAAATGAGCACACTTGGGCCAATAAAAATAAACCTCCAAATAAAGGGAATATCCTCTTGATAGATGAAAATAAACAAGCCTTCAGGGGGCTATTGAGTAGTGAATTACCATCTCTCTTTTTTAAGTGAAATACCACTATCAATAAGGTAAATTTACTGCACTAGGAAAGTATACCATTTGACAATGTAAAACAATACTTTCAAATCTATCATAATGGCTAAAAATAGTAAAAATGTAAAAGTGATTGATATTATGAGAAGTAAAAGAGTTTGGATAATCAAACATTTATGGACTCAATATTTTTAGAGTGTGGATCTGATATATGTAGCCATGTAGTTAACCCTATGAAAAATATGACTATGTGACTTTACAAAATAGGATTGACACCTACACCATTAGTTTCTTATGCAGTATCACTGTTGCTTTTTTTTGGCCTTTATTCCCATCTCAAAATTCCATTTTTTTCATGTGAAACTAACTATATATTTTAAATCTTAATGCCATTTTTTCACTAAATTTTGTATCTTCATGTATCTTCACTTTAAAAAAATTGATGGATAAAACTATCTAATTTTTCTTATTCAATGTGTTTGATGTAGCTTTTCGTAGGATGTTAAAATAAGATAAGGAAAGAATTAGTTGGATAGATAAACCAAAATTGTGTTTTAGCCATATATGTCACATGTTAGAATTAGACCTAACATATTTCATGTGTAGTTTAAATGGAGAATTGAAAAAATAAGATCTACCTTTCTTCCTAATTTTGAGATGAGACTATATACACATTTTATTAAGTTAATTTTGGAACAAGATGTGATGCAAGTTCATGGTCAAACATAAATCAATGTAGAGTGTGCCTAGACCTTGAGAATGAAGGACTAACAATATATTAGAAAATTATTAGAACCATAAGGGATATTTCTTAGATATTTGATGGATACACACTTGAGATCATAATTATCATAGATAAATTTTATATAAAATATTATCATAATTTTAATTAAAATGTATTGGTGTGCAAAATATCATAAAATAAAAGGGAGCAATTAAAAATGGATCCAAACACTGAATGGGTGTGACTATAGGTATAAGAGACCATAAAAATAAATAGGATAATATCAACAAGCCCATTTATCCTACCCAATATATTATTAGAGGGCCACCTTTTTATCCTATAGTTAGAAATAATCACTAATATAGAGGAGAGATAAAACAAGCTCATGAGCACAAAAAACATGAAAAAATAACAAATAAAATAAAATGAGATTATGAGACCACATAGAGAAGAAGAAGAAGGACAAATAAGTGCCAATAATTCACAAATTCAAGGTGATGATCAATATGCATAAAATAGTTCCAAAAACATTGTAAAAATAAGGATATTACAAAAAAATATTTTCTACATAATTCCCCTACTCTAATGTGTGTATGTGAGTGATGCATGCATGCATCAAAGTAAAATGATTCTTAATTAAAGTACTTATCTTGACTTACCATTGGAAGAGGAAGAGTAATCCTATATATCATACATCTATCCACACCTTTTTCCATTTTGTAAACTTTCCTTGCACTAAATTGAAATTAAAAATAACAAAGCAACAAATACACCTATTTTATATCCAACCATATGTTACTTTAATGTGAAAAACAATACACCTATTATGATTATTCCAATTTTAAACTTTTTTGACAAGTGATAAACATAGCTACCATTTCTTTAGGATTTTTTTGAACCCTCCTCATATTTCTTGATCAAGGAAGTAGATAATATTTTAATTTCATGGAGACTTTCACTTTGAAAGTACTCTAAAAAATGGTCATTCCTAAATTTCACTTGGAAGTACTCTAAAAATGGTAATTCCTAAATTTCACTTGGAAGTACTCTAAAAAATATCATGCCTAACTTTCATTTGAAAATGTACTAAAAATTATCATGTTTGAATTTCACTTGAAAGTACTTTGAAAAATTATCATGTTTAACTTTTTGTACATACTAAAATTTTATCTTTAGTATTTGATAATGGAAAGCTTTACATAGTTTACCATGCATGACTTAAACACCCAAATAAGGTCATAATTCACCATCCTCTCACACTTGCATGTTATATTATGTGCCAAGCCTACCATTTTATTGTTATACATCTATATGAATATCACTATCTATTTCAAACTTGTTAAATATCTTGCACAAACATCTCTAGACTCTCAAATCAGTCCACCAGTACACAGGTCACTTCTTACAATTATGATCATTATCACTAGTTAATAATGACCCACATTGTTCAAAACTGACCCTCTCTTAACAATGACTATTATGTAAATTCAAACCCATCCTTAGAGTCAGCTCATAATCTTGACATGTCAGTGGTGTCATGAATTATTCAAATAGATCCATATATAAAAAAATTAAGGTCTCATTTAAAAGGACCTAGCATTTATCTATGATATATCTATACACAATTGCATATTGATTGAATTTACCCTATTATTTCCAATTTTCACACCTATCACTAGATCAATCACAACCAAGTCTAAAACACACAAAATCCAAGTCAAATTAATCATTATCAAGTACTAAATCCAATCATTAGCTACATACACATAGTAAAGTAGCACAATTACAGTCAAACTAGGTAGTAGAACTATGTGTGGCTTGATTTCCCTCCTTGGAGTATTGGATACATAGGTAGTAAATTAGTTCTTGGAATAAACAAACTAGAGACATTCTTATCCCTAATATCCACTTCTAAAACATATTCAATGTCTGACAGTCAACCAAAAAATTTAAATATCATGATATCTTTAATAATTTCCATATTTAGCATATACCCTTATCAAAATAGAAGAATAAATTTTCAAACATTTAGATTAAGATGTATGATCAAATTTCATTTATAATGATTTGAATTCTATTTCAGAATTATATCTTAATTAGATTAATCTTCAACCATTATTATAAATTAAGGTTAAATATATTGGTGAACCCTTATACATATTGAATAATACAAAACCTTAGGTTTTCCCTTAGGTTTTCATCCTTACTAGGGTTTCATATTTTTTCCTTCGGATTTCATATTTAATTTATAATTTTATCCATACAAAATATAATTAATCTTTTCACTTTTGGCCCTAGACTTATACATTCTTTCATGATCACATCATATGTCATCCAAGAAAATTAGTTACCTTGTACTTATAAGATGAATTTTTATATTAACTGGGACCCATATAGAGCATAATAATATTCCTATTACTATAGCTACAATGGATATAGTGAGTGTTTTCTTTTTTTTTTATGATGCAATAATTTATGAATATATGAAAATAGATGATTATGTTTATATGCCTCCATTAAAACATGATGATCATGATAATCAAAATGAACGTAATGATAAATATAATTATATGTGCCAAGATATAATTAATCCCAATGAACTTATATCGGTAGATAGTGACCAAGTCAAAATCTTATCCAAATTTCATTAAAAACTCTATCCATGTCCTCAAAATCTAGGTAGATTTTTCCAATTGATCCTAGAATTTGAGCCCACACACCAAGATAAGATTACAACAGCCCAATTACCTAAATATTGTCCTTTTATCATTATTATACAATATTTTTTTATCTAAAACTTATGCACTAGGTATGCATACCACTACTAGTAGTAGTATTTCCATGCCTACACCTTTGGTAACTTATGTGGAATTTGCCCAAAGTTTTGGGGTAATACAAGGCCTTTAGTGTATTTTAATGCCTATTCCTACACTATTAACCTTCACCCCATCCATGATGACTATGCACACTCCATTTCTAACCTTAGCTAATATACATTCCTTTGAGCATTTTTTTACAACTTTACATACCAAGGTGTTGTAACTAGAGCAAGGTACATCAAGAGCTAACCATGCCATGGATTTGCATGCCTTACTCCATAACCCATTAAATACTAATAAATAATCCTACCTTTACCTATAGGATTCATATCTCCCAATCTCTCATTATATGAAGTTAAAGGTGATCTTAAGCAACATCTTAAATCATTTCGTGTAACTTGATTGGACTATGCATACAATGATAAGTTATTACTGATTTATTTCTAATAATTATTAAATAATATCTATTAAATGGTTCTATGATCTCCCTCTTCAATCCATAACAACATTTAACCCCCTTGTCTGACCAATTTCTAGTGCATTTTGCCATCAACATTGATTATAAGTTATCACATGCATAAATTGATAAGCTAAAGCATTGAACTTAGGAACCAGTTAATGATCGTGCTTAGATACAAGACCATGATAGATAATATGACCAATTTTATGGTTGATAATGAATTGAAAGATTTATTCAAATAATTTTTTGAAGTACCACTCCATGAATCAATCATATTTAAGTGATTCAAATTATTTTATGATTTGTGCCATATAATAATGGATAGAGAAGTAAAGATAATTGATTTGAAAAAACTTAAGTATACATCAACTCCTAAAATTACCTAAATAATTAATTTTTAAATAAAAAAATTATAAGGTCAAACCAAGTGATAACAATAGTGAGGTGAATAATACAATTAATGTAGTGTTATAACCTATGAACTTGTTACAATTGATAGCTCAATAGAAGATGTAGTTTTCATGATTACCATCACCTCCTCATGTCCTACTAAATAAATTGGTTGAGTGTAACCTTATCATAATCCTTCCTTTGCAATATCTCAATACAAGTAGACCAAGACTAAGGAACTATGACAATAATACATATTATGAGTATCATCAAATTGTGGGTCATTCAACAAATAGATGTTTCAAGATAAGACATAAGATACAAGACCTCGTAGATGACAACATTGTCTATTTATGCACATCTATATAATAATCTCAACTATGACACAATGGAAATCAAAAAGTGATCCCTATCCTATAATATGAGTTAACAAATACTAAGGACATTTTACAAACACATCATACATAAAACATGCATCCTCTTCTAGTGATATATGATCATACACTAGATACTATCATTGGTACAATAAATATTATTCCAACTTATAGCTCATGATTACATTTGATAATAGATACATATTTGAAGATAATTAATATTTTCACACATTATTCATACAAACCTTAGGAAAACCCAATATACAATGTTATGATTGATAATGGTTTAGTGAGAATTTAATCATGATGGTACTTCTCTAATGTATTATATTTACACAAAAATAATTAGAAGGTATAAATAAATTAGTACAATGATTATATGGATAAAGACATAGTAAATTTGGATGCATAGTATTACCTATTCAAATGGGATTAACCATATTAGCCGTGTCATTCCTAGTACTATAGAGTTACATGGTCTTCAAAATGTTGGTAGGACACCCATGGATGTAGAGACTTCATGAAATTCCATACATAATGCACTAATACCTAAAAAACACCTACTAAAATAGAGTGGTGATAGTTCTAGGAGTAAGGTATGTTTATACCCTACAATCACTGACATGTCCTCCTCTACCCACACCACCACTATAATTTTTTGATACACATGTTCAAGTTTAATTTTTAGAGATGGATGATACACACATTTAGGATCAGTATTTAGAGATGGTTAACACACCTATCTAGGATCAACATACAAATTTTATTGTTACACATATATGATATTAATCTATATAGCCAATTATTCCACATCAATTACATTAAAGAGTTACTCATAGACCATAGAGGGAACCATATTATACATCACATAATTATTTAGCACCATGAATAGTTCAACATGTTCCATAATGAGCATAAGGAGAAATACACCCTCCTACTACATTGTAGATACCATAGGGTCCTCGACCTTCTAGACCCATCCATCATATCTTGAGTTCCATGATAATTAAGCTTGATAGACATGTTATACCACGTCACTCTACATCAAATTATGACTCATCCCTAGTTGATACATCTCATATATGATATAATATACCTCTAAAACTTTATATAATAACTTCCCTTAGCCCTCCACTTAAGTGCATCATTTATTATATTTTTCAAGTTCAATTATTCCAAAAATAAAAAAACATCAACTAATCAAAAAATGTAGAAACATTCAAATATTAAAAAATTCTAAAATCAAGACCTAAGAATGACATGATGTCTAGTTTACATGTTAACATATGTTATTTATCAAAAAATTTATAGATGGAATATTATTTACATACACACATGCATTTCATAAAATATAAGTGTTTTACAAGACATATAGGTTACACATGGAGATACAAATGTTGGTTTTTCCTTTACCCAGTGGCCACACTAGGGGCATCTTATTCCACATATTTCATTGTCATAGGTTATATCTTTTTAAGACCTTTATACCATGTTGATCCATATATATTAATTACACATGTCTTTATAGTTATTCATTTATTACATAGTGACACAAGATGTGCCATTTTACTATGATATGACATTACTTTTACTTTTACCTTTTTACATGATAAATTAGTTTGTATGTGGCCTTGATCTTTCTTGATGAAACATAATTGGTGTCCCATATTCATAACATTTTTATGTCCTCTTGCATGTGGCCTTTACCTTGTTTGTTATGACATATTATGTCCCTTGTATATGGCCTTTATCTTATGTGTTACTAATAACTCTTGTGTTTGTTGTGATTGCTGACATTAAAGGGATCCATGATCTATATCATGAATTGTTACTAATAGTATTCATAAATAATTATAATACATGATTCATTTATATACCTATATATACATGAAACTTACATGCCCTAAATTTCATATGTTACATACATGCCTTGATTGATATACACATTATTATGATGACATATTGTTAAAGTGATCAAATGATATTACATGATTTTATCTTTATACATGACATGGTATATTTCATTCTTATTTTTATATGCGTGACTTATAGGATACATCCCTCATATTAAAATGGGATAATTATAGTTGGTTTATCTTAG
This sequence comes from Torreya grandis, assembly GCA_037957365.1. NCBI lineage: Eukaryota > Viridiplantae > Streptophyta > Pinopsida > Cupressales > Taxaceae > Torreya > Torreya grandis. Next base: position 1,026,630 of record JARHVA010002040.1, read on the forward strand.
ATACATAAGCCTCTATGAGAAAAAAAAATAGAGTAGAGTATAGGTTTTCACATATTTGAGAGAATCAAATTCAAATATCAAAGTGTTTCAAATACATGATAAACATTGTCATATTAATATAGAGTATAAGGGAATATTCTATGTAGATAAATTCACTTTATAGACATTTTGAGTATAAATTTATACACATTTGGTTGTATATTCAAGGGAATATATACAATAATTTTTGGGAACAATTTTTCATATTTTCACATACACATACACTTGAGATACAGGTTTTCAAATTTGGCATATAATGCATAGCATTATATATAAATTGGTGCATAGTCATGGGGCATGATATTTTTTAATTCACATATACACTTACATTCCACTTTACACTTACCAATCCTACATACATGATGAAAGCATGAACATTGTTCATTCCTTTGCAATCATGCTTTGTTGTTTTGACATGGATCAAACTTGACCAAACTGAATCAAAACATTACATTTGAATTTATAATATATATACAATGGTTCATTCATTTTGATTGAACCTCTCATGATCAAATCTCTCATTTACCTATGTAGTGATCTCTTTTATTTGAGCCTTATCACATGGTCCTCTTTATCTTTTTACTTCATAGTTATTTATTTAGTACATTATGTACTTTTCCCCACATTCTACATTCCTAAATTAATATCCTACATAGTTACACAATTATGGGGGATGCCCCAACTCTTCAATTCTTCAATAAATAAGTATCATCTCCAGCAAGTTTCAATGACAACAAGGCTTTTACCAATACACAAGTGTGTTCTAACCCTTACTCTTTCAATTTTCAATTTCATATTCCATATATGGACATTGACCATGCATTCATTTTAGGTTTTCATGGAACAAATCTATACATTTTATCTATCTCCCAAAATTCAAAGTGTGTTTTACACATTTAGGTACATTTTATCTTTTTAATCTAGCAATTCCATTAGTATATTAAAATGGATGCATTTATAGATACTAAAATCTAGTTTTAGTACTTGACAATGGCAAGCTTGACACATAATTACCACTCATGAATTGAGCACTTAGATAATGTCCTCATTTACTATCCTCTCACACTTGCATTATATCTTGTGAATCAACCTTTCCATTGTACTATTATACACCTATAGCAATATCACTATCTATTTCAAACCTATTAAATATCATGCATAGACATCTCTAGACTCTTAGATAAATCCACCTATACATGGGTCAAATCTGATAGTTATATTCATTATCACCAATTGATAACAATGCATAATAATAAAAACTAACCTACCCCTAGTAATAATCATTTTCTAAAATCAAACCCATCCTTAGGGTTGGCCCATAAACTAGAATGTTAATGGTGTGAGGAATTATTCAAATATATCCATATATAAATAAATCAAGGTCTCAGTCAAAAGGACATGTCACTTATCTATGATACATCTATGCACTATTTATACTAAGTGAAACTACCATGTTCTTATCAATTTACATACCTATCACTAGGAGCAGTCACAAGCCAAGTCTGAATCACTCAAAATCTAATTCAAAGCAAGTATTTTAAAGTACTAAAACCAATCATTATCTTCATATGCATAGCAGAGGAGAAATTTTTCATAATAACACTAGGTGTGAAAACTACATGTGGCTTGATTAGCCTCCTTATAAGAGTATTGAATACATAGGCAACAGATCAATTCATGAATTAAACAAACCAAAGAGTGTTTATCCTTGATTTACACTTCTAGAACATTATCATAGTTAGGCAGTTAAATAGAAAATCTAATTATCATGATCACTTTATTAATTTACATATTTCTTATATACCCTTATCAAATCATAAGAAACAATTGTCAATCATTTACATTAAAATTTATGATTTCATGACATATTTATTGATCTAAATTCTCTTTAAAGTTCTATCTTAATTAGAATAATCTTCAACCATTAATACAAATTAGGATAAAACACTTTCAACTTGAAATTACTTTGAAAATGTTTTGATATGTGCCCCCATTTTATGGTGATGGATTGAATAACTTGTGCCTACAATAACTCATCTCAAAATAAATAGAGTTATAAGCACCATGTATAATAAGATTGTATATAACTGATACCATTTTTTATTTTGCATAAAACACATAATTTTTATCTAATCTTACATATAAACCCCATTAGTAGGTTAGATGTATCCAAATAGTATGCACCAAGTTTCGTATTTCATAAACTAAATAAAATCATATATAACTCAATATGTAGACACATAAATTAACATTTATTACTAAAACAATGCACTTATGACCAATCATTTTTGCACACTTAGCTCATGCCCACTTCCACAGCTCTAAGTCATTAGTCCTCTACTTCTACATGGATGACCCTTACCCTTGAGAAACTCTAAAATATAAAATTCCTATTTCTCATTCTAAATAGCCTAATTTCACCCGTAGACTGATCCACACTTCCAGCTTAGTTATCTTTGCTCTTCATACAAGGTTGCTTCTTTAAGAATATCCCACTTACTAATTGTGTTTGAATCCATTGATCGCATCCTCCCACCAAATAATGGATAATATCTCAAATTAAAATTCATCTAAATTTTTTTTCCACATGTTTTACAAACCCCACATGAGAAATTTCCAAAAATATCACTATAAATCTACATTTTATAACCATTTTCTTAATAGGAGGCTCATATCATGAAAAAGCACTAGAACATCTAACTGTACATTGAGATAAAAACATAGATTCTTCACAATTTTGAGTCCACATAGCCCTAGTATCCCTAAGATAAGTCTAAAAATCACCTCAAAGGTCATAAATCATTATTGAAGCACATTATTACATCAATATCTAGCATTATACTAGTATTTCACATACACCACCATAACATGGGAGAACTAAATGGAGTTTGATCCCTCTTCAAAGTATTGGTATGTAGCTATCACTCAACATAGGGGTTGTTGAGGTCAATCATGAATTCAACCATGAAACCATTTTCCCTATTTATTTATTTTATTCCTCATGGTCTATTGATCTAGGGTTACAAATAAAGAAGAATGTATACAATAACTTCTATATAAAATCAAACAACATAAATGACACATAATATTTATAGGTGAAGGTACATAGACCCATGTTTATGAAGAGAGATAAAACCCAAATAGATCCTAACACTCTTAATAGACACCAATTTAGGCCAACCTCATCCAACTATCATGGCCCTATCTTAAGTAAATGTGAAGCCCTATTCCTAATTTAGAGTGACCTCTCAAAGCCACACAATTAGTTTCATGGTCGCAATCATAGTCCTACATGTTTTATTTCCAACTAACTTATTCCTCTTTGTTACTTTCCATTTTTAGTATATTTTTTTATTTAGCAAGTTCCAAATCATAAATACTTACTTTATTCTTATTTTATACATTTTAATTTTACATAGCAATTTTTCATAATTAATATTAAAACTCTTTTGATCCTAAATTTTGATAAAACATATTATTGAACTCATATATTGATTGAATATTGAAAATGATGAAGAGGTTCCTTGGTTTCAATGTCAACCTTACCTTTCTTATCAATTCCTCTAGTTTCTTGGCAACCTTCCTCTAGCCCTATTTTGCTATGTATTGACTTGTATAGTTAAAGTACAATAAATTATGAGTTTCCAAAGTCAATTTCTTATTTTCCCTATCAATATACACCTATGTATTAATTTTTATGGTCTAACTCTCTTCTTAGACCTATTTTCCCTCTTTAGGCTTACTTAATTAGGTCTCTTATAGGCCTAATCCACCTCAGACCTCTAAAATCCATAATTATAGTTTTTTACACACTCTAAACCCATGATAATCAGTTATAACACCTATAAAATAGTCAAAATATAAATTTTGAGGATTTGTATAGTTCAATCTTTAGATATAGTTAAAACCCTAATTTAGGGCTTATAGGCCCCTATCATAGCTGAGAGCACACATATTGTCTTTGGAAATGTTTTATTAAGTTTAAAATACTTGTAAAGGTTTATTATATTATGTTTCAACCCTAGGAAGCTTCTCTAACCAAAATTTTTAGTTTACCAATCCACTATCATATGTTTATACATCAAAATGCAATTGACTATGCAAGGAAGTTGGTGGTTTACAAGTCTGTGTTCTAGTAGAAATGGACAAGACACCATACTATGAAAAAAAAAATTCAATAAACCTTCAAAATTTCAAATAACTTACCTCAACATCCCAAAGCACTTGACCATGGATATAAAGATCATTTATTTCCATGGAATATGCACATAGTCCAATCATACAATATATTCTATAGGAAATAGGGTTATATCATATAGATGACTATGAATCAAAAGTTTATTTATTATTTATAAACTTACAACCTCAAAAAACATCAAATACACCTTTAATAATTTTCTTTAACTAGTTTTCAATTCCTTTTTTTCAATGATCTTGAAAGGCATAGTCTGTTGGTAATTCAGACAACATAGAACAAAGTCTATGTCCACATTATTTAACCAGGCTTACATTTGTTTGTCCTAGAGAAAATACTCATATTAAAAACATATAATATCCTTAAAACACTTTGGCAAATAATTACCAAAGTCATTCATTCATTAATAAGACATATACAGTCTGCAAACAATAACCATTATTAACCCAATAGGGGTTTATATGTTGAATCTACAAAATAGAGGTTCTTTTTATTTTTGCCTTAGAATATTATCTCTTAAAAACATGTATCAAAAAAATTCCACTTTTATTTGGGTATCGACCATTGTAACTACTTTGGTCACCTACCAATAGTCACAAGGTGAGTTACCAAGTATGAAATTTGGTATAACATGAGTTTTCCATACAAGTGAGTATGTGTACCCTTGCCATGGTTTCAAGAGGCCCCTAATAGTGTTTACAATTTTTTCATATACTTGTTCAATCCATTCAATTACCCCTATAAGTCCTAAAATACGATAAAATTCAAATTTAAAAAAAAAATAGTTTTGGTGAGAAAACCTTAAATTTGAAATTTAGACTACCTAATTGCAACCCTAAGATACCAATTTAATTATAAGAATTATTGGGACCTTTTAAAGTGATAAAAATCATCATCAAACCAAATTTAATGAAAACAAGCCAAAATTAGACAATAATGCTCCCTAAGAATGTTGTTCTTACATCATACTCCTAGGGAAAGGATAAAGAACTCATGGAATGTTATCCATGAGTGATTCCAAAATAATCACACACTTATATATGCAATGATAAGTCATCTACATGGCATATTATATTGTATTATTCTTCCATTTCACTACTTAAAGTATTGCTTATCTCTAGTCCTCTTGATCACCTGCTTGCCCAATATGCATTCCATCTCTTCTATCTTGTCCTTAGGCAACTATGTTGCCTAATCTAGTCCTATTGTAAATATATCTTTTGTTGTGTTTTCTCCTTCATTCCCTTATTTTTAATGGTACAATTCTACAACATTGAAGATAGGTGAAATTCCTACCCCATTAGGTAACTCCAATTCATATGCATTATCTACAAACTTTTTGAAAATCTTGCAAGGACCTATCTTTTTCATCTTCAGCCTATTGTATTCACCCCTTAGGTACCTTTAATTCTTGATATGGGATACTACTAATTCTCTAACCTATAAATTTATTTCTCTTCTACTCAAATCTACTTATTTATTGTACTTGTCAACACTAGACTCCAAGTGTTTCCTTACTTATTCATGTACCTCCTTCATTACCATTTAAAACTCTTCACCTTTAACACTTATTTTGTCTATATGGATGATATCCTAACCTCAAATACACCTCTATAATGCATTCCATAGATTACCTATAATTGGATCATACCAATGATCATGTTGGTAGAATAATTATAAGTAAACTATGCTTGAGGCAATATAATATCCCATTATTTGGGATGGTCCTTGGATAAACACCTCTATAAGTTCCCTAAAATTCTATTCACCACCTCAGTTTTCCCATACATCTGAGGGTGGTAAGCTAAACTAAAACTCAATTTTGTGCCTAGATTCTTCCATAATGTCCTCCATAAGTGACCTAGAAACTTGGTGTCTCTATCAAAAACAATGTTCATGGGTAGTCTATGAAGCCTCACTACATCCTTGAAAAATAAATTGGCCACATGTGTGGCATCATTAGTGGTTCTACATGGTATGAAATGTGACATTTTAGATAATATATTAACAACTATAAAAATTTAATCAAATCCCTTTGTGTCTTAGGCAATCCCATCACAAAACCCATACTTATGGATTCCCAAGGCCTATTTGGGACTAGTAGGGGCTGATGAAAACCTACATTAGTGTTCTTACCTTTTGCCAATTATCAAATTTTGCACCTTTTTACATACCTCCTTACTTTAGCTTTCATTTGAGACTAATAGTAGTGCCTAGTGAGTGATTCCAATGTCTTGTCAAACCCAAAGTGGCATGTCATGCTTTTATTATGATTTTATTGGATCATATTTCCTCTTATATAGATTTTTGGAACACACAACTCTACTCCTTTGAACAATAGTCCATATTGAAGTAAAAAGTCCAACCATGTATCCTTGTTGAGTATACTTGGGTGCTTGCATGCATGGTATGCTTCCTTGAAGTCTAAATCATCCTCATACAAATCTTTGAGTGCCTCAATACCAACACTTTCTTACTGAATCTCATGCACTAATAATACTCTCCTACTCAATGCATCTGCAACCTTGTTTCTTTGTCCTTATTTATGCTTGATGGTGAAAATGAAATTATGCATGTACTCCACCCATTTCACATGTCTTTGGTTTAGTTTGGGCTGATTAGAGATGATCTAAAGCGCATGATTATCTGTGTATACTTTGAACTCCTTTGGCATGAGATAATGCCTCCATTTCTTCAATGTTTTCACCATTGCATAAAACTCCAAGTCATAGGATGAATACTTCTTCTTGGCATCATTCAAATTTTCACTGAAATAAGCTATAGGTCTACCTTCTTAGATTATAATAGCCCCTATGGCTACACCACTTTCATTACACTCTATTTGGAACACCTTGTTAAAGTATGAAAATGCTAGTATTGGTTGCTTTGTGATTCTTTGCTTTAAGTATTGGAAGCTCTTCTTTGCCTTATCATTTCACACAAAAAAGTTATTATCTCCCTTGATGGTGTCAATTATGGGATCACATATTCCACCAAAATTATTTATGAAATTCATATAGAAACTTGTAATACCATGAAAACTTATTACCTCTCCTATTGTCCTAGGTGTTGGCCACTCCATGATTGCCTTCACCTTGTTCTTGTCCATTTTTAACATGCCTTTTGATATGATAAATATAAGGTACAAAAATTATAATTTCATGAAATCATACTTATTGAGTTTGATCAATAACCTCTCCTCTATTATCCTTCTCATAACTAACTCTAAATAGTGAAGATGTTCCTCCTTACTTTGGTTGTAGATTAATATATCATCTAAGTATACTACTACAAACTTGCCTATCAAAAAATTTAGTACCTCATTAATTAATCTCATATAAGTTCTTGGTGTATTATTCAAATAAAATGGCATGTCCATCCACTCATACAAACCTTCATTTGTCTTGAAATTAGTCTTCCGCTCATCACCTTACCTAATTCTTATCTAATAATACCCACTTTTAAGGTTAATCTTATAAAAGTATCATTCTCGACTTAATTAATCTATCAAATCCTCCATCTTTAGAAGTATAAATCTATATCTTATGTTTATCATGTTTATGGCCTTGGAATTAGTACACATACTCCACTCACCTTCCTTTTTTGTTACCAACACTATGGGCATTGCACAAGGACTCAAGCTTTATTTGATTATCCCTTTGTCAAGCAACTCATGCAATTTTTTTTTATCTTATCATTTTATTGTGGGGTCATTTTTTAGTATTCCTTTTTAGGTATACTTTCTCCAATTACAAATTCTATATGGTGTGTTATGCTCCTCATATGTGGAAAAATGTTGAGTGTCTCATCAACAACTATGTTTGCATACTTCTCCAACATTTCTTGGATCTATTGGTGTAGCTCATTAATCTTAGTGGTTTTCATAATATTATTAGGATTTATTACCAAATCAAAACCTATCTCTTCTTCATGCATATCATTCAAAAATTCTTTTCCACTTACCAACATCACATGTGAGCCAACTTGTTGATCACTCTCCCCATCCTTCAATGGTATCAAAGTGTGACTAACTCCATCTTTGATAAAAGTGTACATGTTCCTTATTTCATCATGAGTGTTTTGCCTCTCATATTTACAAGGCCTTCCAAAAAGCACATGGCACACATCCATTGGAATGACATCATAAATAACTTTATCTTTATGCCCTCCAATTCAAAACTTTACCCAAATTTGTTCATTCACCAAGAATTTTTGACCTTTATTCAACCATGAGACCTTGTATGGAATGGGGTGAGGTAGTTTATTTAGCCCAAACTTGTTAAACATTTCTAATGAAATAAATTTATCCATACTTCTTGAATCTATGACCATTTTACAATACTTACCTTAGCATTTTCAATATGTCCTAAAGAGAGTCTTCCTTTGTGGTGGTTCCTTCTCCTTGGGTGTCTTGATTAGTAGCCTCCTCATGATCAATGATTCTCCCACTTTATGCTCTTCTATATGTGATATAAATCAAACACTCTCTTCCTCACCTCCTTGTGCAATCTAATTTATCCCTTCATTTCTTGGGCTTCTTACTAGTTGGTCCTCTAATCACTCCCATGAATAATGACCAAGAAACATATTTCACTTAAATAAATTTCCTTTAAATCCATTTGATCATCTACCCCTTGATGCATAACCACCTCTATTGAAAGGTCTCTTACCTCTAAAACCACCTCTTGAACTAATGGGTTGCTCTTGTGAATTGCTTGACTCACCTTGATGGCCTATTTTTTGAGAAAAATCTACCTCCTTATTATCCTCTACCTCTAAAATTTCTATCCATTCCTCTATTCATTTGATTATGTTTCTTATTTAACTTATCTTGAGCCTTGAGTGAAAATTGGTAGCACTCCTTTAGTGTTATTGGGATAACAAGTGCTAGTTCATCTTGTATGTTGTACCTTAAGCCATTAAGATACCTAGAAATATTTTTTTGTCTTCCTCAACATGTCTTTACTTGATGGTCAACTCATATAACTCTTTTGTATATGCCTTCATTTTCATATCCTTTTGCTTCAAATGTTACAATTATCTAAATAGGTTTATCTCATAGTCACTTGGCAAACATTTGCCTTTGAGCTTAGAAACCATTCTATCCCAAGAAGTTATATTTTTCTTCCCCTTATTTATTCTCTCATATTTTATGAATTCCCACCATAATTAATCATTCCCTTTTAGTTTGGTTCTTGCAAACTTTACTTTCTTCTCATCAGGTACCTCTTCATACTGAAAATACTTGTCTAACTCATTCACCCAATCCATGAGTTATTCTCCATCATGACCAAATTCATACATGGGTAATTCCACCTTTTTTTTTGATCCTTGACCTATGATCACCTTAAATATTCCTTATATACCCTGCTCTTTAGGGCCTTCAACTATTTATTCTCCCTCTTCTGCCTCATGATCTTGTGGCTCAGCTTCCCTATCACTCAAGTCCCCAATTATGACTCCTCTTATTTGATTTAATTATACAACATTGGACCTATAATAAAATTTAAATTTAAGTTCCCTAATCTCTACCAATATATCATCTTGATTCCTTATAGCACCTCCTTTATTTCTCCTAGGTGGCATTTTAATCCTTTTTTAGGCAATCTATCAAACAAGTGTCTGTTGTTCTCTTATCCAAAGGATATTCTCTCTCCCACTTAGTATTAGGTATCCAATTTTGTCTTTTATACCAAAATTATGTATATTTTCCTTGTTTTCAAAGTCAACCTTACCTTCTTTACCAATTCTTCTAGAATCTTGACAACCTTCTTCTAGCCCTATTTTACTGTGTAGTGAATTTTATGGTTAAATTACAATAAATTATGATTTTCCAAAGTTAATTTATTATTCACCCTATTAATATACACCTTTTTATAAATTTTGGTGGTCTCTCCTCCTAGACCTATTTTCCCTCTTTAAGCCTACTCAATTAGGTCTCTTCTAGGCCTGATCCACCTCAAATCTCTATAATATATATTTGTACACACTCTAAAAAATGATAATTAGTTAGAACACCTTTAAAATAGTAAGACTAAAATTTTTGAGTATTTTTGTACGGTTCAATCTTTAGATATAGTTAAAACCCTAATTTATGGCTTGTAGGCCTCTATCACAGCTGAGAGCACATAGATTGGTTTTGGAAACGTTTTACTAAGTTTAAAATAATTTTAAATGTTTATTATACTATATTTTAACCCTATTAAACTTATCCAACCAATATTTTTAGTTTATCGGTCCACTATCATATGTTTCTACATCAAAATGCAATTGATTATGTAAGGAAGTTGGTGGTTTACAAGTTTGTGTTCTAGTAGAAATGGACAAGACACCATAATATGAAAAAAAAAGATTAAATAAACCTATAAACATGTTCAAATAACTTACCTCAACATCCCAAATCACTTGACCATAAATTTAAATATTATTTCTTTCCATGGAATACACACATAGTCCAATCATGCAATGTATGCTATAGGAAATATAGGTATATCACATAGATGAGTGTGAATAAAAAGTTTATTTTTAATTTTTATAAGTTAAAACCTCAAAAAAAATCAAATACGCCTTTATTAATGTTTTTAAACTAGTTTTAAATTCCTTTTATTTGATGATCTTGAAATACACAGTGTGTTGGTAATTCAAACAACACAAAATAGGGTTTGTGTTTGCATTCTTTAACCAATGTTCCATTTTTTTATTTCCTATATTAAATAATAATATTAAAAACATATAATATCCTTCAAAAAATTTGAGAAATAATTACCAAATTCATTCATTCATCAACAAGACATATACAGTTTACAAACAACAACCATTATCAACCCAACAAGGGTATGTGTGTTGAATATACAAAATAGGGGTTATTTTTCTTATTTCCTTCAAATATTTTCTCTTAAAAACATTAATAAATTATTTTAAATAAAAAAAATCCAATTTTATATGGGTATCAACCATTGTAACTACCTTGGTCACCCACTAACAGTCTCAAGGTGAGTTACCAAGTATGAAATTTGGTCTAACATGATTTTTTCATACAATTGAGTATTTATACCCTTTAAATGGTTTAAATATTACACTAATATTGTTTAAAAATTGTTAATATACTTTTTAAATCCATTCAATTACCGATGCAAGTCCTATAACAAGCTAAAATTCATTTTTTTGAAAAACTAGTTTTGGTAGGAAAACCTTAAATTTGAAATTTAGACTACCTACTTACAACCCTAAGCTACCAATTTAATTATAAGAATTATTGCGGAATTTTAAATACATTAAATCATCATCAAACCTAATTTAATTTATAAAATTCAAATTAGACAAAAATGCTCCCTAAGAATGATGTTCCTGCATCAGAAAACCACTAACCATAGATGTTCCTAGGATTTATCTCTTTTTTATTATTTATGATTGGTGTATTAGGGTTATTATATTTTGTATTTTTTTTTTTAAATATTAAAAATTAATATTTCATATTTTATTTAATATAATCAAGTTATTTCTATTTATATTAGACAAACTGCTAGACTTAGGCATCCACAAGTTCAACATTTCTAGATTTTAGTTGATAACAACATAATGGCATAATTAGTTAATAGATTTGATTACATATATTAAATATAGTTATAAGGGTTTTTTAAGATAATAAATATATTCAATATGTGTCTATAAATTTTTAAGAGAGGAAATCAAGAAATAAATCTAAAGGCCAATCTTTTGAGAATTCCATTGCTATGGGTTCATCTTTTAACCTTTTAGGGTTTAGTTTATGTAAATCCTATGTTTGATCAAAGGGATGAGTGGAATAAATAAAGAAAATAATATTCATAAAATATATCCATTTTATTTTTATATAATTAAATATATTTTATTTTAAAAATAGTAATAAATAGTAAAAATAAAGACTTGTCTATAAAACACCTAATACATATGATCTGAGTGCTAGAACTAAGATGGAAGTTGGTTTGAGTGTTTTCAATTGGATCCTTATGTTATAACCCCTCCTAGATATTAGCACCATGTCGATCTAGTTTCCTAATATTGGCACTAATATCTTATGTGTAGGATTGTCCTAAAATTTTGGTTGCACATGTGTCTAAATTTCTAGAATTTATTCTTGTGTGCATGAATTATGGAACTTTGTATTATACCTATAATGACTGATTTATGGTGAAAACCTTAATCCTCCATTCAAGTAGGGTATGAGATGAAAATTATGTTTGTTATTAGAATAATATGGACATCCTAAACACCCTATTATGAAGAGAGTTGCCTACATACCAATACTCTAAAGAGAGATCAAGACTAATGTAGTTCTCCCCACCTAAGTTTTGGTGTAAGTGCAAGTGATGCTAGTATGATAGTGGACTTGAGTTCCTTAAGTGTGCTTAAATTGGAAATCTAGAAAATCTGAGCTTAGGGATTCTATAGATGGTAATATGCATAAGTAGGGAAGAATGGGGATTGATAACCTTAATTTTGCTTAACTTGTTTCATGTTTGAATAGGTATTTTGCATATAATTTCATTCTAGTAGATAAAGGGATAAAAATCATGTATTTATAGCATTTTATTGCTTATGTGTATAATAAAAGATGTCTAGGCTGACTTTAGGAGGATTTTTCTTTTTTAAATATTCATTCAAGGAATTTAGGGTAAAGGACATAGGAACCATTTTGGGGAAACTAGCACCATGTGACTCTAGTGTCCTTATTATGGAACTATTGTCCAACTAGAATAACACTGGGCATGAAGGGCTAAGATCAGTAAATGAGGGTCTGAGACTATTTTAGAGATGACTAGGGATGTTTGTGGTTTGTAAGAAGGCTAGATAAGTGTGATGATATGCTCTAGGATAGGTATAGGGATAAGATAGGTATATGTAATCTCAAGTAGCACTTGTAGCACTCATATACCACTTTTATGTGATTACATTCCCCCCTTATGCTATAAATGAAGCAATGTGAAATGACTAGGATAAAGGGAAAATAAATATATCTAGACTTACCTAGGAAGTGAAGCCTATGAATCTAAATCTGAGTATGTGAAGCTAGGTTTGCATATGTGAATCATGATCTAAGCACATCCTAAAAATGAAACATGCATAAATTAGTATTTATTTAAGAGATATCAAAATTAAAAGACTATGCTAAGTAAATAAGTAAAACTAAGTAAAAAGATGGGAAAGAGCAAAGGAATGAATACGCCTCATTGGGTACATGAACCAATGCATGACCCTAGTGATAACATATGTGTGTACATGTACATAGTGATTACTCGGTGGATATTTTAGATTGATCCAATGGATTTCTCAATCCTCATGTGTGGGTGGCTCAATAACTCAATCTAGTTTTGACTCCATCATTATCCACCCCTGCTTCATGGATCATGACCTTTGAATAGATTTGATTGGACTAATAGTGTGTCCAACCCTCTCATGTGGGTGGATCAAAAACTCATGTAGGATATGAATCCATAATTTCCCACCCATTTATAATATATGCATATAAAATTGAACTACATAAAGTACTTAAAATTTCTAAGTATATTTAACTATGTATGTTGGCTCTGAAGACACTTGAGTAAATTAGGTGTCTCTAAGCCACTTAGGAATGCCAACCATTATAGATGAAGTAAGGCATTAAATAGGTAATAAAATATAATATGATTTTGGGTGTATAAATCATAGATAAAGACATGTAATTTTTCATTCCATCTAATCAATTGGTGTGTAATTGAGCATATAGAAATAATGTGTCATGCATCTACCCCCAAATCTAATATCTCAACATATAGATTCTGGACTAAGTTGTAATAAACTATATCTAGATATCTGAACAAAATATGGGAATGGTCATGCCATGCATGATTCCCCTAATTTAATAAAAACTATATGAATATAATAAAAATGAGATGAATTTGAGAAAAAACTAAGTATAACTGATAAACTTGTAACTAGATTTGTGCAAACCTATATTATACATGATGTACTATTATGGCCAATCTGAATTATTCTAAAACTAATGCTATTAGATAGTAGTGTCATATCTTGGATAATATCACCATGTGGTTTTAGTGTCCCCATTTGGGTGCTAATTTATTTTTTTATAAGAGATAGTTTATTTTCACAGTCTATAAGTTAAATTAAAATGGCTTCTAGTAAGAGTTTTGCAATCAACATTTCAGTTTACACTCTATGAACCATCATCAAGAATAGAAAACATGGTTCATGATTCATGGAGTGTGAACAAAAATGTCAATCAAAAAACTCTTACATGGTTTTACCTAGAAGCCATTGCAATTTAATGTCCTTTTGGTCTAAAATTTGTGCCATTGTACTACTTTTTGAGTCATTATTTTTCCATTGTGTTTACATGTGTCTAATTTTTTGAAACTAAGCCTATATGTTGAAAATGTACCATGAGTGAAATATAGGAGCTTGATATCTATGACAAACGCCTATGAATTCCCCCTCTATTGATGGTATTTGTTGAACCTATACGAGAACTATCCTCAAAATAAAAATCTCTATAAAATGTGTGTTAGCCAGATCATTTATGATAACTATGTGATAATATAATATAATGTGTATAATGTAGGAATTTAATATGATATAATAATAAGTATGTAATGTAAAATGTATGTCATGTCTATCATTACACAAGGGTGTCAAGATAGATGTAATAATAAATCTGATTAGAACTGAGTATCTAGCTAGGGGAATAGGGCATGATGTCCATCACGATACCCAAGTAGAAAGGGTAGATGCATGTAGTCCCTTATGGAATCAAAAATTAGTGTTTATAGTAATAAAATATAATTATCATGGCTATTATTCATACAATAAATCATAAATACAAAACACATAAGGCATGGAAATTAATACAAGGGGCCACAATAAAAAGGACATGGGTACATTTCACTCAATTTAAAAAAATAAGACATATAAGGACATGTTGAAATGTCCACATACGCAAGAAATAAGCATGTTGGCTTAGATACACATAGAAGGATATGTTCAAATGTACACATACATAATCAAGAAAGCACACATAATAGACATAGGCACATGTCCAAGCCATACATACTATTAATATAAGTGGTGTAGATCTAAATAATAATGACATATTCAATACCCTGAAATAGAAGAATCATAAAAATTCAATCAAGTCTAAAATAGGAAAGGTAGAAATAAAATTATGCATGGATATATAATAAAAAACTATGTAAGAGTTTGGATGTATTTATGTTGGGTCTAAAGTAGTAGTAATCAGAAAAAAAATTAAGTACGAGTAGCAACGATTAATATCTAGATATAATAATGCTAAATCTAGAATGTAGATTGTGTAAGGATAGAATTTGGTGATCAAAACTATGTATAGGGTGCCTCCAAGTGGGTGAATTTGTCAAGTGAAGACCCATGTATTAGTGTGTATTCCCCCAGTGGGTAGACAATAATAATTCTAGATCAGTCTAGTGGACCTGAGTCTTGTAAACAATCTACAAACATTTGACAAGAATAAGTGAAGCATTTAGTATGATAAAAATAACTATACTAAGATAGCTATCATATGTAGTTTCTAGTAAATATAAAAAATTTAAACATATAAATGCATACAATATGTAAGTTTTTAGTTTTTTGAGTAATTATTTGAATGTTTTTGTGTTTTTGAAATATTGTATTGTTTTTATATTTTCTAAAAATAAGCTATGTACAAGAAATATGAAAATGAACTATGTACAAGGATTAATGAAAGAAATAAAGTATGTACAAGAAAAGATAAACCATAATAACATATGATTCTCATGGGAGACTCACTATCACTGTGACCTATGTCAAATAAGGGAATTATAATCATGTGTGTTATGTGAAAGGGAAATTGTGATCGCATAATCTATTATAATGAGTGATCTATATTTTTATCTATATATTCTTGTTTAATGGTAATAAGAATCTATGGCACTGACTATGGTCTCTTTTGAACTATAGGGGTCTTAGGAACCCATTTGGTACAATAAGTTATAGGTGTTAGTGGTACCCTATGTTGAGAACCCTAAGAAACCAATAATATTAATCATGATAAAAAGTATGTGGAGGAAGGCCCTCTAGAATCATATCTTTGTTCAAGGGTCACTCTAATAATGGTCTATGTGGGAGAGTATGAGTACATGTTCATACTCTAGGATTGAACCTTGCCTTTACCTATGGTTATACTAAACTCTATGATGTATCAATAGGAACTATGGTATAAGATGTAACTAATAATGATGTTATATCTAGTAACTATGTTAGAACTGTAACTAGTAACTGTGTTGTAATGGGTTATGGGATAGGTAGAGGACACTCATATAGAAGGACCTCAAATTTGACCACCTAATTTGCATGTATGTCTTCTAGGTATTTGTATATTATGGATAGGATGGATCATAGTTATTGTATCCATGGACTACCCAATAACATATCAAACATGTTTGCACTAGGTACTACTAAGAATCAAGTGGTTATATGTGTTGGTCCAACCTATAATGGAAGCATAATCTCCTTGATGGAGCTCTAAATATGACCATTGAAACCACTAATAATTGTGTTTTGGGGGATATATCCTCCTCTAAATACCCTAAATGTTGTAAAAGTGTTATATTACACATGATATTTTTTGACCTATTGTCAACCATAACACTTTGGATAAGAGAATGATCTATATAAGCTCATATAAAGAGTGCATGTAAATTTGTATCATCATCAAAAATATCCTAATTTGAGAAGGTGATAAGTGGTGTAACTAGAATTTTAGTGTGGTACATACTAATGATATTTTTCAATGGGTGTGCCTCCTTTATAATAGTATGATATGAAGCTAATGGTAGATGTGCCTAATATGTGTAGTGAACACTTGAGGTGCTCCCTACCTCATTTGTTGTGTGCTTTGGAAATAGATTTGAGAATATATTAATGCCTTAGCTTTTGTTTCTTTTACTTTTGGTGCCTTTATGGATATTCCCACATCAATAATTTTATCCTTAATCAAATATTTTATCTTATGTTTTAGGATTATGCATATGTTAGTCATATGGCTTGGTGCCCTATGATACTGGCAGAATGTGTTAGAATCATAACTCTTTAGAATAGGTTGTGTTGTATCAGCCTCTTTAATAGGAAGGAGAGATATGACACTACATTCCAAGAGCTAATATAAAACCCATGCTGGTAATTCTTGAAGGTTGGTAAAGATTCAACATTGAGGAATTAATAAAACCAAATGAGGAGATGGATTGAAAGTTACATTAACTATGGCCTTTTGATCACTCTTGTTCTCAATGGCCCTTACCTTGTATGGATGCCTAATTTAACTCTTAGTGGTTGATTCTAATCCATTGGTATATTTTAATTTTCCCATTGATATAAGTTTGCCCTCTATTTCCTTTATTATGTGTCAAAAATATGTGAATGCTAGAAACTTCTTAAATAAGATAGCTTTGTGTAATTCTAGTAAAAGACTCTATTTGAAGATGTACTAAATCTCTTTGTCTACCATGGGGATAGTCAATTTATCTAATATCATATTTTATCATAAGACGTATTACGTGATAGGTTCATTTGACTTTTGTTTCAAATATGTGACTTGGGCATATGAGATTTTATCACTGATAATGATGGAGAAGTTTAATAAAAACATGTTTGATGAAGGATTGAATGATATGATATATTTATTTGGTAAGTCATAAAATCATTGTAGGGCATAATCCTTTAAACTTCATGAAAAAAACTTTGTGAGAGGTCAATCGTTGGATACACAGTCCAAACATGCTAGGTAAAAATCTTGAAGATGGTGATATAGGTCACCCTTGCCATGATAAAATGTAATCTTAGGTTCCATGAATCTAGATGGAAAGTGAATTGCCACTATGTGGTGTGCTAAAGGTTTATGTAAGAGAATATTAGAATCCAAAGCATGTGATGTCCTAGTGGATCCCTTATCAAGATGTAACACCTTAGCCTACAGAGTATGAACCTTGTGTATAAGGGATTATACATCTAGAGTGGAGGAACTAACCATAAGAGATGTAATTGTCACTAAAGTTTGTTGAATTATAATTGTATGTTGTGTTAGCTAAGTAGGCCCCGCTATAGGTGTAACAATGTTATTAGATATGGGAGTTGAAGATTAACCATTATTTGATTTTTTCTTAATTTACATTATGGATTTTAATATTTATACATGATCTAGGGGCTATTCCTAAATTATATCTCTAAATATCTATAATACCTCATCCTTATTGAAAATTATGTTATCATTGTTAATGGAGAGATAGTTTCCTAATTTTCAATGTGTATATAATCTTGTTCTTGATTATATTATTCATCTTTGGATGTATTATCATTTAAATCCACATAATCAAGGTGTGAATGATTAACAACAGGAGTTACAATAGGTCCCATTTCTATGTTATAAGCTCGAATAGTAGGAATTTGAATATCCTCTATAGGATTACCACCTAGCCTAACACTTCTTAATGTAAGAGAGAGATTTTTTACATGGGATATAGTAAACAAACTAGATTAGGGATACAAAATAAAATATAAAAAATTTAAAGTAATTAATAAAATAGGAAAAATAAGGATACAAACCCTAGGAAAATCTACGGTCAGGGTTTGATCAATGTTTGAACTAAGTCATTTTCACCAAATGTTTAAACATTTTAGGGTTTAGCTTATGTAAATCCTATGTTTTATTAAAGGGATTAATATAATAAATCAAGGAAATAATATGCATAAAATATAGCTACTAATTTTTTATAGATTTTATTAGCTTTGACTTTTTTTAAATAATAATAAATAGTGAAAATAAAGACTTATCTAGAAAATACCTGATATGGATTATCAGGGCACTATAAACTGAGATGGAATCTAGTCTAAGTGTCATCAACTAGATCCCTATGTTAGAACCCCTCCTAGATAGTATTTCTAAAATCAAACAATAGCATCATGTGGCTTTAGTGTCTTAATATTGGTGCTAATGTCCTTTATACAAGATTGTCTAAACTTTTAGGTGCACCTATCTAGATTTTGGGGGTTTATTATTATGTGTAAATTTTTTAGAACTATGTATTATGCCTGTAATGATTGATTTATGGTGTAAACCCTAATCCTCCATAAAAATAGGGTATGAGATAAAAAAGTGTGTTCATTAGTAGGATACTAAACATCCTCAACACCCCATTATGAAGAGAGTTACCTACATACCAATAATCTGAGGGATCAAGCCCAGTGTATTTCTCCCCACCTAAGTGTTGGTGCAAGTGCAAGTGATGTTAGTATGATAATGGCCTTGAGTTCCTTGAGTGTGCATGAGATTAGAAATCTATAAAATCTAAGATTATCACTATTGTAGATGGTAATATGCAAAAGTAGGGTATAATAGGGATTGATAACTTTAATTTTTCTCAACTTGTTTCATGTTTGAATAGGTATTTCACATCTTATTTCCATTTAGTGGATAAAGGTCTAAAAGTCATGAATTTATAGCATTTTATTACTTGTAAATATAATAAAAGATGTCTAGGCTGACCTTAAGAGGATTTTTATTTTGGAAACATATTCATTCAAGGAAATTAGGGTAAATAATATGTAGGCAATAAAAAATGCATCATGTCTATAAATCAATCCTAGCTTAGAGAAATAGAGCATACCTACACTTTCTATTGGGGATATATTTGTTAAGCATGGGTATGACCAATATGGGGATCTACTAGACCTGATTCAGGAATCACTTATCATAATACACCATGATAGGAAGGGTTCCAAAGCCTACAGTCTAACACAATCATGCAACAACCCTAAAATATTCCTAGGTTTAATGTTCACTTTATTATAATAAATAAGAAAGTAAATCTAATCTAGTGCACATCAAAGCTTATGGCACAAAGTGGGGGTTAGAAAAAAATAAACTAAATGAAACATGTATAGAAGACATATGCTCATGTTAATGTATATGCAATCCTAATACATGAAATAAATAAGAATAATTACATTATCTATCTACTATTACAAAGGGTAAATAAAGTTAGGAATACTTACCTTTGAAGACAAACCCATTGAGCCTCAATATCTCCCTTGGCTAAGGTGCTTTGTAATAGATTGTTGTGGTATGTAAGGATAAAAAATACAAATATTCTTTAGGCTACATAACCTATCTATGCATCCAAAAGACTCCTCCATAATATAAGATTTGTATCTCCAAAGAAAATATGGAACCCTAAGCTTTATTCCTCAAGTAGAATGGTCAATAAGCAAATGTTCATTTGCACTTATTCTTCTTCACTTATTTTCTTCCAATGGTTGGAAATGAACTTGTGTGTGTGTGTGTGTGTGTGTGTGTGTGTGTGTGTGTGTGTGTGTGTGTGTGTGTGTGTGTGTGTCTATATATATATATATATATATATATATATATATATATATATATATATATATATATATATATATATATATATAGGTGTATCTTTCCCTAAATCATCCTAGAAACATTAGTTGTATAGGGTTAACCCATTTGACCATATATGTTTTTTAGGACAATTCATTAGGTTTGACCTAGGTCGATCGAAAGGCTAACAAACCCAAAAAGGGAAAAATACCCCTAGACTGTATAGGGTCAACCTAGTTGACTTGGTATAATAAACTATCTAAAATGAAATTAAGGTAAGAAAATGAGGATAAATCATGGTAAAATATTGGAATTTGTAAGACTGAGAAGAATAATCTTAGAGTAATTAGTTTTAGGATATGAGTGTGTTTATGGAAAATGGCAAAAGGGACAACAATCTTATGAAGAACCAATGGTATACCCACACCTTTCCTAGTGCATCCCTTAAGGAATACACTTAGAGAGATTTAAACTCAATGGGTTATTACAAGATACAAAGTGTTAGTGATTGGTAAAAGTTTGAAAATGTTATGTGTATACATATGCCCCACTCGAAGA
Source organism: Torreya grandis (assembly GCA_037957365.1). Classification (NCBI taxonomy): domain Eukaryota; kingdom Viridiplantae; phylum Streptophyta; class Pinopsida; order Cupressales; family Taxaceae; genus Torreya; species Torreya grandis. Next base: position 1,047,842 of record JARHVA010002040.1, read on the forward strand.
TCATCACGTGTCTCTAAGGTATAACACGGGATGGTGCTTTGAGATAAAAAATGATAACACATAATATGGATGATGAGTAAAGAGTAGTAAGTAGAAAATAAGATAAATGAAAGGATAGAATTGAAAAACACATACCTTTACGTATCTTAGTGTTGTACATAAATAAGTAGACTGCAAGAGAAAGGTAAAGGTATATAATGTGAAAAACATTAGGCAAACTTATAGAATTTAGTGAAAAAAATATCTACAAATAAAAAAAATAGAAGATAAGCCTATTATAGAGTAAAATATTCTCTACATCATCATGAATCCAATGCATTTTATAATTTTGAAAAGTGTTTTTGAATGGGTGGAAAGAGAAATCATTTTGTTAGTTTGACTTATGAAACAGAGAAAAAAGAGCTCTAGAGACCAAATGAGTTAGGATGGCAAGAAGACAATAGGCTAGATAGTGAGGGGCTCCAGGAGCAGCAACAAGTGCACTACAGGTATGAAACTATGAATCTTAAGCTAATTTTTGAACATTTTTGTTGAATTTAGAGAATTTTTAGAAAAAAAGTAATTTTAAACATTTTTAGATGTCTGAATGAGGAAAAATTAGATTTTATAGATAGCAAATAGCAAAATGGGAAATGGGTTTAGAGGATTTAGGAAAAAAATGGAAAAAGATCAATTTTTTAGGAAAATATAAGGGGTCGGTAGCCAAAAATAACTAGGTTAACCCAGTCAACCTAGTAGGCTAAAAATAGTCAAAATCCACACTATCGACCTAGTAGGTGTGCGTTGACCAAGTAGGTTTTGCAGACTAACGACTTAGTATAGTTTGTCAACTAATCTAAATAGTCCAAAATGATAACGTAGTACTATGGAAGGGATATAAGAGGGTTGACTTAGATTTTTAAGTCAACTAGACTAAAAATAGGGAAATTTTGGTCAAACTAGAAGAACCAAAATTATACAAAAATGTGTGCAAAAGGCCAAAAAAGGCTAGAATGGCTTGAAATGACCAAATAAGGGAAAAAAGGATCAATTAGGCTAAAAATAAGTAATAATGAATGAATTAAAGTAATTTAGGCTTGTTTTTATTAAAATTGTAAAAAGAATGTATTTTGACTATACATGACATGGAGGATCTAATACATCTTTTGTTGTTTTTTGGTTGTAGGGATGACCCTAGTTATGGAGATTGGTAGACATGTCTTAGATACCAAATATATTAGAGAATATGACCATAGGTGATAAAGCTAAGTTAGTAGATGTAGACCTAAGAGGGATAGTTAACATGTGTATGATTCCCCTGAGTTCATGTCTATTGGTAATGTTCCTTGGATGGTGGGAATGATTCACTAATACCTTCAGATGGGATGTGGATGGGGAAATGGTAGAGGTAGCTATCATGCTAGAGGATGTACATGTCATCCCAAGTCTACCAGTGATAAGAGCACTAATGACTACATGCATATCAAATAGCTTGGAGGAGAGGAGATCCTTAGCCATGTGGGCTATAAGCTCAAATATGATATTAGGAGGTAGGTGATTTAGTATGTTTGATGTGTATACATCATAGATTTTGGATATTTAGAAGGATGTGATATCACTTATTATAAAATGAGTCATATGTCACAAGTTGGATGGCAAGGTACCATTATTCATGGTAGCCTTAAGTAGGAAAATTCTAAAAGAGGGCATACTATATGATCTGGGTTCTATCATTAGGTCCAGATCATACATGATCTATATGAGTTGTTGGTCAGAGGTAAGAAATGTATAAGATAGATTATATTATTGATAGCTTGAATCTATGAGAAATTTCCCATGTATCAGCCAACTAGGTTTCCCCATGTGGTTGATGATGGATCACCTTGAGTGTGTATATGGAGAGAGGACTAGGTATCATGGGCCATGCCCCATGTGATATAATTTTATAATATGAGACATGCATACATAATATGGTACCCATATGGAGACATAATAACTACATGGCTGAGATGGTACATATTTATACTAGTGATAGTGAGGATAGAGGTTATTGGGCATGATACTTGGTAGAGAGATCCATATCTAGTGTCATGGGTGCTAGGATAGATGACATCACCTCATCAAATAATACTAATATTGATGCCTAATTAGTGGGCTTAGCATGTGAGAGAGCCATGGGGGAGGAGGGGACTAGGGCCACTAATGATGAGGCCCAAACCACATCATGAGCAACCATGGATTAGATGAGAATGATAGGGACCAAAGTAGAAGGAGAGGGATGTGGAGGTAGTGGTACTAAAGATACCACCACTAGCTCCATAGTGAGATGAGCTACAACCATTGAGGACATGGCATTGATAAAGGTAGGAGGAGTAGGAGAGAGTGGAGACTATCACCATCCCTGAGGACCTAGTAGGTAAATTAGAGGAGAGATAGATGATAGAGAGGCCACTTAGGCATAGGTTGAGGTAGACATGAGCCATGATAACTAGGTTTGAGCTAAGGAGGTGACCTATAAAGGAGGTGCTAAAAGACCACAGATGAAAAGACTGTGTTAGGTGTTTACATAGATGGTGAGACCATAGTGGTCAAGACATAGATAGGTAATAAAGATGATTAATTTTTTACTTAATTTTTCATTTTGAAATAGAGACTAGAGGTAGATAGATATTATGATATATGATAGTGATCTAATATCTATCTAGGTGTGATTTTATAGGTGTTGATGAGGATGAAGAGGAGAGATGGGGGTCCCTTATGAGGGGAGAACTCCATGACATCTTGGATGAGACTCTGTAGCCATATGACCCTACTACATTAGAGGACCCTAGTGTACCATCTATCCTAGCTCAAGTGAGTTGGTTCAGATTAGTAGGGGAGTTAGCAAGGAAGCTATGAGCATAGATGGAGAAGATGCATCCACTAGAAGATATGGGTGTAGGAAAGATATGGGAATGGTAGGCCTTGATAGAGGAGAGAGCTACACATCTAGATATAGTGATGTAGATGACACAAGCAGATATAGTGATGCAAATCCAGTTGATATAGGTTCATATAGTGATCCAATTTGAGTTGGGGCAAGCATAGTTGTTAATAGTGCATCTATGGGGATAGGTAGAGGGATTGAGATATTGGACAACCTCCTTATAGTGTAATATTTGAAGGAGTCATACTAAGGCCTTGACAAGTATCATGGATAGGCCACAAGATAGACAATATGCAGCCCATATATAGAGCTAGAGCATTGTATATATGATTGTATTATTGTATCAAAATTCATGAGATCTATATATGATGTATTAGTTTAGCATATTTATGTTGATTTTGTATATTATCATCATTATGGTTATGGATCTGGATGCTTTGGATATTTTTATTTCTATCACATATATTTATCTATTATTATCATGCTATAGGAAATATATGAGATGTGGTTTCTTTTCTAGCATTATGAAAAACACATGCATGGTTAAAAAGAAATAGGCAAAAAGACTTGGTAAAATATAATCAATGAAAAATGTACTACACACTATTTCAAGTTAGAAAATGTGTAATAACAAGAAAAATGACTAAGTATATAAAAAAAAAGAGATGATAAAATAAGATTGTAAAAAGGAATTTGTTCTTAAACCAAAGTGAAAGATTTTTGCACCAAATGAAAATAAGTAAAATCATACTAAATCACATTGGGAAGTATAAAAATAATGTAATAAAATGGAAGGTATGTAAAATGGTACAAATGTTGTAAAAAAAATTAATTTGAGTCAATCAATCATACTATATCACATTGAGAAGTATAAGAGAAAAATAAAATTGGCAAAAGATTGGTCTTAAATTTATCACACTAATTCAAGCTGGGAAGTATGAAAAATCTAGTAAATGGTTTTATTCTTACATGCACTCAAAAACTATGAAAATAAGAGAGAAATAAAAATGAAGTAATAATAAAACATACTAAATCGAGCTAAGAAGCATGTCAATGACACGTAACTTCATAATTAATCACATCGTATCTCATATTTGGCACATGTAATTTTGTTTGTGACTTGTATTATTGGAAAATTTTATGAGGAATGTTGGGTCTTATCTACAATCTTACACTGCAACTCACAAAGATAACACCACTGGGGTGGAATAAATAGGACAATTGAGTAACAAAGGATGTGGGTGATAGGAAGGAAAAATGTGGTAGGTCATATCCATGGTCTTATAATGCAACTCACAAATGAAATTCCAAGGGCAGTGATTAGTAAGCATGATAATATTTCTCAAGAGGAAATATGAGGGATATATGGAATGAAAAAAGGAGTGTAAAAATAAATACCTAGGTTTCTTATGAGAAGACCGTAGGAGACAAAAGTCATACTAAGGACATGAAAAGACACTAAGTGACTAGTGACCATGAATATACAAAGGAAACCTATTCACTATAGACACACAAATTTATAGGTAAATAAGTGTGATAATAATATCAACTCATAAAGGTATATTGGTACAAGAAAATTAAAAATGGACCTACCTTCCCACGACATGTTACCCATTCTTCAAGACCCCTTATAGAGCCATTAGTATACTATAAATTTGGGTACTTGCATGAGAAAGTAGGTAGCACTAAAAGGTTTTTTTATTTTCCTCTTATAATCTACTGGCCTACCTCACCCAAAAGGACCTCAGCTCTATTGTGAGGCCAATTATGGAGTTTGAGCTTCGACTAGAAGAAGGAGATGTGCTTTAAATCATGTATTTTAGTATGATTTGAATTTTAAGAATATTTTTACCTTTTGATATCATTTCCTTTTGTAAAAATGATTTATCTTTTAATTTTTTATGGATTTTTAATATTCATCCTCCATACAGATTTGGAATGACCAATCATGAGTAGTGATACACATGAATGAGATTTAGGCTAAGGCTAAAGGAAGCTAAGTAATGAAAGACAAAGATTGACTATGACACTTAGCTTTAACAATAAACTAGAATGTGATCTCAAGTCTCAACCATGTATATGCTTAGTTTGTGAAAAAGGAAGAAGGAAAAAAAAAGACATCCAAAGTGGATCAGTGAAAGGAAAGTGTAATGAGATGCATTGTTTGTTAATTTATCACATGTTAAAAGGGATACAAGGACCAAAGGGAACAAATTTTGTATAACCAAGTCACAATGAGAATTATTTCTGAAAAAGAGATAAGAAAGCAAACAATCATGAAGACACAAGAAGAGAGTTTTGAGGAGAAATCAAGAAATAAAGAGAAAGCAATGATAAAAAGATAATTATAGGTGAATATAAATGAAAATATAAGTAAGATATAGTTTTAAAGGTAAAGAATCATTGTATAATCAAAATATGAATGTGATATAGTGTCAAATGATATAACAGATAGATAAGAATAAAATTGGAGCACATGTCTAATCAAAATGTAAATGTAAAGGCACCATTCATGTGTTCATAAGTACTGATAAATTTTCCCACACGCATTATCTAAGACATTGAAAAAATATTTATGAAGTTGGATATGAGCTATAGCTAATGTCTCATCAATCTTCAATGAAAACTAGGAAAAGATTTATCTTCTAATCTCCTTAACTAAAAAGTAGGAATGCTTAATGGATCATACTAAGGAAAATTAGGCAAGGGATGATTGATAGAATGCATGGGAATGGGATTCATGAGAGATGCAAGAATCACTGGTGGAGAAGGATCCATAGGTAATGGACTCACAGGTGGAGAAGGGTCCATAAGTGAGGGAAGGTCCACAAGTGAAGGAATAATAGATAAAGGCATAGAAGGTGATGAATAGACCATAAGAAGGGATGGAACCACTAGAGGTGTAGCCATGGGAGAAGAAGGAGAAGCTTTCTTGTGACAATGACCTATGAGAAGAATAAAAGAAAGTCTAGGAATAGCTACAAGGTGATCCTTAAGATGTTTTTGAAAGATGTGGCAATGATTGGTGTGATGGGTACCACATTGGTGCCACCAATAATACACCTCACCATACTTAGGTATATATTCAAGTAGAACCTTCAATGGAGGTGTGGCTTTGTCTGAAGTAGGAGAGAAAGGATACAAAGTATCAATATATTATCATATCTTACAATAATGGGTAGAATAATTATTATCTATCCCATGGAAGGAATATATATACTTATGAGTGGTCTTAGGAGAAGCACTCATAGAAAGAGGTATAATAGGAGTGGAAGAATATAAAGAACATTCATCATCCCATTTAGTGGGTATGGGATCCATCTTAGGTAAGGGAATCAAACCATCACCAAGGGAAGGTGGACATAGAGGAGGAATATAATTAGGCTCAATGGAAGGATCAATGGGATGAGAAGCATGGGTAGGCTCATCAATAGTAGGAGTGGGAATAGGCTCAACTATAATAGGAGCAAGACTGGGATCAACTATAGTGAGAGTAAGAATGGGTTCTAATAAGGGCTCTACTTAGAGAGGATTGGATCTATAAAATGTATAAAAAGGGTTGCACTAATTTCAAGACTAAACCAACTATAATGATCAGGGAACCTAGAAAAATGGTAAGCCTTAATCATAGCGTGATCTATGAGCATACTCCTACAAGGATCCTTAGAAATTGGAGGTGTTGGTACCATATCTACCCTATAATAAAGAGGAAAAATATTATAATTAATAACCATAAATGAAGTAAGATATGAAGATACACAAAAAGACTCAAGTAAATAAGAATGATAATGGATAATCTAAGCATCATGGGCCTAGACAAGAATGCCTAAGAGTTGATCATCTAAGGAATAACCATCATCATAATCTTGGGTGTGAAGATAAAAGACATGACTAGGGATAACCTTGTCATTCAAGGAAGTATGGTGAATATAATGTCAAGTCTTGGTTAAGAATATGAGAATATCATCATAAGGAGGCTTGAGAGAATGAGGCTATAATGAAGTAGGAAGCTATGAGATAAAATGAGGTGAGAGATAGAAAGTTTTAATTTTTAAGTTAATCTCATCAAGATCATCATCATCAAAATCTAAGAGGTTAGGATGAATGTTCCCAATGAGTATGGGATGCCCATTATAACCTTGGGTTAAATTAATGGGAAAATTAAGATGTTAAAACTCACAAAATGGAATGTTAGGCAAAGGATCAAGAGTAGGAATCTTGAAGACACCATGGTCTTGGATTGTTCAAAATTCCAAGTGTTAGTGTCACCTTGAATCCTATAAATGGCTCTATTATGAGGTAATTTAATGCATTGGCAATCAAAAGAAGCAATATCTTTAATACAAGGAGTCCATGGCCTACCAAGCACGATGTTATAAGAAAGGGGAAATTTAAAGATCATCACCTTCACATGAATGCTGATAGGTGGGATGGTAATGGGAAACCATACACAACCTAGAGGAGGCATTTACCTTCTATCATATCCTTGGAAAGTTTTGTGTGTATACTTGAGATTGTATTTGTAATATCCAAGGGTTTTCATGAAGTCAAGAGATGCAACACAGGTACCAAAACCCTTGTTAATCAATTCACACTTAACTTGGATATCACCTATATGAACACTAATGAATAAGGGAGGATTATCTACACAAAGAATAATATTGTTGGGAATCATAGAAGTTATGGGAAATTTTAAGGAAAGATAGGTGTTTATAGTTTCATCAATGTTGATAAACATCTCTTCACGTTATTTTAATATATTATCCTCAGATGTAGATAAGATTACCTCCCATCCTGCTAGGGGAGGAGGAGGGACATTCATCTTGAATAGTAGTTGCATAATATGGTTTCTATGATGGGGATAATTCCTCATAAGCTCAAGGAATGGAATCTAGGATTGGAGATTAGTGAGTTCTATGATGGGATCCCACTCATCATAACCCATATGAAGGTTTTTAGATATAGGTTCATAATGACTAAAAAAGTCCTCAAAAGGAGGATTTGAAGTACATTGGAACTCAGGTTAATAACAATAAGAACAAGGTTTAGAACAAGGTTGAAAATCATGTTGAGATGATGAAGTAGTTGGTTTAATTTGAGTTTGAGAATTGGTATAAGAAGTATTAGTAGAAGCTTGATTATCATTAGTGTTAGAAGATGACAGAAGATGGTAAAAACATAAAATGAAGTGTTATCCAAGGGAGAATTGGAAATTGGATCATCAAAATTAATAAGGTCATCTTTCCCCAACTACTTTAAATGAGTTGGAGAATAATCTTGGATAAAACGATATGTTCTAGATGAAGGAGAAGTGTAGATAGGTTGGGAATCAATAAAAGAAACCACCCTTCACATATTAGTCATGTTAACCACATTCTCTTCAAAAGTGGGGTCAACAAGAATTTTTACATTATTGGTGGAAGGGGTGGATTTATCTTGATTATCTTGAATAGGTTGATGATTATGAATATGGTCATTATAGATAGCTAAATGAGCATTTGTTTGATTTAAGGCTTGAGTTTTATTAAGTGATTTATAATTCCTAAAGGTAATTTCATAAGTTTGTTGACATTTCTAATGATAAAATCATGACCAAAATTAGGACCAAGAATAATTTATATAGCTAAATTATGAAGTTTCCTATAAGTCTCATGAGAATGACCCCAACTAGCATGAAACCAACAAAACTTGTTAGATTCATACCAAGATTTCATAGGATGGGTAGGGTCAAGATCTCATGGAAGAGGCATAGGTAGACACTAAGAAATTTATTTGAGGATAGAGGTTTATGAACATTAGAGTTATTTAGTGAAGATAAGTGAGGATTGGTATATTGTTGAGAAGGGGGAGCTAGTTATAATAAAGGGGTAGGAATGACAGCTTGAACATTGTGAATGGTGTCATGTTTTGTTATTTTTTAGAATAGTGGAATTTTATTCTTAATTAAATAAATAGGTCTGGAGTAAAATAAATTAGTGAATAGTGTGAAATAATTAAACCATTGATTTATGTTAATATATTGTACTTTTTCCTTTTCTAAAATAGTAATAAATAAGAGAAGATATGACTTAGTTTATTATGTGTTGTCTACTCTGAGACAGGATTTGATAATTCAGGTATAGGATTAGGATAGTGTCAAAAATAGGTTCTTGAAATTCATTTTTTTATTGGATAAGAGTGTTAAAAGTGGGACACCCTACTATTCGGTGTTGCAATCCTTTTTTGATGATATTGTCTAAGTGATCTAATTTTTCTAAGTTTTTCTTGGTAGATCTATGTTACCTTGTCAGTTAAATATCAAAGATGAAAATTCTATGGAGCTCACTGTGCATCTATTTTAATCTTCAAAGTCCTAGGAGCTCTTTTTGATTGAACTTGAATGGAAAATTGGGAAAGAGAGAGAAGGGGTTAGTGTGTAAAATATACACTAGATGCACTTCACACCTTGTGTGTGGGCATGTTGCCTACATACCAATACTCTAAGGGGGGATTAAGCTAATGTAGTTCTCCTATTGAAGTGATTGGTACAATTATGTATGAAAATGTAACTAGATGTAAAATTAGGTGTGTTTTAGATGTCTAGGGACTGGTACAAGGGTTTAAATAGGCTTGGAATAATATTATAGGTTATATGTAAAGAATAGGGAAAAGTGCTTGAGTGTAATTGCTTATATTCTTGCTTCTCTCTTGTAAATGAGTGTTAACCCTTCTAAATGGAATTTTAATAGCATTTTATAGGGAACCTAATTATCATGGGTTAAATAAATTCACATTAAGCTAACATGAATTAAGATATGGATTCAGGAAAATATGACTATTTGAACCAAATTTGCACTTAGACAATAGCGCTAGAAATAGGACACCCCAACTTTTAGCACTCTTATCCAAGTTTGGTGATGTTTTCCAAAGAAAATGAGACATGGGGGTGGATCTAGGCCTAAAAGAGATACCTGGGTCTATAAGGGTTAAGTCCAAAAGGCTATGGATGACTGGGAATTGGTGAAAGAAAAGCCTATGAGGGTTGTGAAAGAAAGTAGGAGGACCTATGGATTAGGTGTCATTATCCACACTAAAATAACCAAATTTCATATTTTATATGACTAAAATTCCCTCCACCTTTATTCTAGTGATGTATCAAATTGAAATACTAGGAAAAAGGAAAAAATAGATAACGTACATGAATTTACCTAAAAAGGTGAAGCCCATGAAGCTTGTGTGATGCTAAGTAATGTTGGATAGTGCATAAAGAGCACATTGTGCAAGTGTGAATCTAAAAAATGAAACAAAGAGTAGATCAATTATTATTATATATGATATAAAACAAGAACATACAAAATTTGAGTAAAATAAAAAGGAAGAGAAAGGAATGAATACACCTCACTAGGTAAGCAAACCAATACAAACCCTATTGTTATCTTGAGTAAGGCTAAGTGATGTTGGATTGTGTTGGATGATGTTGTACCAAAAGTTATTTCACAAATAGAGCTGAGTGCTCAATTCCCTAAAAAGTGGCTCAAGAATACAAAGACTAGCCCTTTGGCTCCATCATCACCTACTTAGTGAAGATAGATGATCATGCATGTGATAATCGATGTCTAGACTGTGTTGAATCCATCTAAATAGGTGGCTCAAGAATACAAAAGTTATCCCTTTGTCTCCATCATTACCTCATGAAGTGAAGCTATCAAGTAATACTGGTATAGAATAGATTTCATATGAGATGACTCATGGAGCCCATAGATGCTCTAAAAATCTAATAATATGGCATGGATAGTTGAATGTATGCTAGAAACTAGGCCACTCTTGGCCATTTCGAAAGATAGAGGTTAGGCTTGTATGAAAGCCACTTTGAAATTGATGCAATATTCTTGTGTGAAAGCCAACACAAGAACTTAGGTACTCAAGAAGTTAAAATTGTATGAAAGTTCAACTTGAGAATGATGTCAACCACCTACATATGGAGTAAGGCACACAACTATTGAGAATGCCTAGATAATAAATTGAACTCAAAAACAAAAGAAGACCAATATGCTGCACACATTTTCCTCCAATCACTAGTGTCTAAAACATGGATTTTGATTTGAAAGTTATGTCAACTACCTAATCTAAAATTAGAAGTGAGAGTCATCATGCCATGCATAATACCACCTATATTTTGATTCCTTGAGAAAACTATATTGAAACTATTGATTATGATGGATTTAGATGTGCAAAAAATATAGCTAAGCTAAAATTTATACTTATTACTAGAAAACCTAGGTGTTTTTCTACCTGGACAAGAGCACCAAAATGTGCACACCCTTTTTGTTTATCACTACTATCCAATTTTAGTGTTGTTATCCTATGTTGCAATTGGTTATTGATCTGGAATCATCACTATTTTTATATTCTATTCTGAGTGGTTTGACCTTTGGATTCTAAATTGGGTGATCTGAATGCTACTATTTTGAATACTAAGAGCTTTGATCTCTATGAAAAAACCCCTATTCTTTTCCCCCTCTTCTAAGGGTATGAATGATTGAACCTACAATGACTACCCTCAAAATAAAAGAGTCCTACAAGTGTGTTATATTGCATAGATACATGATATAGCAATGAAATTTGATAAGATATCTCTAGATATAACAATGTTGATATTGAGAGATTGTTAGATCAATAGGGGTATGCTTAGATAGATATAATAATGTAGAAGCATGTTCGATGTTGTTAGTTGTTAGTTGTTAGTTATTATTTTAAGGGATGGAGCATGATGTCCATCATGGCATCCAAGAAATCAAGATGAATGCATGACATGGATCATGGCATTGAAAATAAGGACAAATAATCAAGTAACTAGCATACAAAGCAAGAAACAAGAAGCATACAAGATTAGCCAAAGGGCCAAGAAAACAAGGGACATGGGCACATGTCACTCAAATTAAAAACCAAGCATATAAGGCATGTTCAAATGCCACATACGCATACAATTTGAAACAAGCAAATATTGACACGAGGGCCATATAGACATAAAAGAGTACAAGAAACGGACATTGTAAAATTTCAAAAGGTACACACACATAAATAGAAGCAAAGGACATTGGTAGATGTCCTAAGGCATGAATAAGAACCAAAACTAGAATTGGAAATGTAATCACATCGAGATAGGCAAATCAAGAAAGGAAATAATGTAAAAATTGGAAAGGTACAATCACATCGAACTAATCAAAACAATAGTGAAAGTATACAAGACATGTTTAGTTAAATACTAAGTATATGTTAAATAGATACACCAGTGCTACACACTAGTGAAATGTTGATATAGTAATCTGTGTAATCTAGTAAGTAATGTACATCAACATGATAACTTAGAGTGTGTAGTGTAGGATTGACATAACCTAGATGGTGTTGTCATGTAGAAGATGCCCCCAGTGGGTATGTATAGTAACGTGTATCTCTAATGTAGAAGTAGGAATGCCCCCTTAATGGGTAGAGTAAAGTAATCAAGTAGCTAGATGTCATTGCACACACTCAAAGAAGATCAAGTGAAGCATGGTAATGTAGATAATCAACAAATAATAGCATGAAGTAGTAAATGTAAGTCCTAGTATGATAGTATTAATGTAAATTATGGATGATGCATATAATCAAAATGTTTTTTGTATTTTTAAATTATTTGAATATTTTTTATTTTGAAATTTTATAAAGTTTTTTTCATTTTTTAGAAATATTTAAACTATGTACAATCAAGTAGAATAAATTATGTATAATCAATGATGAAAAGAAATTATGTACAATCATGTGTAAAAATAACATACTATACATGAAATCTTTGTAGATGCATCATGTTCATTAAATTTTTAAGTTTCTTTCCTTTAAGTAAGGCTAGATAGTATACTTTAGGGCTGAGATTTTTGGTAATGATGTAAGGACCTAGCCAATTTGGTTTGAATTTTCCTTTAATTTCTTCTTTGGCATTGACATTATGAAGGTTTTCTTTGAGAACAAGATCATTAACTTCAAATTCTTTGATGTGAAATCACTTGTTGTAAGGTCATTGTATATGTTTTTGGTAGATTCTAAGGTGTTCCACAACTTACATGCATGTATAGTCTAACTATTCAAGCTGATGTAGATGCTTTTCATGATACTAGTCATTATTGAGAATACTTTTAAGGGAGATAAAAATATGAGATTTTTAATTCCAATGGTAGAATTGTTTATGTGCCATAAATGAATGAATAAGGAGTAGATCTTATGGGCATAAAATTACTTGTGCGATAGGCCCATAATGTTAAAATTAGTTGATTGTGCCAATCATCACTAAATTTGGTTACTATTTTACTCAAAATGTTGTTGATTATTTTGTTAGTGGCTTCTACTTGGTTATTTCCTAGTGGGTAGTATAGAGTGGAGAATGTGTGTTTAATTTTGTATTTGATACAAAAAAATTAATAGTTTGTTGCTTGAATGATGTTCCATTGTCAGAAATGATGGTTGTAGGGAGGATAAAGCATGAAATAATATGAGTCATGATAAAACTATAAATTTCTTCACCTATGGTCAATTGAAGTGGAATTGCTTCCACCCATTTGGTAAAGTATTATGTAGCTATGATTATGAACTTATGTCCACAATGGATTCGGGGTTAATTTTTCCAATGAGATAAAATCCCTATAACATGAATGGCCATGGAGAGATGATAAGTTGTAAGTATTGTGATGATGCATGTTGTAGATTACTATGTCATTGAAATTTATCACATAGCTTTGCATATTATAAACATTCATCTTCCATGGTATGCCAATAGTACCCTTGTCAAAGTAGTTTATATGATATGGCTTTTCCACTAAAATGACCACCACACTCACTATCATGTATTTGAGATAGAGCAATTTTGGCTTCTACTGAGGTTAAGAACCATAGTAAGTATCCATTGAAGGATTTTTTGAAAATGTTTATGCCAATGATTACATAATGAAGTTCTTGCTTTTGTAACTTACATTTGTCATTTTGGGAAAAAGTGTCTAGTGTAATAGATTTGTTGAGAAAGTTATAAATGTTAGAGAACCATTTTGGGGTTATAGAGCTTCGTGTAGTAGGTAAGATAGAAAGAGAGATTGAATCTACATTGGATAATGATGGTGATTGTAATCATTTAATTGTAAAAATTTCCTGATCATCATTGATGTCAATGGGAATTAGAGATGCAGCATTGGCCATTGCATCTATGTGTTTGTTATCTTTTTGGGGAATTCTCTCAATAGAAAAATAATTGAATTATAATTATAGACATTGTACCATGTTGTGGTATGGGATAAGGTGTTCTTATTTTGTTTGATAAACATCATTGACTTGATTGACCACAAGTTGGGAATCACCAAAGACTTGAATAGATTTGATTTGGAGGGATTATGCAGTGAAAAGTTCTAATATAAGTGCTTTATATTCTATTATGTTGTTGGTGCAAGAGAAACTTAATCAATATGCTATAGGAACTATGTGACCAAAAGAATTGATAAAGATAATGCTAGCCCCTACATTAGATGCACATCAAGATCCATCAAAGAACATGGTCAAAGTATCTCAATGAGTAGAATAGGTAGTGAAATCATCTCTGAATGTGTCACTTAAAGTGTAAGTATATAATAGTGGTGTTACTACCAAATGGTTTGCAATGATTTAGCCCTTTATCAATTTGTATAGGACTATTTTTAAGTCAAATTCTATTAATAACATAACCCATTTTGTGATGTGACTAGAAAGATGTGGTTTGGTTAGTTGGATTTTTTGTGTGGTAAAAACTAATGATAAACATAATTCTACTATTGGGGAGTAATTTTTTTCATAATCAACCAAGGTGCGACTGATGTAATAAACTACTCATTTGGTATTTTGATCATCATGTTGTGCTAAGAGTGTTCCTAATGCATGATTTGTTGCTAAGATATAAAGTAGGAAAGGCTTGTTTGGGATAGGTGATACTAAAATGGGTGGATTAAAGAGATATTGCATGATTGTATTGAAGCAGTCTTGACAAGCTTGGTCCCAAATAAACTTTGTATATTTCTTTAGCAATTGACTAAAAGATAGAGTTTTATCAACAAGCAAAACTACAAAATAATGGATTGATATGTGGCTCAAGTTTTATTTAATACAAAAGGCATGATAATGTAACAAAATTTACCCCAAGGTGTTGTAAAAAAAATTCTTGATCTTCTTTAGTGATTTTGATTTGATTATAACTGGTAAAACCATCCATAAATGATAACATTTCATATCTGACTATGGAATCTACTATCATGTTGATATTTGGTAAGGGGAAATCATCTGTTGGGCATGATTTATTTAAATCTTGAGAATCAGAACAACATCAAATTTATTCATTAGGTTTTACTTTATGAATTATATTGTAAGTTCATTCAGGATGTGCTACTCAACGAATCAAACTAGCATCTAAGAGGCATTGGATTTCATCTTTGACTAAGAGCACCACCTTAGGATGTATTTTTTGAATTTTTTTTAAACTAGTTTAGCATCAAGGTATAAAGGAATCTGATGGACTACTATAGATCTATCAATTCCTAGCATATCTGAATATGACCAAGCAAAGAGTTCTAGAAAATTTATTAAAGTTGATGAATATCAGCATCCTCTTCCTTTCTAAGGGTAGCTGTTAATAAGACAATGTGGGGATCCTTGTTAGTTATTAAATTGAAATTTATTATTTCTTCGTTAATTAATGTTGAATGATTGAGTGTATATGGAGTTATAGGAATAGTATCATCTGAGTCAACTAGTATATCAGGGGAGGAATCTATATTTTCTACAAAGTGCATGTGGGTATTTGTGTGGTTTGGAAATATATTTTTATGATAACAAGATGGGAGGTTCTTATATGCTCTAAGAAATTGTAGGAGAGATTCATCATTAGAGATTTCATCTAATGTAAACATATCAGGTGAAACTATGTTTTTAATAAGATCAGGGTAGACCAATGATAATTTAGAAGCATGATTAACTATATTATTGGTACATGCAATGGTTGGAAAAAAATTATGTGTTTTGAAAGGGTTAGAGAAGATTTATGGTGATTAAGGCTAAACTAGTATCCAAGCCCTTACACTTTTTGTGTGGATGCCTCAATAGGATTGACTATTCCTTGTTCATGTTTTCTAAGTCCTTTACCCTGATAACCCATACTATTAATATATTTAAGTGTAAAACATGAAGTGAATTGGTGATCTAATACTGTTGTTATGATAGAATTTGGAATTGTCTAATTTTGTGTATGGTTTGAGGGTGCATTATGAGTGATAGGTTGTGTAGGTATACTACCTAGATTAAAGTGTAGGATATTATTCTATGGAGATTTAGAAACTTGAAAATATTTAAAAGGTTCATTATCTATTGGGCATGTGTATATGTAACCTTTGTGACTAAATTTTAGATAAGCATGGAGTGTGGAAGGAACTGTATGCATATCATGAATCTAAGACTGACCAAGTAATAAATTATGACTAAGGTCATTTGGCATGACTTAGTAGGTTTTTGGTAGTGTCTTAGGCCCTAAGGTAAGATTGAGTGTTATTTGACCCATTAATTTTTTTGGAATGTTGTCAAAACCTCTGATGTTCATATCAGAATGGTCTAGATCTTTAGGTTGTATATTAAGACATTTAAGAAAGGATATGTTGCAAATGTTAAGTCTTAAATTGTTATCAACTAACACTCTTTTGACTCCCACATCATTAATTCTCAATTGAATATACAAAGGTAGACTTTTTCCAATGATGTGTTGTGGGGGTAAATCCTCTTTTTAAAAATAGATATGCTCTTTAGTCCATTACATTTTGTGGAGGATAGATATAACATAGGTTGGTTCAGTTGAAACAAGAAGTCTAGTATTATGAAGGGTTGTATACAATACATCTTTGTAAATATCTGATCATTGAAGAAGCTCAAGAATAAAAAAATATATATAAAGGGGTGTTATCCTAAGTGGTAAAGCTATAGCCCTAGGTGTAATCAACCTACCTATCTTCATAAACGTGGGTGATATCATGGAATGCATTATCTACTATAAGCATACAACTAGTAGTATATTTGAGATAAGATCTAGATGTACCAATTTTAGGAGGAGGGATAGATAAAATCACTATTATTTTTTGTGTCTAGTAGTGATAGGAAGATACTTAAAAGTTACCAATGAGCTATATGCTTGTTGGTAGAAAGCACGAATATGAAGTAAAATGCATAAATTTTGAGTTGTGATTTGTGAAATAATATGTTTATAAATAACATTCCTTAGTGAGCAAGGGATATAGAGTATGAATGTTTGCATAAAAGCATATAAACTTTTTATATGCAACATGACATTTCAAATGCATTTGATAAGATAAATTTGAACAATTTTCCATATGAGGAATAGAGAGCAAAGGATATAGAACATGAATTTTTGCATAAAGGCATATAAACTTTTGATATACAACATGACATTTCAAATGCATTTAGCAAGATAAGTTTGAAAACTTTTCAATATGAGAGAAAAATAATACACGAAAATAATTTTGGAATCTTGTGCATGTTTGGTAATTAATTTTGTAATATAATCCCATATAAAGAAACATAAACATGAAATGTAAAGGATGAAATTTTGTACTAAAATATGATAGACTTCATCATTCATGCACATGATAGGGCCTATTATGGTTTCCTTATTATTTACAAGAAATGTAAGATAAGTTTGTAAATAAATGAGCATCATTTTTTTCAATTTGGCTATGGATGTAAGGTGATACCTCAAAAAGCAAAGTAGGAGCTAGTATATGCAACTAGAGATTGTGAATGAATTTTGAAGATTAATATTATAATTTTAAAATTTTGATATGAATTTATAGAAAATTTGTGTAATTTTTCTTGAAAAATTTAGGTAAAAATATAAAATATTTCTAAAATTAGCAATATATTTTTTCTAGTGTGTGGAATGTTTTTGTATGCAAAAAGGACCTAGTATGTGCAAACTAGGGTTTTAACAAAATATATGATAATTTTGAAATTAATTTGTAGATTTATAATTTTTAAATATATAAAAAAATAACAAATTATGGTAAAAAATCAAAAATAATTTACCCTAGGGTTTTTATGCAAAATTTGAAGTCAGGTTCACCAAATGTTTTATTATTTTTGGGAATAATGGAGTTTTATTCCTAATTAAATAAATAGGTATAGAGTAAAGTAAATTAGTAAATAATATTTAATAATTAAAACACTAATTTATGTAAATATATTTTACTTTTTCTAAAAATAGTAATAAATAAGAGAATATGTGACTTGTCTTATTATGTGTTGTCTTATCTAAGACAAGGTCTGATACTTTAGGTACAAGACTAGGACAGTATTGGAAATAGGTTCTTGAAGTTTGTTTTTTATTGGATAAGAGCACAAAAATTGGGACACTGTATTTTTTGGTTTTGTAGTCCTTTTTTGATGTTGTTATCCAGGTGATTTGAGTTTTCTAGGTTCTGCTCGGTAGGTCTGTTTTACCCTATCAGTGAAATATCAAAGCTTAAAATTATATGGAGATTGATATGCATCTATTTTAATCTTCAAATTCCCTGGAGTTATTTGTTATTTAACTTGAATGGAAACTTTGGAAAGAGAGAGAAGGGCTTAGTGTGTAAAGGATATGCTGGATGTACTTCACACCCCATGTGTGAGCATGTTGCCTACATACCAATACTTTGAGGAGGGATCAAGCTAATGTAGTTCTCTCATTAAAGTGATTGGTACAATTGTGTATGAAAATATAACTAGATTTGAAATTGGGTGTTCTTTATATGGATAGGGACTAGTACAAGGTTTGAATAAGATTGGAATAGTATTGGAAGGTTATATGTAGAGAATAAGGAAATGTTCTTGAGTGTACTTGCTCATATTCTTGCTTATCTCTTGTAAGTGAGTGTCAAAACTTATAAATAGACTTTGAATGGCCTTTTGTATGGAACCTGATGATCATGGGTTAAATGAATTCATGTTAGGCCAACATGAACTAAGATAAGGATTCAGGGAAATATGACCATTTGAACCAAATTTATACTTAGACAATAGCTCTAAAAATAGGACACCCTAGGTTTTAGTGCTCCTATCCAAGTTGGGAACTATTTTCTAGAGGTAATGAGACCTAAGGGGATGGATTTGGGCTTGAAAGAGATACCTAAGTCTATAAGGGTTAAGTCTGAAAGGTTGTGGATGACTGGGAATTAGTGAAAGAAAATCCTATGAGGTTTGTGCAAGCAAGTAGGAGGACCTATGGATTGGGTGTCATTAGCCACACTAAAGTAACCAAATTTTGCATTTTATATGACTACATGTCATAAGAATATGTAACACCATCATTAGTAACATTTTAATTTTTATTTTTAATTAAGAGACAAGGGCCTGTAGAAGGTTGGGGTGGCTCAAATTGATGCATAAGGAAATCTTTTCATTTAACTTGGTCAATAGCCTCCTCCAATGTATGTGGAGAGAGAGAGTGGACCTGATATTGAAGTTTAGGGAAAAGGGAATTGGTAAAGAGATGGAAAATATTATAATCAACTATTTTATGTTCACATTTGTTTGATAAAGTTTTCCACCTTTTGACAAATGATTGAGCAATTTCATTTTCAAGTTGTTTGCAAATTATGAAGTGGGCCAAAGTATTTTCAGGAAGATCACTAGTTTGGAACTCTTAAACTAAAGCATTCACTAAATCCTCCAAACTAGTAATGGAATGAGTTCTAATTTTATTGTACCAATGTAAGGCATCACCTATGAGGGTTTTGGCTAAGATTTTTGTATAAACAAAGGTTTTCAATTTGACTCAATCCTTATAAAGATTTAAAAATGTTTTAAGATGAAGGGTGGGATCGGTTGATCCATTATAAAAAATTGTAGGTGTGATACTTCTAATATCAATGTTAGTAATTTGAGTAGTGAGAGGTTAATTTTGGATATGTTTAATGGTTTTATTGACCAAAGGAGGTTGAGGAATAAGATTTCCTTGAGAATATCAAAGAGGAGGAAGGGGAAAATTTTGGTTATGTGTTCCCCAAGCTATTGGTTTAAGATGAGATTGAAGATGAAGAAGATTTTTTTTCATTCTCATCATTTGATATTTGTTATGAGCTTGAAATGTATTCATTTGATTAAGTGTTTGTAATAATAGTTGATGTTTTTTATTAGCATTATTAGAAGCATTAGAGTTTGTGTTTATGGCTTGGGTGCCACTATTGGTGTTAATAGGAGCTTGAGAGGAATTAAGAGAATGTGAGGCACTAGTGGAAAAAATTACTTTTGTATTAAAAGATTGACTAGTGAATGGTTGATAAGAAGAATATCTAGTAGCATGATTACCTTGGGTATAAAATGATGCACTAGTATAAAGATTAAGGATAGTTGATCTTACGAGAGGCTGACTAGATGTAGAACCTACCATGTTAGTGGATATACTAGGCATGAAGGTAGAAGAAGTAAGAGAAGAAGAGGTCATGGTATAATAATGGGTCATAATCGAAGGAAGAGGTTGAGAATCAAAGAAAGTGGTACCCATAAATCTAGTTGAGAATGTGGGAGTAGGTGAATGAGGCTCTTCAACATGACCACTAATCATAAGATTGTAAATAGTAGAAGGATCATTTCTTTGATTTTCATTAAATGTGGAGATAAAGAAAAGAATTTTGGGGGTATATTCTAATACAAGTTGGTATTTTAATTATAAAATAGGATTACACTATTAAGAGGTATTAGGAGGGGTCCCATTGTTCATTATGTGAGTTGTAATATGAACGTTACTAGCATCCAAGAGAGGATCCCTACTCTATCTATGGGAGACCCTATGAAGGTTGTTAAGATTCATCATTTATATTAAATGTAACTTAGTGTTGTCATCAAATATAAATTCCATGATAAAGGGTAAGAAAGAGAGATGAGAAAGCAAGAAAATAGGGAATGATAAAAATTGTACAGGGTTGATTGGGTTGACCTATCACAAAAATAGGGTCTACAAACTATACAAGGTTGATTGGTTCAATCTAGTACAGTGAATAGGGATTGGAAAAGGATGAAATAGGGTCTAAAAACTATATAGTGTTGACTGGGTCGAACTAATATAGTGAACAAAGGTTGAAAAAGGTATAGGGTCGATTAGGTCGACCCAATATAACAAAAAGGGAAATTTATAAATTGATGACAGATTTATGGGTTAAAACAAGATAAATTTTATAATTAATTTGAAAATAAATGATATAAAGGAAACAAATAGTCAATTGGATTAATGTTGGATAATCTAATTAAAGCCCACAACACAAAACCTTACACAAATGTTGGCTAATACAAGTTTTTACAATACAGAATATAATTGAGCAAAGGGAAAGTAATCAACTTGGAAAGTAAAGAGATAACTAATTGGTCAACCTAAATGTTTATTAGATTATTATTATATCATTTTAAATGTGATGGGATGTTGGCTATAAGTAAGGAACTAGAATGGAAATCTAAGGATGGTTTTAGGTAGTTTGGGCTAAAAGGGACTATAGTGGAAATGATATAGGGTTGGCATTAGTGCCTACCCACTCAATTCAAAAACTATAGTGATAAGGGTGTTTGGTTCTTAGCCATAATATACCATTAACCACACTTTATACTTGACTAGAGTATCAATCTAGCTTCCCCTTTGGTGATGAAATCCAGGTAGGTTATCCTTGGGAAGACAAATCTTAAAATGCTTGTTTAGATTATGTGATTTGGTTGTGTGTGAATATAATATAATATAATGAACTAAATAATTAATTTAAAACCACCTAATTAAGCTATATGATCTATTCTATGCATATAATTAATAAAAATAGAAAGTGTGAATTAATTACTAGTATATAAGATTAATTCCAACTTTAAAATAAGGTATAATGTTGATATGATTAACAATGTATGCAAAAAATATAGAACAAGGTCGATAGGTTCAAACTTCTACTATGAGAGCAAGGTCTAAAAATAAAGAGTGTTAGTAAAGTTGACCTAGTTATTTAAACATCACACAAACATAGAACTAGGTTGGTAGTGTCAATCCAGTTAACTATGCAAGGGTAGTTTTGAAGACTAAAAAATGTGAAAGGAAAGATAGTAAAGAAAGAAATAGAGATAAAAAATAACCTTGGTGGATAAAATATGTAGAGAATGAAGATTATTATTAAATAACCTTAGCATATGCTTACAAATTATACTAACAAGGTTAATTAGTTCAATCAAGCTTTAAATAAACTTGTTGATGAGTGCTTAAAATATGCAAGGTTGATTAGGTCAACCTAGTATGCTGAACTAGATGCCTAAAAATGTACAAGGTCAAATAGGTCAACCTAGTAGTCTAGATTATATGTCTAAAAATTTGAAAATTTGTACTAGGTTAATAGAATTGATTGAATATCCTATACCTAAAAAACTTACACATAGAAATTAGATACTAGGTTGATAGAGTCAATCTAGTATGGTAGATATATAATAAAAATAATTATGAAAGAATGAAAGAAATGAAATAAGATAAATAAATACTATAAGGTTTAGTTCACATAGGGTCCACTAGAATGTATGTAATCAAAAATGCATCATATCTATAAATCAATCCTAGCTCAGAGAAGATAGAGCATACCTACACTTTCGATTGGGGATACATTTGTTAATCACTAGCATGACCAATATGGAGATATACTAGACTTGATTAGGGGATCACTTATCATAATACACCATGTTAGGAAGGGTTCCAAAACCTACATTCTAACATAATCATGTAACAACCCTAAAGCATTCCTAAGTTTAATGTTCACTCTATTTTAATAAATAAGAAAGTAAATCTAATCTAGTACATACCAAATCTTGTGGCACAAAATGGGGGTTAGAAATAAAATTAGCTAAACTAAACATGCATATAATACATATACTCACATCAATGTCTATGGAATCCTAATACATAGAAGAAATAAGCACTAATACATTATCTATCTACTCTTACAAAGGAGAAATAAAGTTAGAAATAATCACCTTTGAAGACAAACCCATCGATCCTCAATCTCTCCCTTGGCCAAGTTATTCACAAGAGATTGTTTTGGTATGTAAGAATAATAAAGACAAATCATCTCTAGGCTACACAACCTATCTATGCATCCAAAAGACTTCTCGACAAGACAATATCTATATCTCCAAATAAATTATGGAACCTTGATCATTATTCCTCATGTATAATGGCCAATAAGTAGATGTTAATTTAAACTTATTCTTCCTCACTTATTTTTTTACAAGTGATTGGAAATGAACTTGTATATATATGCAAATCTTTCCCTAAATCCTCCTAGAAACATCAACTATATAGGGTTGACCTAATTGACCTTATATGTTTTTAGGGACAATTCACTAGGTTTGAGATAGGTCGAGTGAAAGGCTAATAAACCCAAAAAGTGAAAAATACCCCTAGACTATACAGGGTATACCCAGTCGACCTAATATAACTAACTATTCAAAAGGTAATTAAGGTAATAAAAGGAGGATAAATCATGGAAAAATATTGGAATGGGTAAGACTAAGAAGAATAAGCCTTGGGTAATTAGTTTTAAGAGATGAGCGTTTAGATGGCAAGTGGGAAAAGGGAAAATAATCTTATGAAGCACCAATGGTCTATCCACCCCGTTCTTAGTGTACCCCTTAAGGCATGCACTTAGAGAGATTGAGACTCAATGGGTTCCTATAAGATACAAAGTATTAGAGATCGGTAAAAGTTTTAAAATATTATGTTTATATAGGATATAAGTACCATTTTGGGTACAATAGCACCATGTGGCTCTAGTGTCATTATTATGGTGCTACTATCAAGTTAATAGAACACTTGACACAAAGGGGTAGGATCAGGAAATGAGGGTCTAGGATTAATGTTGAGCTAACTAAGGATGTTTTTGATCCACATGAAGGATAGATAAGTGTGATAATAGTCTTTAGGATAGGTCTAGGGATGAGATATGCATAGGTAGTCTCAAGTAGCAATCTTAGCATTCAAATACCACTTTTAGGTTATTACATTTCTTTACCTTTATTTACATCATTAGACATAACTTTTATACCACCATATACTATGGGGGCAACCCAAGGGTGTTAAAAAATTCATATTCAATCATTTGATATGGTTCCTTTGGTTATAACACATTTTATTACTTATGTACAATCCCTTATATAAAACATTATATATCTATAGACTAAGTCATTACAAATGGAACAGAGTGTTTTTAAACCTAATCAATAACTTGACTCACAAAATTTATTAGATACTTATTTGGCTCATAATATTTCAATGCATCCTTTACCAACTAGTTTTTTGGCACACAAGGTTACATTATAAGATGGAAAAGGTGACCCAAAACAATATTTGGGAGCATTCCACATAGCATGTTTGGAATATGCATATAATGATAGGTTTTTAAACAAGTTGTTTTTAAGAAGTTTAAGATAATACAAACACATATGGTTCTATGATTTACCACATTATTTATTTCGTGCATTAAATCCTTTGGAAAATTTATTCCTTGCACATTTCTCAATCAATATAAGTGAAAATATTTCATATGCTCAGATTGCTCATTTCAAACAATAATCTAATGAGCCTATCATAGAATATGTATTACACTATAATAACATGTTATATAAGATGATCAATCCTATGGTAGATAATGAATTTAAACACATATTCAAATAAAGGTTGCTTCTACCACTACATAAATCCATCATGTTCAATAATTTTATCTCATTCATGGATTTATGTCACATAGTAAAATAAAGAGAGGTCAAATTATTCGAAATGAATAAGTAAACCAATTTAGTTTATACTTCTCATGCTAATAACATTATTAATCCACCATACAAAATGAGATCAATTGATAATAATAATAGTGATCAAAATGAAATAGTGAATGTAATTTCATATCCTACTCCATGCATTGTATTATTAGCTCCTCTAAGGAGAAAATTTACAAATTTTCTAGAAGCTTCATATAAGGTATTACAAAAGTTATTTTAATTCAATATCATATTAATCCCTCCCATTAAAGAGTTTTATGTATTAATAATCTTTTAAAAGGATTTATTATATTTCCTTTTGTGATTTTCATATAACACCAAGGCATACTAAAGATAGATGCATCAATCTATGGCATAAGATATAGGATATAATAGATGAGAACATAATCAATGTGGGTACATATATGAATAGTTCAAAAGTGAAACCAATTGAAATTTGAGTAATAAATATATTCATTGATATTTTTCCTAAGCACAAAACTTTGTAAACAATAGATACATCATGATTGCATTATACTTAAATGCACACCCTCCACTAACTTATTGTATTCCTCATAGAGAGGCATAACGTCCTTTGAATGGCATCATTGGTACCTATCATACTTAAATGATATCAAGACCACTCATCACATTTATAGAGAATAAGATATTCTATGATGATTGTAACTTGCATTCTTTGTTCATTTGAGCTCACATTGATCAATAACCTATACATAGTGTTATGGTTGACAATGGTTCAAGTGTGAATATGTATATTATCACACTTGTCTATCACCTTAGATACACATATATTTATTTATTTCATACATTAATAGCAATTAAGGGATTTAGTGGCTATATTCAAAGTTTTATTGGTGACATTACATTACCACTCTAATTTGGTCCAACACATCACCACCAAGTTTACAATAATACCTAATGTAGGAGTCTTTGATATATTATTGAGATGCCCTCAGATTCAAAAATTTCATGTAGTTACATCTATAGTTCACATATTTTTTAAGTATATTTATGTTAATGAGGTCATCATAGTTTATGGCATTCCATATGATCACCCCCATCAACAAATAATTATTATTACATGGTAGATTGTAGTTTAACAACCTCAAAAAGTTCAACCTACTCAAAAATTTCAAAAACAAATGGATAGCTTTCCAAGTAGAGTTATCCTTGAAAAGAAAATTAATCAAAATTTTGTTACATATTCTAGAGAGACTCTCTACACCAGCACATCTTAGATTGATTTTATAAATCAATAAGGGTGTTCTATAAAGCTTTCCAACTCAAATTTCATACACTCCAAGATGGGTTTTGAAGAGTCCTAGAGTTCACACTACTACATAGCATATTATAGATCATAATCATTATAATGGAAATTATAGTACACAATTAAATATTTTTGTAGATTTTAAGTTGAGATGAGTTCATTCACAATGGCATGACACTCTGTATCCATGATAAGTCATCTTTTATATGCTAGATACATGACCTATTGATTGTGAGTCTCTTACAAGAGTCATTGGTAAGTATGTTGTTTCTCAGTTTTCATATATTCAAAAATATTAATTAATTAATTAATTATATATATATATATATATATATATAATTAATTAATTAATTAATATTTTTGAATATATGAAAACTGAGAAACAACATACTTACCAATGACTCTTGTAAGAGACTCACAATCAATAGGTCATGTATCTAGCATATATATATATATATATATATATATATATATATATATATATATATATATATATATATATATATATATATATATATATTCTCAAAAAAATTAGAATTAGGACCTATACATGATATGTGTAGTTCATTTACATCAATCAATTTGTGATAAGTATATTTAGTATTTATCTATATCCATTTTATATCAAATATGATTAATAAGTGTACTTAAGTGAGTTTTATAACATGTAGGTTATAACTTCCAAATACAATTGTAGTTGGTGATACTATCTTAGACCCATAAAACTTACATAGATAAAACTAATATGTTCTAGATAGTAACACACTACACTCTTATCTTATTACATGAGACTTGTCTAATTGAACTTAGGATCTACCCTTTAAAATTCAAACTAGTTACAAGCCTCATACAACTTGTTTACATCTTATAAAATTCATTAAGGGAATTATTTTATATAGGGTCTATCATTCTATGACTATTTGTATTGTTCATGTTACAAATATAATACATTGTGTAAAATATTACCATTTTTGCTGACTTAATCTCACATTACTATCTTAATAAATACCTAAGTTATTGAATATACCAATACTACCAATTACTTATGTAGATCAATTTCACTTGTGAATTTTTTTTCATGTGATTCATGTTTTATATATTTTCATCACTTTGGATTATGGACATATTAGCATGCCCTTATTTTTGGCTCTAATCCTGATTGTATTCTTATCTACATGTGAGTGATATTTTAACATGTCTCTTATATGTGACCCATTAGCCTTATTCTTTCATGTCTTGTATGCTTTTGTGTGTTCTCTTTGTTTGTGTGTGTGTCATGGACATGACTTTTATTTGTTCAATCTTTTAATGCCATGATGGGAATCATGCATCCTCCTAGTTTTTTTATGCCATGATATATATCATGAATCCTCCTGAGTAATTCTATATCAATTTCAATTACTCAATATATGATCATTATTCACTATGTTTCTCATTGCTAACATCTATCTCAAAATAACACTATGTATGGTTGGTACTATGTGCATCTTACATTACTATATTTCATAGTTTATATATGATGCTGATATAATCTCTAATGTTATCATTTCACTTTTTATATAACATCATTAACATAACTTTTTATTTTGAGCTAAGTTATTACACAAGCTTCATAACTCACCTCAAAAAAAAGGGAATACATAGTGGCATGTCCTAGAGACTAAGTTGAAAAAACTTAGTGCACATATAGGAAAAGACAACAATTACTTAGTTCATCACAATTCATACCCAATTTCTACCCAGAAATCAATTTTAGACAATAACACTCCATATGGATAAGGTTTTCATTTGACTATGTACAAAATAGTGTTTTGTCATATCAACAATCAAAAACATAATTTTCTAGGTTTTTTAGAATTACACAATCTATAAATTAATTTGAGTATTGCTCATAAATAGAGATTTATGCTCAATTTGTCTCAAATTTTCTCATAATTTGGGCATCATGTGTGGCATGTGTTTTAGGTTTTTATATAATTTTCACTTATAAAATCACTTAATATTACTCGGTTAAAAATACATATATACTCGAATATAACTAGACTCAAATCATGAAATTTTACACTAATTTTACACCAATTTTTTATCAATTTTTCACCAAAAATTAATTTTATTCTATTTTCAATAGTTGATTCACTCTTTTTATTTATTTTTCTACCAGGTTTTCACCAAAATGATTTATTAGAATTCATACAAAGATTCCAAGATACTCTACTACCTTGGGTATGAAATTAGGGATTCAAGCACACCTTGAGTTCTTAAGTACACTTTAATTATAATTAGGATTGGGGAATACACAATCCAATCCAAGTGTTTCCACATAAAAAATATGTAAGGGTCTTTCCCTCTACAATCACTAGTTTTTCACCCCAAAAATGCAATGGTTCATATATCAAAATAGGTGTATTTATTCCTTTTTATTTTGATCCATAAGTTTCTTGTCTTTACATTCAAATTTCCATCTTAATTAAAGACTAATTTATACATTTTTCATTACAAGATTACATGAGGCACATTTTAGCACATAGCCTACATTCAAGACTATTCTTCATAGGTAAGTTCAAGTATAACTCTTTCCTTTTACTCTATTACTTTTTATCTCCTTTATCACTAGAATAAAAGGGTGAGAAATGTAAACACATAAATTAACATATATTTCTAAAATAGTGCATTTGTGACCAATACTTTTTACACACTTAGCTCATGCCCATTTCTATAGATATAAGTTCTTATTCCTCTACTTATACGTGGATGACCATGTTGAAAAACTCTAATATAGAGCATTCCTATTTTTCATTATAAATTGCCTAAGCTCATCCCTAGATTGATCCATCCTTCCATATTATCTATATTTTCTCCTCAAAAATTCCAATCATTCAAGAGTATCATGTTTATTAATAGTGTTATAATCCATTGGCCGCATCCTCCCAAAAAATAATGACTAATCACTCAAATTGAAATTTACCTAATAGGTCATCCCACATATTTTCCAATACCCACCTGATGAATTCCCCAAAATATCACTATAAAGATATATTTTATAACCATTTGCTTACTAGGAGGCTCATATCATGAAAAATATCTAGAACATCTACCAACATGTTGATAGGAAAAGATCTATTCTCCCTAATTATGAGTCCACATAGCCCTAGTATCTCTGAGTTAAGTTTACATATACCTCAAAGGTCATAATTCATTGCTTAATAACATAATTACACTAGGATTGTACCAGCATCTAGCATTACTAATATTTCATACACACCACCATAGTATGGGATAACTACATAGAGTTTAATCCCACTTAGAATAATTGGTATGTAGGTAGAGCTCAATGTAGGAGGTGTTGAGGTCAAGCACAACTTTAACCACTAACCCATTTTTCCCATTTATTTTATCTATTCCTCATGGTTTATTGATCTTAGGTTCCAATTGAATAAGGCATAAAGTGCCTTTCTTAATGAATCAAATAACCTAGATCATGCACATAGCATTTATAGGTGAAGGTACATGGACCCATTTTTACACATAGAGCTACAACCCTTCATGACACCAGCATGCCTTACATATACCAATACAGGTTGGGATCATCTATATAGTGTGGCCTTGTCTTGGGAAGATGAGAATACCTATTATTTATTCATAATGACCTCTTAGATCCACATAATTAGTTTCACAATCATATCCATAGTGATGCATTTTCTATTTCTAGCTAAGTTATTCCTCTTTAATACTTTCACTTTTAGCATATTTCTATATTTATCAATTTATGAATCAAACATGCTTAATTTATGATTATTTTATACATTCTAATTTTACTTAAAAATTTGTCATGATTAATATTAAAACTCTCTTAATCTTAAATTTTGATAAAACACAATGTTTGATACATTACTCTATCAACTATCAACGTCATAATGCATAGGAATTATAAAATAAAGGCTTGTTACAATATACTAATCTAGTGAGTATCATTATTGTAGAAAGGTATCCTCATGTATGGATCAATATGTGTGGCACATCCTCAATAAATATGATGGGATGGAGGGGGAATAACAAGCCCCATATTAGGATATATATACCAATGTGAATCATGTAATATAAATAATTACATGGTAAGGTCTAAAGATGAGGATAGTGTGTGAGATAACAACACCCACTAATATAGCTAAGTGGATGGGAATTAAGTGATGTCCCAAAATGTAGATAAATATCAAGGTAACAAGATTTATCATCTATAAATATCAAGTATGTGTCCATTTATATGTAAGATAATACCAAATATGTATGAAAAATTAATGCAAGCACAATAGACATAAGGGTGTGATGAGAAAATATATGTCAATATAAAGATCATAAAGAGTATATAAAAGTATCATGTTCCCATAGTCAAATATATGTATATATGTGATTAATGAAGCACATAGGTCAAGTGAATATAATGATGGTGTGGATTTATTCATCTTCATAGGATATGTCAAATGGATAACTCATAAGGACCATGCAGGTATAATAGCCTTATTGGAAAATTATAAGTCATGTACACCAATGTGTAAGATATAAGTATGACAGTATTAATGTGCCAATATTTAAATGATGTGTAGAGCATAGGTACCAATTAGTGAATTAATGCAAGGCACATAATTAACATGGCTCTATATAAGGGATATAGGATCAATAACTATCATGTATAGGTAATGTGAAGCATGCCCCTATAATCATGAAGAGATGTGTATATATGTATGCTTGTGTAATGATCAATATAGTATCATATGAAAAAATTTCATGTTACCCCCAAGTGGAAAGATATAGATGACTCAAAGGTTAAATGGATAAATAATATGCCCCACTAGATGCTTTGTATACACTAGATGTATAGAGTAATATCCATGAGACGTAGCGGGATTTTTCCCCAATATTAAGATAAAAAATGTCTCATATAAGTGATGAACCTCTGAGAAAATTAGGTACAATAATGAGTCACAGTCATAAAATAAGCATGGATGATAAAGAAACAAGGTGCAATATATGTGTATCGATCACAAGATATAAGATTTAATTATGTATCTATAGATATAATATATCCATGTAAACATGCCAAATGTGAATAATATTAGGATATCCATGATCTATGTAAGTAGCTATATGTAAAGATTTACAAGTTATAAAGATGTCACCATATAAAATCTATTTGTATGAAGATACCCCCATCTCATTTTATATGTACATTAAACATATATAAATTGTATATGTCCTATCAAAGTATGTCATGAGAATCACATGTGGAAAACATGAATACATAAACCTCTAGCATATGTCGATAAACATGATATGTGTCATATTACTAAGATAGAATAAAACTATCATTTTTTTAATATTATGAATTTTTTTGTATTTTTTAATTATAAATAAATATTAGATAATAAGATATGTACAATATGTAACATTAATTATTTATCCAAGAAGAACTAGAAGGGTAAGCATGACTTGTTTGTAATCTAACTAAAATCATAATGTCATAGTCATGAATACTCTAATGTGGCACACTAACTATCAAATATAACATAAATTAAGTATTAACCCAAAATAATAAAATGAGATGGTCACCAAAGAGAGAGGGCTAAAATAGAATAACACTTCCAAAGAAGTGATGGTCATAATCTAGATATATTGTATCTTATAGAACACTAAATATGCATTAATAATCTCAAGTAGTAAATGATAAAGTATCAAGAGTCATAAACATGTGTTGAAGAAAAATAATAATAGGTGTCATAAAAGGTAAAATACCAAAATATGTGTGTAATGAATCTCATGTTATGTCATGCAAAATATTAATCCATATATTAGAAGTTATCAAGATCCCCCGAAGTATGTGTCATCGTGTATTAGATCATCATTATTACCATTGAAGTCTTGAGTACATTGGTAATTTTCATTCTTTTTATATGTTGTTGATTTTGATATATCCTTAGGAGGAGGATTTTCTTTGTTAATGGTACCCTTTGTTAGGGAATTTTGATAGTCTAAAATAATATGTAATGAAATTACTTATATGTTTTCATAATAGAATAGTATATCATAGAATAAAAATAGAATATGCAGATCTATAACAATAATTGATAGAATAATAGAATGCTT
>JARHVA010002040.1:1082500-1095000 GCA_037957365.1 Torreya grandis
GATCTGTATATGTTAAAAAGTCATTGAAGTTATCAATTTGGGTATTAATAAGAATATCATTTTATATATGTTAATAAGTCATAGTTTACTATTAAAACTATAGTGGTGATCTGATGATATTCCATGGCACAAATAATAAGGCAAATGATATTTATGTAATAGTGCCAATAAAAATCTATATGTATTTGTTTATAAAACTCATGATGTTTTATCACAAATGGTGCTTATCATCGATTTGTGTTTATAAAAGGAAAAACAATGATTATATAGTGATAACAATGTGTGTTATAAAAATGGTAAATAAAAATATAAATATATATGGTGAAAATAATGCCAAAATGTTTTAATACCTAGCCGTATATTTATCAATTACCTTTTTCATCTATTTTAGAATGGTGGTTATAATTTATAATAATAGTAGTCAATATTAAAACATTGATCCAAATTATAATATATATACCATTGAACCTATTTAACCCATATTATAGCTAAAATAAGATTAATTTTAATAACATCACTCTATATGGGCATAGAGCTTGTGTCTTTTGATTAATAATAGTAGACCAATAGTATAAGTTCATATAATAAATTATGTCTTATCATGTAAATAATTGGGTTAGTTATGTTTCTTATACTATAAAATATGTAGTTATAATCATATTGATATTATAATATGGTTTGGATAATGCATATGAGACATATATAACTAAAGCATAGTCTTTCATTATATCATGATAAGCTTTATGATTTAGGATCACTTATAATATATAGTATGTGAAACAAAATCCGTGGTGTGGATATAATTTTATAATAGACTACATCTTAATAAATAATTATATGTATGCTTAAAAGATTATATAGGTACATGTATGCCTAGTTAGGTTATACTTGTGCATTTGAATGTGTACCTCTAATTATAGTTCGACGGGTGGTTATCAAGTATATTATAGATTTATGTGTAATATAACCTTATGTATGCATTCATATAACCCCCTGAGATTATAAAAAATGCTAGAATGGAATATTATGTGTTTCATGTGAACTGATACTATTTTTATTATAATTGGTTGTTTAAACAAAAGCTTATGATTTCATTAATTCATAGCTAATTTATTTAGTAGTTATGCATAAGAACACTAGACTATGATTATGTGGGTTATCATAAGGTGTAGTGTATTTGGAAATATATTTAGGCAGGGATAAAAACTATGAAGGATTATTATATTATTGAATCCATTATCTTATAAATATTTTCAATTTATTTTTTGAATAGGAAAGTATAATGATTGTTAAAATCATATAGAGTTCTGGATTTAGAAATATAGTTGGACATTGATATAGTATTTATATATAATTTGTGTGATTATATATGGTACATATTATGTTATACGATTATTCATATATAGGAAACATATCTATTGATAGACTTAAGCAACCATATGAAATATTACATATATAGGTGTATTAGGTCATATGCCTAAGCTTGTAGCTAAATGGATGGTTATACTGAGTCATAAAGTGTCTAAGGGATTGAAGCTATAACCATATGAAAGCAGTCCCTAGAAAAAATTAAGTTATTTAAATGAAATGTTATGGTATAACTTAGTTATGAGTTATCTGACTCTTTGAGAATAAAATGACTAAACTATTGATATATATTTACATACAGTAATGAAAACTAGTGAGCGGTACATATTATGAGTATATTAAAATGTATAGGTGTTTAGATATATATAGCATATATTAGTACATCATAATGTGTGCCTATATGTTATATTTATTCTGATTACTAGTATGTAGTTTAAACATAAGATATATCTAGTTGGTATAAACTATACTTGATTGACTATTAATTAGGATTAAGGGACATTTTATTCTTGAAATTATGAGACTAGTTGTTTGTGATTGAGTAGTATGCTTGTGTATAATGATCTATGATATTATGGGATGTCATAGAGTGTTTTCATTTATAAATTATAGTCTAAACATATGTTATACTCAAGTGGTACAAACTGTAATTAATATGTCTATATTCATTCATACGTTTGATGGACTAAATGTATGTGTGTTGGATATTTATAAGAATAAAATGTTTTATGATAGTAGTATAAATTATTGTATTGTATCTGCTTACAGAAAATAGAGTGTGTAGTATAATATATATGTACATAATACTCGATTGGTATAATTTAAACTTGTTTTCTTATTATTTCTATTATGGGATAGATATTATTGTGAGATTCATTCATACGCTTGATAATATATATATATATATATATATATATTGTTAGATTTTCTTATGCTTAACATGTTATGTGATATGATTTTTAGTAGGATATAAACTATATTAATCTATTAGTTATATTATGTTAAATAAACTTGTATTATTGATACTAAGTAATTAGTGAGATGGATTTTAGTATCTTACTAGCATCATAGTGCTAGATGAACGTAATTTGATCTAGTGGTGTGTATGAATTTTAACTAATCCATAGATAATTTATCATTAAAAACTTTATCTAAAGTAATATTTAATGATACATTTTCATTTCATGAGTATGATTTACATGTTTGTGTGATATCTTGAATAGAATAGGTAATAATGATACACCATATGTTTAGTTTTATAAATCATAAAACACACAGGTACTAGCTTATCTCTCTAGATTCCCATGCCATCACTATCTACTCATACATGAGTAGAGTTCCATTCACTAATGGGATTAATGTGGGGTATCATTGGTCTATGGTTGTTATATAAAATCACTTAGATGATGATCTCCCTCCCTCCCTCCCCATAACATTACTTACTTGAAGATGACACTTGAGATTTCCATAGATACTAGAGTCTAGGAAACTATGCTCTAGGGAACCATGTATGTATGTATGTATATATATATATATATATATATATATATATATATATATATATATATATATATTGTATTGTATTTATTATTGAAACATTATCATGATGAATTATAATAACTTATTTATTGTACATTGACAGTAGTGGCTATAGACATGTATCAGTCGTGGCTAGTTAGTTGTAATTACTTTCTATATTTTATTATGATGTGTTTCTTATGATGATAATGATCAATGATGTATGATGTAGTATCCTTAATTTGAATTTATCACACTTAGTATATTTTTTAAGATCACTAATTATATTCTCATGGTGTAATCTACTTATAGTATATGTGTTTAATTTTTTTTTTAAATCATGTATTTCTAGTTAGATCCCAGTGGGGTTGTTACATGTGGTATTAGAGATATGAATTAAACTCTAGGACCTATTGATTCCATTTGAATTTTTGTATCCTTTATGTTTAACATTATGAACCTGAATATCATCCCACTAAGAAAGAAAACCACAAGATGTGAGAGCATAGGTAATATTGTGTTGGTTAAGTAAAGTGTATTTTAGACTTGTAGTACCTCAGTGCAAAATCATGTTACACCATGATTGGAGCTGAAATATTTGGTATAATATCATATGTGGCTTGGTGACTATTTTAGGTAATAGACATAAATGATTTTTGGAATCATGATTAACTATGTGGATGAAAAGTGAGTGGTACATTGATTATGTACTCTTAGGAACACTCATACCCTCTTAGAGTTGTTAAGGGGTTGTTTTATTGAGTGTCTCGATGGTGATGGTTTTATAATATGTTTGGGTAGGTAAGTGCATATCATATTTCTTGAGTCATGAACAAGAGATTCTTATAGTATTTTTGATCACTTAGATCAAACATCTCAATAATGATTACATTCTTACTTGTTAAGTAAGTCACCTTCGCTATTTGTGTTTTGTGTTATTAGTGTTTAGAATTCATGGGATGTTTCTCATTTAAGTATATGTGAATTAGTTTTTTATATTATATTAATTAATATGAGTAGGAAATATTATAAGACCATTTTTAGATTGACACCACCTAGTGTAGCAGGAATTCTCCCTGTAGTGGAGTGTAGTCATCTTTATTGAGGACTCTAATGTGTTAGGATTTGGCTCATGAGTTGGCACCCATATGTTTATGTGGATTAGGAAGAAGTGACATCTCTCATAGCTATCATGGAGGTGATTTTTTACTCTCTCACCCTTATTTGACATAATTATAAGCCCACTGAGTGGATTCGTATTTTCATGATATTGAAACTTATTTTTGCAATGTTGTTTTGACCATATTCCCTTGAGTTTGTTGAATAGTGTCTTCTACTTCTTGTTGATAGATAAGTTTTAATATTAGATGGGTTGATGCATCTATATGGTTGATATTTTTCTTTTTAAATGCATAAATAGGTTGATATAAGAGTGTAGTGAATTGGGCAACTTGAGTTGTAGTGTTTTATTCATACCATGTGAGGTTATATAAGAGTTTTCTTGTTGAGATGTTAGTTCTCTACTTTCAACTTGTGATTTTTTAGAGTCACACTTTGTAGTGTTACTTGTGAACTTTTACCACAAGGAGTGGTGAACCTTGAACTTATATTGGTTCTAGATTAAGGTTTATAAGTTGATTATAATTATTATATTATTATAAACCCTTGATTAGATTTGTATTATTCTCATCTTACTTAAAACATGTTATTTTGATAATATATTTATGTACCTTTAGCTGGGAGAGAGTAGTGTATAGGATGTGTAGAACATCATATTAGTCTAAAAGGGTTGAGATAAACTTTTAACTTGTGTACTAGTCATGCAAACAAGGAGACATTGTCTTACTTGTTTCCTTTATGAGGTTGTAAGGATGGTGTGATCCTTTAATTTTGTATGTTATGTTAATTTTAACATTATTTCCTTTTGACTATGAATATAACAGAATAGGTTAAGTTGTGAAATATGATACTAGTTATGTTTGGCTAATGGCAAATTAATATAATTATGGAATGATTGTATGATTTTTCTTGTAATGTATGTTAGTACATATGGAGTTATTTAGCATATATCATTACTTTCGAGGATCTATTAGTATGGATTTGTGTTTCTTTAAACCTTATACACATTTTAGAG
Organism: Torreya grandis; assembly: GCA_037957365.1. Lineage (NCBI taxonomy): Eukaryota > Viridiplantae > Streptophyta > Pinopsida > Cupressales > Taxaceae > Torreya > Torreya grandis. Next base: position 1,087,521 of record JARHVA010002040.1, read on the forward strand.
ATCATCAAGTCATTGAGACCTAAGGAACATGTGGTGAATTAAGAACATGAGTACTAGATATCGGAGTAGATCCTATTTAATTAAACATTGACTTGGTATTTACTAAGTTTAGATCTGATAAGGGGAGCTTGTCGAATCTAGGATTTGGTAGACAGACTTGTAAAATCTAGTCATATGGTCATATATAACTCTCCTTATCCATTTTTTTTGGCTTTTATGATGATTTCATGTGCTTTAGGAAAGTTAGTGAAACTTTTATTATGATATGTGGGACCCTTCAAGGTATTATAAGTGGTTAGTCCCATAGTATATAGGTTTGTCTTGCCTATTCTAGACCCCAGGGTGGTCATGATAGAACTAATCAAAGTAAGTGACAATCACAAACCTTATTTGTGTAATAGGGAGATGTCACATTTCAAGGTCTTATGGGACTAATACTTTGAAAATAGTGCTATTTTAGAGGACTATGGTGAGTTTTATAGGTGAATTTCACATTTATTTGCTTTATTTTCTACTTTATACTATGATATTTCTTTGTTGAACAATGAATTTAATTCAAAATTTATATTTGAATAAGAGTCATCTAGGGTGATGACTAACTTTAGGGGGGGAAGGATATTACATCCCAATTTTTCTCTATGCAAACTATTTTATTATCGATGGATATTTTAGTTGACAAATTTGATTTGGTTATCTTTAACTAAGCTTTGAGATATATGCTATTATGGGATAGTTAGATATTACTTAGGTTATATGATTACATTACTATGAGTTAGTTATAGTGTATATATTTGTGTTATGATCATGTTGATTTGATATGATGTATGTATATTATGTTGTTATGGTCAAACTACCTGCTTATTGTGAGGTTGATGCAAGAGAACTCATCCCTCAAAGTTTGATGAAAGGAGAACATCATTGAAGAGGGTGACATAGATGGAGATATCAGAGGATGATAGAAAAACTAGCTAAAACCCTGCACACACCATATTAGCTAGCACATATTAGATGCATGATAAAATGGTTAACTTGGTGTATTTAATATTGTTTGCATTAAGAGTTATTTATTCATGGTTAGCTTAGTTTAATGGTTATATCAAATTAGCATCATGTTTTTGCATTCTTATCATATCTATAACCATTAATGTTTTGTGATTTTTATAATTAGAACAAATTTAGATTATAGACTAATGAATTTATCATTAATTCATTATGGCATTTGGAGATGCTAATTTAATTAATGAATTTACTAATTATTATAGTTAGCATATAAATAAATAAAAATTAAGAATTTCTAATTTAGTGAATTTATTGATTATTATAATTAGCATAAAAATAAATAAAAATTAAGAATTTATAATTAAGTGGAAAATGGGGGACAAAAATAAAATCAAAATCAATATTAAATTAAGAGAAATAGTAAGAAAATCATAAGCAATAATAAAAATAATGAAAAAAACAAAGGAAAATAAAAAAAGAATTGAAAATAAAGGAAAAGAGAAAAATCTAAAAAAAAAAATTATGCCCCTTTTCATGGGGATATAGAATAAGAAAGAAGAATATATGGAGGTGGAAAAAGAGTAAGGATGTATCATATAGAAAGGAGGCAATTCAAAGAAGAGGGAGACAAAAGAAAGTGAAATTGGATAGAAGGAAATTGGAAGATTTGACAAATTGTTTTTCAATGTGGAAATTGGGTAGGCAATGCTTTAAATTATGTATGATATTATTGAAAATCAAGCATAAATGTGTAGCAATCTATATGTTTATAGATAATGCACTATATACTTTTAATTTGGATAGTTATAAAGGATTGGTTTGTATATCCAATAGAGAGATATATATCCATAATGGGTTATATATAAAACATAAAAACTTGTATATAAAATATGGATATATATAACTAGAATATATTCACATATATGCCAAATCTCATATGTAGAAAACTAAAGGCATGTGAGGTGATTTGCAGATGGTCATTCCCATATATATATATATATATATACATATATATATATATACATATATATATATATATATATATGTATATATATATATATATATACATATATATATATATGTATATATATATATATGTATATATATATATATGGGAATGACCATCTGCAAATCACCTCACATGCCTTTAGTTTGCTACATATGAGATTTGGCATATATGTGAATATATTCTAGTGTATATATATCCATATTTATATATATATATATATGCCAAATCTCATATGTAACTCACATGCCTTTAGTTTGTTACATATGAGATTTGGCATATATGTGAATATATTCTAGTGTATATAGATCCATATTTTATATGCAAGATTTTATATTTTATGTATAACCCATTATATATATATATATATATATATATATATATATATATATATATATATATATATATATATATACTCACATGCCTTTAGTTTTCTACATATGATATTTGGCATATATGTGAATATATTATAGTGTATATAGATCCATATTTTATATGCAAGTTTTTATGTTTTATATATAATCCATTATGGATATATAATTATCTATTGGATATATAGACCAATCCTTTGTAATTATCCAAATTAAAAGTATATAGTGCATTGTATATAAACACACATATTGCTAAAAAATCAAATATAGATATGTAGCAATCTATATGTTTATATGCAATGCACTGTACACTTTTAATTTGGATAGTTATAAAGGATTGGTCTATATATCTAATAGAGAGTTATATATCCATAATGGGTTATATATAAACATAAAAACTTGCTTATTAAATATGGATCTGTGTACACTATAATATATTCATATATATGCCAAATCTCATATGTAGCAAACTAAAGGCATGTGAGGTGATTTGTAGATGGCCATTTCCTTATATATATATATATATATATATATCATGATCAATACCAACAATTTTAGTAGTTAAATAATTTATTTATAGATCAAACTAATATAGCAATTTGTCTCAGTGAATTGGCCTATGAACTAGATAAAAAATTATATTGATCTATAGATCGAACTAATTAAGAAGACATAGTAGAATATATCACACAAATGATATGTGTACATTTAAAAATATATCTAACATTATAGGTATATCATCAATTGTTAGGAAGTTATAAAACTTACACAATGAATTAGGAAGTATGGGTGATCTATGAGTTTGAAAACAAAATAAGAATATATATTCTATGCCATAGTAATAGTGAACAACTTGATGGTAAATGCAACAATTTATACATGTCTAGAAAACCATATTTATATTTGACCAAAAATAATGCTTATAGTAATTAAATAAGTAATTGTCTGAATCAACTTGGTTATATATAAATATTCATGGTGAATCCAATACAAGGACTAGATTGAGTCTTAGGAGTATACAGTGATAAAATTTGTGTATTTATATAGTTGAGACTATGATAATGTCCTTTGGAAAAAATAATAATATTGATCTGTATTTTTATTAACAAGTTATAGTTTTCTATTAGTTTGTATATGTTAACAAGTCATTGCAGTTATCACTTTGGGTATTACTAAGAATACTATTTGTATATGTTAATAAGTCATAGTTTAATATTAAAACTATAGAGGTGATCTGATGATTTAATATGGTGCAAATAATGAGGCAAATTATATTTATGTAATAGCACCAATAAAAATTTATATCTATGTGTTTATAAAACTCATGATGTTTTAACTTAAATGGTGCTTATCATCTACTAGTGTTTATAAAATGAAAAAAAATGATTATATAGTGATAATAATGTGTATTCTAAACATGAAAAATATAAATATATATAGTGATAATAATGCCAAAAAAATGTAAGACCTAGACATGCATTTATCCATTACCTTTTTCATTGATTTTAGAATGGTGATTATAAATTATAATAATAGTATTTGGTCTTAAACCATTGATCCAAATTTTGTGTGTGTGTGTGTGTGTGTGTGTGTGTGTGTGTGTGTGTGTGTGTGTGTGTGTGTGTGTGTGTGTGTGTGTGTGTGTGTGTGTGTGTGTGTGTGTGTGTGTGTGTGTGTGTGTGTGTGTCTGTGTGTGTCTGTGTGTGTGTGTGTGTGTGTATAAAATAACCAGTTGGTATAATTTGAACTTGTTTACTTATTATTTTTATTATGGGATAGATATTATTATGATATTCATTCATACGTGTGATGGAATAAATGTATGTTATTATATTATCCTTTGATTAGCATGTTATGTGATATGATTGTTTGTAAGATGTAAATTGTATGAATTTATTGGTTATATTATGTTAACCAAATATTGCATCGCATTGATGATATTGAGTAAGTAGTGAGATATAATTCACTAGCTTATTAACATCATAGTGTTAGATGAAGGTAATCCAATCAAGTGGTGTGTACAAATTTTGACTTATCCATAGATCATTTATTATTAGAAAATTTGGCCAAAGTAATGTTTAGTGTGACATTTTCATTTCATGGGTATGATTTACATGTTTGTACAATATCTTGAATAGATTGGGTTTCTATGATACACCATATGTTTATTTTTAGAAATCATACAACACATGGGCACTAGCTTATCTCTCTAGATTCCTGCACCATCACTATCTACTCATTCATGAAGGGAGGGCCATTACCTAATGGGATTAGTGCAGGGGATCATTGGTCTATGGGTGTGTAAAAACACTCAAATTAAGCTCTCCCTCCCCATATTAGTACTTACTTGGAGATGACACTTGAGATTGCCACAAATACCAGAGTCTAGGAAACTATGCTCCAAGGAGCCATGTATCTTATATATATGTACTTTTTATTTTATTATATTTATTATTGAAACATTATCATAATGAGATGTAATTACTTATTTATTTTATATTAACAGTAGTAGATATAGGCATGTATCAGACATATATAGTTAATTGCAATTACTTTCTATATTTGTATTATGATGTGTTTCTTATGATTATAGTGATCAATGATGTATGATGTTGCATGCTTCATTTACATTTATCACACTTAGAGTATTTTGTATGATCACTAATTAGATTCTTCTGGTGTAATATATTTATAGTATATGTGTTTAATTTTTTAAAAATTCATGTTTTTTAGTTAGATCCCATTAGGGTTATTACACCCATGATACATCTTCAAAATGCAAATTCTTCCATTTGATCAAATACTCAATCACTCTAGTCCACAGTTGCTTTATTTACATGTAAAGGATATATTCAAGATCCATAATGACTCATCCATATTCATATAATATAGGTAACTTAGTCTAAGTATAAAATATGTGTATATTTACCTTATTTAGGCAAAAGACATGAAATACTAATGTATGCAAGTGGACAAGGGAAATTCCATCTTGTAGGCCACACTACCAATTTTCTACAAAAATTGATAAGGGCCATAATAATTATGGGGAAAATTCTTATCCTTTTTATATAAATTTAAATGCATATTATTATATGGCTACAAACCCATAAAGATACAATCGTGTATGTCAAAATTCTACTCAATACGATGTTGATCTTCTTGTTACTTCATTCTATTTTGTGACATTACTCAATTCTCTCACAAACTAGTGAGTACCCCATGTTAATGGTGAATATGTTCCTCAATAGATAAAACATTGGGGTGTAAAGTGATAAATGGGGGGTGATACCCATACAATGCCACAAAGGGAGATATTTTGGAAGAAGTGTGAAAAGAAGTGTTATACCACTATTTGGTAAGTGGTAGACGATGAACCCATTTGCCCTATTTGTTAAAAATAAAAAATGAATATACCCTTATAGACACTTGTTGACTACCTCTATTTTTTCATCAGATTGAAGATTATGGGATGAGTTATGATCTAACTAGGTACCTAAACATGCAAATAATTTAGTCCAAATATTACTATTAAATATGAGATCTCGGTCACTTACAATGATCTTTGGATTACAATGTAATTTTTGAACTTTATTGAGAAAAGCATAAGCTATTATATTGGTAAAAAATGGTTGTGATAAGGAAAAAAATGAGTATACTTGATGAATCGATCCACAACTACCATGATAACATTTTTACTCTCATACTATGGTAACCTAGTAATGAAATACATGAAAACCTCCTCCCACCTCTGGCAGGCATGGATAAAGGCTACAAAAGACCTAGGGTCTTAATGGTTTCACCTTTATTCTATTGACATACCATGCATTCAACCACATATTTTTGGACATGCCCCATGTTTCCTTCCCAAAATAGCTCTTCCTTGACTCTATGATATGTTTTTAAAAATTATGAATGACCTCTTATTGGAGATGAATGAAGTTCCTAAAGGATTTTATGTTTGAGGAGAGAATGCTTACAGAGGTATAATCAATTTTATACCATAATTAATCCCCTTTCATGCAAGTTTTTTAGGCCCTCAAAAACTAAGTTGAATATTATAAATCAAATCCTAGGTATCTTTATCATTCTCTCATTCTTATCTTACTTCTTCTAGCCAATATGTCTATTAAATGGTCATTATGCATAATAATGCCTCAACTAATTCATCTTGCATGGATAGTGCATCTATCACCACATTCTCTTTTTCTTTCTTATATATTATTTAAAAATAATATCCTAACTTTTTATTCACCCATTTTTTTAATCCTTCTTATGATGATTATTGTTCCAAAAAATATCTAAGGCTATCATGATCAGTCTTTTCTTGAAAGTGTCAACCCATCTGATAAGGTCTCCATTGCTTAATTACATTTAGAATAGCCATCATATATTTATAATAAATTATATTGAGCCTAATTTTTCCCATTGTTTAATGACTATTAGATGTAATTAGTTTACCTTATTGCATGATTACATCCTTTATGTTGTATCTTGATGCATCACATTTAATAACAAAAGATTTATAAAATTTAGGTGTAGCCAAAATTGGAGTGTTATACATAGCCATTTTTATCTATTTTAATTCCTTGGTAGTTATTTTAGTTTAATATAAGGATCTTTCTTAAACAAATATTTGAGTGGGGTTCTGATGTTGCCATAATTTTTAATAAATTTATGATAGTACCCTGTTAGCCCCAGAAATCCCTGAAGATTCTTGAGGGTCCTAAGTAGTTACCACTCCATCATCACTTGGATATTTTTAGTATCAAATTTCATTACTTCATGTGAAACAATATGACCCAAGTGCTCCACCTATTTGACACCAAAATCAAATCTGGAAGGTTTGGCATAAAGTTGATGTTGTTATAGAGCCAAAAGTACATGCTTCAAATGCTCTTCTAATTTTTACTATAAATGAGAATGTTATCTAAAAATACCAACACAAAATTTCTCAAAAATGGCTTAAAAATTATATTCATCAAACTTTGAAGTGTTTATGGTGTGTTTTTGAGACCAAAAGGCATGACCATAACCTCCTAATAGCCTTCATGAGTTCATAAAGTTATTTTAGGCATGTCTTCTTCATGGATTAAAATATGATGAT